>CM047870.1:2005930-2306272 GCA_026212405.1 Petrea volubilis
GAGAGTAAAATCAGGGGAAGCACTAAAGGGAAAGCAGATGAAAAGTTCGAACAAGATTGCAATAACAATCACCAAAAGCTGCGGGGTTGTTGATTAAATCCTGGAAAATCCCGTAACCGTTGATATAGATAAATTGTGCATCCTGGGCATTGTTGTTGAACTGATCTACTAGTGCTCTTAGTTTGTTGTTGAATAACTCATTTGCACTGTTGATTCTCTGCACACAAGTCGAGCCATCCGGGCTGTTTTGGGCCAACGCGTTCGGGCTGCACCCGATTTGCCCGACTCCGTTCAGAACGAACTTCCGAGCTCCGTAGTTGTACAGAGCCTACGTGTAACAAATGCTGAATCATAAGTTCTTTTTGATGTAATAATGACTGAAACGGAGACGGTTAAGTTAACCTGAGAAAAGCGTACCCTTATTTGCTCGGAGTATTGTTGAATGAGAACATCGGCGTATTGTTCAGGCGAGTACTGCCGGCTAGAGGGGTAATAGAGAGGCATGAAATAGTTGTTGAGGTAGTCATTGCTGCCTACACCAACTGAATAAATGCATTTGCTCAAGTAATTTGCGGCGGTGTTTTCGTCGCCCAGTATGTCCACCACTTGTGAGACTGTGTTCTTGTAGTTGTTTATTTGCCCCGTAAAATCAATACGAGCACCCTTATCAAAATTAACAGTTTTTCCAACAGTTAGACGTATAAAAATGCCAAATTTTGTGGGTTCTCTCTCTCTCTCTCTCTCTCTCTCTCCTAGTGTTACAAGAAAATAAGGGATCCCTTACCAATTGCTGGCCTGTTTCTGATCTGATTCCAGCAGCAGCAGATGCATAGTTCACTCCCCTTAGTATTTGCTGTCCACGGGCAGTCGCGTACGGGGGAATGTAATCATCAAATCCAAGCAGCTCAGCTGTATATGGCAAATATAAGCTTTTTTTAGGTTTCAAAAATGTCTACTACAATTAGTCCAATATCGTATCAAATGATGTTCCATTTGGGAGTCGCATGGTCTACATTATTGATATAGGGATTCGTAGTACTTTAGTCCCTACATCACCTAATCATATCAATTCATGCAAATGTCAATAATCTATATACACGTGTAATATATCTAGACAGTGGAATACAAAAAGTGGAACAGAAAATCTGATATAGAGGATAAGAGCTTACCGATGACATCGACGGTAGTTTTGCCATTGGAGAACCGCCCGGTTGGCCCATTAGGGAAATCGATACCGTAAGGCAAGTAATTAGCCCTGGCCAACGATTGAATGTTGTTATTGTTACCATTGTCCACCAACGAATCCCCAAATATGAAGTAACACGGAACTTGTGGCTCCGCCACCGCCACAGCCGCCACCATACAAAACACCATCCATATTTTAAGCCCACTTCCCATTATATATATAGAAATCAAAATGTGAACATGTAGTTGCAGTAGTACAGAAAATAAAGGTAAAGCTAGCAAAAAGTAGGATCGGAAAATAAAGAAGTAAAGATGGGGGTTGTTGTTACTTGTTCGTGACAAAATTTAAGGCAAGAAGGTGAAGGTGTATATATACTATAAGTTTGGGGACAAACAAGAGTATCAAAAACTGGAACTTGGCCTGTTTTTTTTAGCTCTACCCTCTCTTTACAGACATGGAGTTAGTTAGATGCATTGATTTCACGCGGATACAATGTGAAGATTGTACAGTTGAAAGGCATTGACCAGGATAAGTGACTCGGTCTTCATTTTGGTACAATAAAGTTATGATTCTATCTTTGCATTATTCAGAACCTGATTAGACAAGGTTTTATCGTGACTATAGTGAAAGTTAACAAGATTAGATAATGAAACAATTCTGTCTAAATATATCGATTATAGCAGGACCGTTCGGGCGATAAAATTAATCTCATGCTAAGATATAGCGAGGAGGTTGGCTTGTGGGGATCGCTTACGACCGAATTTACATAAAATCATATTACATATATACTTTTGTTGAACTTTAAATTTTACCTCCTAAATATGATATAGCCATCTTATGTTTTTCTAAAATTTTAATCTCGCTCTCCAATATGAAACAAAAGTTGGCAACGAAAGTTCAACATGATTCTCGAGCAAATTTCAGCAAGGGTCCAGAGAACCAAACGGAAATATAGACAATATTATCTTAAGCAATTTGCAAGTTGAGTGTGTAGATTTTGTTTGACCTTGGCGGCCATGAGATTTAATGCGAGGTAGCTTAGCTAGAGCTACTGCATTTAATGTTCAGACCAAATCGTGGGAAGTAAAATTGTAGATGATTGAACAGATTAAAGTTTTGATTATTTGTTAACAATTGAGCTTGAAAATTATTGTGTCAAGCTGAGCCTCGTGCCGACACCGATCAACATATGCACAGGGCATGTTAGCTAAACAAAACTCAAAAATCAGTTAATTATTTTCTGTAATTTTTTTCAACAATCAGCCGTATTTTAAGTTCGAAATGTTGCCAGCTTAGAAGTTGATAAATACAGGGGCATGGATATAGGTTGGGGTGGGGGGGGGGGGGGGGTGGCGCGCGGAGGAACAAAAAAAGATGATATGATAATGAATGTAAAATTGACCAACGTAGCATTTATGGCACATGTGACTGTGGATTTAGTGGCGCTGGTGTAATTAAATCAGGCAGTTGGCGAGAACAGCAGTAAAGCACGTACATGGGCATGTCCACTTCGAGTCTCTGGGCAACTCGAGCCAAAATTTCAACGATGTGGACAAGAGGCAAGCCTTCTCGGGATCACAAAGACGTACATGTGGACCTCATGCTTGTTTACTATGATCTTTCATGGCCGCTCTGGGCCAATTTACCTAATAGCTGATATACCTTGAACTGTACCGAGTCGCTGGTGACGATCTTAAAAACCGATTCATGCGTATGGCATGCACAGAGCTCCGATATCAGATGTCGACATGTTCAAGAAAAACGGCAAATGTTTGATAGCATCTAAAACAGATTAATGTGGCCGACTTAGAGTGATTAAAGAATTGCATACAGGACCGATATTTCTGTACTAAAACAACTCATAAAGGTTACAAGTCGATGGTTAAAAGAAGCTCGGAAGATGATTAGTTTAAAGAATCATACTGTCACTTGGGTTGCATCCACAATCCAATTCCCCTCTCTTACGGAAAATAAAATCATATAGCTCGTGACAACCGGCTAGATTACAAAACAAACACATTCTTCGCATAAAACACGCTTGGGATGCCAAATTGTTGACAAGAGCAATACAACTAGAGTACAAAGAACGAGAATTATAAGGTAGCTAAACTCGGAGAACAACTGGGCACGTCCCAATTCCTTCAATATGTGTGTTTGAGCTGTCTCTCCGTAGTCCATTTTTCCATTTCACGAGTAAAATACGCCCATGTAATGATAAAGATAAAGCCCTTCGTAATAATGCACATCAATGGACTAATCTGTAACACTCGCAGCATGGACAACCGCCAATGTTGTCGCTACTGTGGACCACCCATTTTGCTTTTCAAGATTTCAGCGTCATTACGAGAAATAGCCTAAGATATGAAATTGCTCCTGTCATTTAGTAGTTGTTGATGCCCCACGAAGAGTCTTGCTTTACTTCGATTATGGAAGGGAAATCCAGTGTTCTTGCTACATACATAGTCAGTGAGAGTCAAAAAGCAATCATTCATCCCACCGAACAATAGAAACATCGATCACATTATGTTCAAGTTTCCACTCCACTCAAGAATCCACCAGAGACTATAGAATATATCATCATCAAAATTAAACCTTTGACCTTCATAGGCAAAATGCTCTGCAACTAAAAGGTTAAGTTGTTCACCCCGCATAAGGCAGCCCAGTAACAAGGAACTAAAAGCGCTTTGCATTCTAGACATGGTCGCCTGCTATAAAATTTCCGAAAGTACATATCACAACTCAGTCTTGGGATAAGCAGAGGAATATTGGAGAGCAATGTCCTTCAAAATTTGGATCAAGCCCTTGAGATCACCAGCACCCAACTCAAGGCAGTCCCTCAGTAAGTCACCCTCTTGAAATTCTTGCTGCAGCATCACCACCACCTCCCGCAATGGTCCCTGCCATTTCCATCAATAACAAAGATATCAACATAGCTAGCTACATTGTTCAGCTTATGCCAAAAACAAGCAGCTACAAGGAGTACCCAATCGATCCAGTCAAAGAAGAGAAATTCAAAACTTAGTGAAAACAATATCAGGATCGTTTTTCAAAATATTGGACCAACAAGTTGAAAATTTTACACTTACAACAAAAATTTTCGCAATATGCAGGTTTTTAATTGGAAAGTTAGCCAAAACGTTTACAAAAACAAAAATCAAGTCAAGCTGATTTTCTCCATAAAATCAAATGTCCATGGCGATTATCAATTGGCAAGAGAGCTTAAGCAGAGCTAAGAACAAGAACCTATTTTTGTACTGAATAATTATAGTCATTAAAGGACAAAACATGGCTCTATAAAGTTCTTCTTAATCCCCACAAAGATCAAAAACTAAAGAAGAAAACTTTTTAAAAAAAAATGTAAATTAGACAACGCGCATACCGATTGCCGGAAAATTTTCAGTAGCCGAGAGAAAAGCGAATTCGAAACCTTGAGGGCACGCTTGTAATGTCGACCGACCCAAGCCACTCTCTCCGCATCAAAGCGGATCCGAGTCAACTCACCGAAAGCCTCCGACAACTCATTGAGATCCGATAGCACGCCGTCTAGGGTTTCAGACGACACCGCGCCTCTCCAGGCGTAATTCTTTACATAATCCCATCCCACATTCCAGGCGAATTTGTAGAATCCCAGGCCCAGCCCGCGCTCGAGACTACGGGCCAACGCCCTGGCCCGCGCCGCGCCGTCGTGATCGCCGCGGGCAGCGCGGAGGTTGGCGACGCGGGAAGCCAGGGAATGGGAGAGAGAAAATAGGGCGTGGTAGCCGGAGAAGGAGAAAGAGTGAGAAAGCGGCGGCGATAAGAGGAGGAGAGAGAGAAAGAGGAGAGACAGCGGAGTGACCGCCATTAGGGCTCATGGCGACGGAGGCTGGAGAAGAGTTGGCCATATGACCTTTTCAGATTTTACTTAAGAAACTAATTCTTTGATTTGGCGTGGTTGGTGGTAATTAGCTGGTTGATCTGATTCATAGAGTTAAATGGATATATATATATATATATATATATATATATATTTAATTTAAAAGGGTTGTTGGGCTCTACTTTTATTAATAAGGACTTCATTTTATATTAAATATATATTTTATGCATTTAATATTAAATATAACCTTTATTACAGAGTTTTTAAATTTTCTTGGAATTGATAGGGCAGTCCCATGTACAGCATGTACAAGTTTGATGGTTGTGGGTGCATCGTTTAGTTAGATTGCCAATTAAAATATTTGCCTGGGTCTTGTTGACAAACTTAAATGCATTTTACTGGGAGAACTCATGCACTCAATGTGGTTAGCCTGTCCTCGAAAGTTTCCTCATCTCTTAGTGACACATTATTCAATTTCACCTGTTTGGCAAAAGGAGCCTCGAGGGCCCGTGAATGTATTTTTTTGTAGCCTTATGGCCACAAACCCAGTGGAAAGGTAAGCGTGTAGGTATATCTTTTCTCGTGGAATTCACTTAGAGACTTTTTATTTTATGCGGACACTCTCTCGAGGACATTAAGGGCCCGTTTGGATGGGCTTAAATAAAAAGTGTTTTTCGAACGGTGCTTTTTATAGTAGAGCTTTTTTTTTAAGCCAAGCACTTTTGCGTTTGGATACAATAATTAAAAATGCTTTAAAAGTGCTTTTATTTGAAGCTACTCTGGGATAACTTCTAAAAAAAGCCAGTTTTGGCTTTTTTTCTGGCTTCTGCTTTTTTCAAAAAGCCCATCCAAACACAATTTTTTTTCTTCGAACTGGTTTTTTTCAAAAAAGAAGTGCTTCTTCTTTAAAAAAAGCCCATCCAAACGGGCTCTAAGTCTCTCGAGGGCATCAGACCTCACACTTGTTTTACACTTGTAAGATTTTTGTTAGTTGACAAAGTGATAACATGTTTTGGTAAGAGGGCGCCTAGTACATCATAATTATTTAAAGTACCTCTGATTAAAAATTAAATTAATACAAATTAAAATAAAAATACTACAATTAAAAAGATACATAATTTAGAAAAAGGAAAAAAAATGAAAAAAATACCCCTACCAACCCTCATCCAAACAAGAATCAGAACAGAGAGAAGAGGAAAAAAGAAAAACCAACAACAACGTGCACACACATCAAAATTGAACAATAAAAATGAATTAAAATGTTAAATTGAAGACAAAATTTGTTAGCTCATGATAAGAGGAGGTGATTTATGAACAGAAACTCGAGAAATTTTGGCCAAAGGCAACGGAACGAGCACCGACATTGTGCGCGAACCGTCAGCGTGCTTGTTCCGCTGCCTCCAGCAAAAAATTCTCGATCTTTTCCCCATATATCAACTCCTCTCATTATGGGCAAACCGATTCTTCGATCAATTTTAAAATCCCACAAAGTTTGAATGATTAATTTTAATTGTATCTTGGTATTTGAGTGTTTTTTTTTTTTTTTTATTTTTATTTTGTGTTTTGGATATATCTATTTTGTAATATGTTATTTTTTAGGGATTAAATAAAAATTCTGAAAGATAGATGAATATTTATGTTTAATGATATTTATGCTTAATTTGTCATTAATTATGTACAATTTGTAAAAATATCATGTAGCTAAAAATTAAAACTTGAGGGTCATTTTCTAAAAAAAAAAAGAATGAGAGTCCTTTTTAGTTGTAACACTCTGGAGGACTGTGAAACGGCTATAATCATTATGAAATCTGAGGGGTTGGTTATATTTAAACGCCATTTTTTTTATATAATTAAAGAAAATTTAAAATTTAATTGAAATTCAAGTTTATTATGCCTGTTGATTTATGCTTATATACAAAATTATAATTTTTTTGATGATTAAATAAACAATTTAAATTTAATTTAAATTCAAGTTTATTAAGCATGTTGATTTATGCCTAGATCTAAAATTAGATTTTTTTTTTAATTTTTTATTTTATAGAAAGTTCTATTATATTACAATCAATTGCATCAATATATGCTAAATGAATAGTCTATAAAAAATCCAAATGAATAATAATTTATTAAAACTAAACATTATTAAATAACAACAAAATAGAAATTACTTTATAATAAAGAAAAACTAGTATCAAATTAAAATAACACCCATATTCACTAGCAATCAAACAGATAATACTAAAATTATGGGGCTTTCACCCTAACCTCTATGTCATGGGAATCTAAATTTAGGTTGAAATATTGCATTTTTGTTTTTTTTTATAGTTAATTTATTGAACTTATGTGATAAATATTACTAGTAGCAATAACTATCTTCACTGATTATAGGGATTATTTTATTTTTGGTCCACTATATTGGCCTCATTTCACATTGAGTACACTTTTTCTGACCAATGGCAAAATTAGGACATAAAATTTCAAAAAAAATTGCAATGTTAGGCCAAATGACGGAATTGGGCCAAAAATGCCACATCATCACCGAAAATGCCTTAATTGGCTAATTTTGCTTATGTGGAAGTCCTAGTTGACTAATTTTGCTTATGTGGAGGACGAATAGGCCAACTAAAAAAAAAAAAAATTGTTTTGCAATGTTAGGTCAAAGATAGAATCCGGCCAAAAATCGCCATATCATCACGAGGAAAGTCTTAGTTGAATAATTTTGCTTACGTGGAGGATAAGTAGGCCAACTCAAAAAAAATTGTTTTAGTAGGAACCCAAACCTAGGTGTCTTAACAACAAATCGTTAAGCTATCTTCTCCAACCACCTTTGGTATTGCTATCGCTTCTTTTTTAAATATTCAAACCCTCTAAGTTTAATTTTTAAAATTTATTAATTTAATTTTAATATTTTACATTCGATTGATTTTTTTCAAAAAGAATTTATATAAAATTTTAAACTTGTTTTCTAAGAATATTTTTCAAAAAGAATTTTATATAATTTCTTTTTGAAAAAAAAAACAAATGTAAAATATTAAAATTAGATTAATAAATTTTAAAAATTGAACTTAGAGAGTTTGAACATTTACAAAAAAAAAAACGTTTATATCAATATTAGATATGGTAGTTAAGTGTGGCAAAGTGGTTGAAGAGGTTGGCTTAAGGTTTTTCTCTCAAGAAGATATCTAGATTCGAGTCCCTATTAAAACAACTTTTTTTTGAGTTGGCCTATTCATGCTTCACGTAAGTTAAATTAGCCAAGTAGGACTTCTAAGTAAGTAAAATTAGCCAACTAAGATTTTTTCGGTTATGACATGGGGATTTTTGATCGGATTCAATCATTTGGTCTAACATTGCAAAATTTTGAAACTATATGTCCTAGTTTTGCTAGTGGTCAAAAAAAGTGCCCATAATGTAAAATAATGCCAATATAATAGATTTTAAATGCAATAATCCCCTGAGTATGGTGTCACAACAAATGTATTTTAATGTCTAGTTTATTATGAATTGTTGCAATTATCGTATAACTGAGATACTTTATATGTCATTTATTCAAATAGGATTGGTTTTTTCACAATGTACTATTAATCTTGTAAATGCTACACTTGATATGTATTGTGTAGTTTAATCAATAATGTTTGTTCATTTAATCTAGTTGTTTTTTTGTATAATTCATTGAATTAAAGTTATTCCATCATTATTAAATGCATAAGGCTTCCAATTACTTATAATGTGTATAAAACACACTGCTATTACTCGTGTTGCGGGGTGTACCTATTAATCTAACATAGGAAATTCCCAAATTTAATCCACCGCCTAATCTTTGTTAGTAGGTTATATTAAATTCAGTTGGCTTTGATTGATTAAAATGTTGTTCTTTATTTTACTTAGCTTTAATCTTGATGTAACAGATGGTGACAAAGGGTTTCAACTCTCAAGATTTGCCAACTTTGTGGCGATGGTTAATGTTAGTGTTAGCATTATTATATTAATGTGGGGCATTCTGTTCTTTTTATGTATAAGCTCCATTTATCAAATGGGCCATGCTTAAGCTAATTGCTCCAACATAATTCCAGAAATTTTGCCAAAAAATTACTATTATTATTACAAGACAAAAGTATTGTTTATTTTTTCTGTGTATCTACGTTCTTCAGAGGGAAAATGGATTTTAGTGACACTCTAGGAGAAATATTCAAACCATGTCTACCCACCATATACAAAATTAGGGATGATTATTTCTGACACAATACGATAACTCAATACAAAATCAATACGAAAATAGCAGGTTAGGGTTTGAGCTTTATGGATTGAGTTACAAGTTATTAGGTTAATGGGTGAATTTAATCTAAGTCAAGTGAGTTCAGGTTAATACGAACCCAATTAGATTAGATTAGAATTGAGACTTCGTGAGTTTTATTGGTTATGGGTTAGGTTGGAATTTAGAGATTTTAAGAGGGTGTTTGGGATTGTTTTTACTTTAGAAGAAGTTGAAATTGTTGAAAAAGTTGAAAAAAAGTTGAGTAATAAAAGTTGGTAATGTTTGAAAATAAAAATTAAAAGTTGATAGTAAAAGTGTGGAATGTTTGGAAATAAAAGTGAAAAGCAATCAAAAGTTGGTAGAAAATATTTCAAAAAGTTCAATTGATTTACAAAAATATCAAGAAGCACTTTTAAGCTACTAGAAGCAGCTTCCTCCTAACTTTTCAACTTCTACTTTTTTCCAACTTAATTTAAGCAGAAATTGCAAAACTAAACACTTAAAGTAGCATTTTTCAAGCTAAAAGCAGCAAAGTGTTTTTTTTAAATTTTTCAGAACACCCCCTAAGTTATATCCTTATCTCAACTCAATTCGAACCCAACCAACTCACCCGATTCACCATCCCTATACAAAATGAAATAGTTGAGAGCCCTCTGCCTAATGGTAACGGGAAGGCCTTTCGAGTTCCTCCAATAGTCCACAAGCACAATCTTTTATGATCATTCAAGGCCTCTAAATTTCGGAATCTATCCGAAAAAACCAATATTCTGTGTCCATGTCATTTTGCCCAATTCTCGTCCCATATGTCGACGTCACAACTAATTTTGTGGCCCATGAATAAATCTATATTCTCACATGGTTTCACTTATGGCCTCAAAATATCAACAATGACAAAATTATATATGGCCCATTATTATAGTTCAAATTTACAAAACTTAGGAAATATCCAAAATTTCCATATCTTTTTCTAAACGGCCACGTGTACAAAATTAAATTAGGAGGCCACAAAGTTTGTTTTTGGCGTGACCTTACTTTTGCCAAACCGACTTATTAAAGAAACTTTATATATCTATATATATATATATACAATATTATATAAATTTTATTTTCCTTTTGTTATATTTTTGCAAGAATGCATTTTGGTTGCCAACCCACTCACCTGTGCCAGAAATCTGCATGGCTGAATAGTGCAAAAGAAAAAGCTGTGTGCGATCACAATCCCAAAGATTCAGTGTGAGTTGAACCCTCTCTTTCTTTCTTTCTCTCTCATCATCTCTCTTTCTCTCTCTGATCTTTATTACTCTCTCTATCTCGTGCCTATATATATGGTTAGATAAATCTGCACCTGCTCGCATATAACCAAGATTTTTTCCCCTATCCTTTTTGGCCACAGGCCTCCCCAAAAATATCCTTCATATATTTTTTTTGTGCCAACTTGCACTCTTCGTCTCTACGTGGACTCACTGTTATCCCAGTCCAAGAACCATGTCAGGGTGATGGCAAAAAAGGGTTCTAGTGGAGTGTGAGAGGAGAGAAGATGGAATCATCTCAGAGAAACAGCATTTCGCATAACAATCTGGTGAAACCCTTTGTATTCCCCTGATTTATTTTTTATTGATTTCTATAGTTTCTTGAACTTCTTGAGTTTCTTGGTCATAACCCATTTAAGATTTTCTCAAGATTTCTGTATTTCAAGAATTATCGGAGTTTTATGATGATTTCTCAATCTTGGTTTGTGATAAATCAACTTGTTACCCCTTCAGATACAACGATATGTAAAGTATTTATTAATGAAAGAATGAAACACTGAATGTCTAAGCTCTTTTGAATCTGCCTGGTTTTCAGCAAGTCTTGGAATTAATTTTTTGTTTATGGCCAGTATTATTGGAGATTAAAGTAACTTATTGTTACACTGTATATCAGTTGATGAATATCTGACTGAAAATTATTAAATAGGAGCATTGGTTTGTCTTGATCCCAGATTGTTCTGTTTCGCACTTTGTTTTTAGTTACTTATAACCATCCATTTGATCAACTTTCATTCAATATAATTAGTTGATCACAATAAATTAGTCCATCTTTTGTTCTGTAAACTTCATTCTCATTCTATCACAAGATTAATTTCCATAATGTCAATGGGCCATCTAACTTGCCTGAATAAATTAATCTTGATATCATAACGTTGAGTTATTTCTACTTTCTTAATAGCTTTCTTTTTAAACTTTCAACCATCAAGATTGCAAGTCTTTGCTCCTTTCAACCCATAAAGTTAAAAAGGATTAAGTCCTCCGATTAGAACAATTTTTTGGATTTGATTCAGATAATTTCGATATTTGAATCAATATTGTAATTATTTGTTTATTAATATGTATTGCAGGATGAGTTGCTAACAGCCCACATGCTGGACAGTCAATGTAATTCACCTTCATCCATACCCACAAGTAGACTGGAAAGGCTTTTAAGAGAAAGAGAGTTAAGAAGGTCCAGCAGGTTTTCTCAATCTACTGACGATTTAAGAGACAGTAATGGGGATTTAGACATTTTCGGTAACATAAACGACATATATGCTTCTGATGGCGAGAGAGGTTTTAGAGACCAGGATTCCAGCGAATGGTCATCAAAACATCCAATAGATGAGAAACAGGATGTTCGGGTCCCCAAACATAGGTTACTTGTGGTGGCGAACCGTCTCCCTGTGTCTGCAATTAGGAAGAGCGAAGACTCGTGGTCACTTGAAATAAGTGTAGGAGGCCTAGTGACTGCACTTTTGGGTAAGAACCATGGATATTGATGTCTACACTGAGAGTGAGTGACAAACAGTTTGCCAGTTATATTTTTAATGACCTTACTATTTTTATAGTTGCACTAATATATGCAATAATAACACTGCCTCCCGTATAACTATATACAATTGCATAAGTATCCTATCCTGGTTTCAAAATTGTACACACCAGTCTTGTAATTTATTTTCACTTGAAAATGACCCCTTCTTTTGATTATTACATATAGGTAAACGATGTTAAATTTTAAATCTTAGTAAACTTTTCAAATTGTTCCTGCATGTGTGGATGATATTATATCCAAGTTCATTAATAATTTTTTCCATTTTTTAATTAAAATTTGATTATTAGGATGGGGTATTTGTAATCCTGAAACCAAATAGGAAATTTGTGTGTTATTACACATATTTACGTGGAGGGGTGTGTGTGTGTGTTGTGATTTCTGTCATTGTTGAGTCATAAAATTTGTCTGATTGCATTGTCTTAAAGGTATCAATGAATTCGAAGCTAGATGGATAGGGTGGGCTGGTGTAAATGTTCCCGATGAAGTCGGACAGAGGTCATTAACTAAAGCTCTCGCTGAAAAGGTTTGTTTTGTTAACTTGGTCTTATAAGGAAGTTTTATTGATTTTGTTAACATTTCAAGATATTCTCAACCAAATATGTAGAACTCATAAATATCTCAATTGTGTTAAATCCTGCTTTAAAAGACAAAGTAATGTCTACAGAGGTGCATCCCTGTGTTTCTTGATGAAGAAATTGTCCACCAATACTACAATGGCTACTGTAACAACATATTATGGCCACTTTTCCACTATCTTGGGCTTCCTCAAGAAGACCGTCTCGCAACCACGCGTAGCTTCCAGTCTCAATTTGCTGCCTACAAGAAAGCAAACCAGATGTTTGCTGAGGTTGTGAATGAGCATTACAGAGAGGGTGATGTTGTGTGGTGCCATGATTATCATCTCATGTTTCTCCCCAAATGCCTCAAAGAACGTAACAACAAAATGAAAGTCGGTTGGTTTCTCCACACGCCCTTCCCCTCATCTGAGATTCATCGGACACTGCCGTCAAGATCGGAACTGTTGAGATCTGTTCTTGCCGCTGATTTGGTTGGGTGGGTCCCTTGTTATTTGTAGTAGCAATAATTACATCACCTTCTCCTGCAACTATATATAATTACACAATTATTGCTCATTGGTTTCAAAATTACATGCACCTTACAGTTTAGTAAACTTTTAAAATTATTCTTGTATGGATGGACGGATGGATGATGATATCCAAGGTCTTAAGATTTTCTGTTCTTAATTAAATTTCGATCACCGAAGGGGGTATTTATAATTCTGAAACAAAAAGGGGAAGTATGTCTAATTGCACTTACTTACAGGGGAGGTCAGAGTAGGTGATGGTTTCATGCACTAGAAGCATATGATACTAGATGTCATATTCTTCCTAAATTATTAAGATCTCACGTATATTATTATGATGTGACGCTGCAGATTTCACACATATGATTATGCAAGACATTTTGTGAGTGCTTGCGCTCGTATACTGGGGCTGGAAGGCACACCTGATGGCGTGGAAGACCAAGGAAAGCTAACTCGTGTGGCTGCGGTATTGACTTATTTTAATATGAGATTTTTTTTTCTTTTTACACCTCACTCTTGTAATAAAATGCTCATAATTCTCGTGGCATTATCAAGACTAATTTCATTAGGTCTCTTATGACCTACAGTTTCCCATTGGTATAGATTCTGAGCGGTTCATTCGAGCTCTCGAGCTTCCACAAGTGAAGGATCACATCAAAGAATTGAAAGAGAGGTTTGCTGGGAGAAAGGTAAAATAGTAAGCTTTTACTATGTTGGATTTCATCTTGGAACTTATACAATTATTTTATCAATAAATATGAAAAAGAAAAAAGGAAAAAAAAAAAAGAAAAAACTTAGTTGCTAATGCTTCTTATATGAATTTGAACAGGTAATGCTAGGGGTTGACCGTTTGGATATGATTAAGGGAATACCTCAAAAGATTTTGGCATTTGAGAAGTTTCTTGAAGAAAATCCAATTTGGCGGGACAAGGTAGTTTTAGTACAAATTGCTGTACCGACGAGGACAGATGTTCCTGAGTGTATGTATCCTCATCCTCATGCTCAAGTACTTTAACTGAAGTCAGTAATACCATTTATCTTCTCAATAATTTCCTCGATTTCTATGATTTTAGGTTATCTCCATAAGAAAAAAAGAGAAAAAAGAAAAGAAAGAAAATTAGGCTATGACTCAAAGGTGTTCTTTTAGTTTAATGAGAATACACACACTCACACATATTACCTGTTAATCATCAAGCTTTATGTCTTTAGCATTGGGCACCATTCAAAATTTCAGCAAATTCAGCTCATCATCCAGTAATAGTGGCTTATATTCCTTTAGTCTCCTTTTCTTTAGTCTCCTTTTCTTTATTCCTTTAGTCTCCTTTTCTGTTTCAGTTCTTCTCAAAATAATTAGTCTCCTGTGTTTTAAGTATTTATATGGCTTATATGTTCCCCCCAAAACATGCATAAATCTATATACATTATCTTATACTATACCAACTATCTCTGGCTTATAACTTATTCTTTGGCTGTGGCAGATCAAAAGCTTTCATCCCAAGTTCATGAAATTGTTGGAAGGATAAATGGAAGATTCGGAACCCTTACAGCTGTTCCTATACATCACCTAGTGAGATCATGGGACTTATAGAAGTTAAATTTTATATTACATAATAAGTTACTTAGGAATCATCAATCAAATCGTGAAGGTCTTTGTTGCTTCATTGCCTTAAAATTTGTTTCACACTAAAAGTGGACATTTTGTTAATTCAATATATAGTTTGTCCTTGTGAATATGCATCTGTAGACTATACATCTTTCTCAAGTCAATTTTCGTTTGACAAAAAGAAATCACATCTTTTGTAGTTTTTTGAAAAAAATCCTCGTATGACTAGAGATTAAATGAATTCACATTATAAACCGAGCATTTCTTACGCATCAGACCAAGTGTGGAAAATAGTAATGGTATACTTGTTTCTTGTTGTTTCTTTTGGGATTGTTTAATTTGTCTTCAAGGTGGTTTTTAGCCAAATCTTATTGCCTCAACATATAAATAGAAACATTTTGCATTATACAGAGCATTGAATAAAACTACATGAGAATGTTTTGGTGGTTTTCTTGTACATGTTACTTTAAACTGTGTCCAATACATTTGTTCTTTGGTTACAGGACAGATCTCTTGATTTCCATGCATTATGCGCTCTATATGCTGTCACTGGTACTCATTGTTTTACAGTTAGTCCCTCGTTTATGTCTTTAATTGATGGTCTAGATAGTTCCTGAAAAAAGTTCCCCTTTTACTGTTGGACTTCTCTTTTAGATGTTGCTCTGGTTACGTCTTTAAGGGATGGAATGAATCTTGTGAGCTATGAATTCGTGGCCTGCCAAGCTTCCAAAAAAGGGGTGCTCATTCTAAGTGAGGTAATTATGTTTAATCAGTGGAAAAATTGCATGTCACATTCAAACTCAAAGTGATTGCATGTGTCTTCCTCTCATCTGAATTTATTTTATGTTGTGTTTACACTCCGCTAGAAAAGATGCAAACGAGATTCAAGATGAGATGATCAATGCAACTCACTAAATCTGACTGGTTGTTAATTTTTCAGTTTGCTGGTGCCGCACAGTCTCTCGGTGCAGGAGCAATATTAGTGAACCCTTGGAATGTGACAGAAGTTGCAGCATCAATTGGTTATGCTTTGACTATGCCAGCTGATGAAAGAGAAAAACGTCACCGGCATAATTTCACCCATGTCACTACTCACACATCCCAAGACTGGGCCGAGACTTTTGTAAGGTGCATAATAATTCCTATGTTACTAGTGCAGCAATGGGAGATTTTTTTTTTTAATTTATTTCTACATTTCCCGTGACTTTCAAAGTATTTTTCATCTTTACCCCTATGCAGTTATGCTCTATCACTTTAGGGATAAATATTTTTTACTATTTAAATTTTTTGTGTTTTTGAATTTTATCATATGAATTTTTTTTTTACTGTTTACCATCTAAACTTTGCGTTTTTTTTTATATATTACCATCTAAGGGCATTTTTTGGTGAAATATTCTACAGGAATTCCATCATATGCATGTTACGTGACTTTAAGTAAAGGCGAATGCATCATTTTACATGGGATAAATACTTTGAATCCTCCAATTTTTTCGCAATTTAGAACTTGACCATATAATTTTTTTTGTTTTTGATCATTTCCAATCTGAACTTTGTGTTTTTTACATATTACCATCTAAGGACATTCATATTTATGTCATGTGACTTCAACCAGCTGAAATGATGTATTTGCCCCTAATTCTACCGAAAAATGTAATGTAAAAAAAAATTTAAAGTTTAGATGATAAGCGGTAAAAATAAAAAGTTTATATCGTAAAATTAAAAAACACGAAAAGTTTGAAGGGTAAAAAATATTTATCCCATTGCTTTATGTGCTAACACCATGAGTTAAGTATTTGGAATGCTAAAGTATTTGTTCTGATCCTTCATTTTTTTCCCCCTTTTTCTGTCGTGTATATAGTGAACTCAATGACACTGTAGTTGAAGCACAGCTCAGGACTCGACAAATTCCACCTTCGCTTCCTAAAGAAAAGGCCGTCGAGCGTTATTTGCATGCAAATAATCGCTTGCTTATTTTGGTAATCCATTGAGCGTTATTTCCTCATGTGTTATTTTCTTCCTTTTCTGAATTTTTTTGTTAACCTACCTATGATTCTGTTAGGGATTTTACGCAACATTAACCGAACCTGTGGATGCCCAAGGAAGAAGGATAGATCAGTTCAAAGAAATGGAGTTAAAGTTACATCCAGATCTGAAAGAACCCTTGAAAAGACTCTGTGATGACCCAAAGACCACAATAATTGTCCTTAGTGGAAGCGAAAGAAATGTTCTTGATGAGGTTTTCTTGCTTTCACGTATCATACCCACTTTTCTCCATCATCGGCATGCACATTCACCTGTCGATTGCATGTATTATGCAGAATTTCGGTGGATACAATTTGTGGTTGGCAGCCGAACATGGGATGTTCCTGCGTCTTACCACAGGTGATTGGATGACAACAATGCCAGAAAACCTAAACATGGATTGGGTTGACAGTGTGAAGGTACATATATACTGTAGTCTAGTACCTGCATTACCTTAATTACTTTATTATAAGCAATCATTACATTGCCCTCCCCTGTATATACTATCACACAATTCTGCTATACACATACCGTAGTAACTTATTTCCACTTTACAGTTCCCCGTATTGTGGGTTACTACAAATAGTAAAATGATGTTAGAATTGAAATCTTAGTAAGCTGTTCTGATCGTTTTCGCTTGTTCGGACGCTATCTAAGTTTACTCATAATTTTTCTGGTTTTCATTAAATTTCTATTATCAAAATGGGGGTATTTGTAATTTTGAAATTTAAAGGAGAAGTTTGTGAGCAGAGGACGGTGTAATTGACCCTTACGTAAAATCCTCACCACAATTTTCATTTGTGTCAGCATGTTTTCGAATATTTTACCGAGCGGACCCCACGTTCTCATTTTGAACTTCGTGAGACCTCACTCGTATGGAATTATAAGTATGCAGGTGAGTTATGTTACAACACCATACAACTGCTCCATCGTTTCCTCACATATGTTTTTACTGATGTTTTGTGTGTGTATATGGTAAGATGTTGAATTTGGGAAGCTTCAATCAAAGGATCTGCTACAGCACCTATGGACAGGCCCGATTTCGAATGCTTCTGTTGATGTGGTTCAGGGAGCAAGATCCGTTGAGGTCCGAGCAGTTGGAGTAACCAAAGTGAGTCTTATGGTAATATAATGTACAGATTTGTTTTTCTTTACTCAACAAATAATTCTAATTTTTTTTGACTCGACTCCTCTTCAGGGCGCTGCAATTGATAGAATCCTTGGTGAAATAATCCATCACAACGACGTAAAAGCCCCAATTGATTATGTTCTATGTATCGGACATTTTCTACCAAAGGTATTGTTTGTGTTATGTTAAATATTTCACAACTTAAACTTTTAGATGATATGAGAGATGTCTCTTCTCCTTAATATAGCTTAAATTTTTAAATGACATTTAAGCTAAATTTTTAAATGACATTTCAAATGTGCATGCCTTGATTATTAATCATTTGTGTTTCATTTCTTTTTTCTTGTTAAAATCCTTTTCAACTAGGATGAAGACATCTACACATTTTTTGAGCCGGAGCTTCCGACCGGCCCAGCACCAACTGCACGAGCCAAGTTAGCCAACTCTCTCAACGGATTGAGTTCAAAGTCGACAGGGCTGGCTGGTTTCTGCAGGAAAGCTCCTCAATCTATGCCAACCCCGGAGAAGAGAGTCAACAATTTCTTGAGCAATGGGAATTGGTGGTCTAGGATGCGGGACAGGATGACGATGCACGAGGGCTCGTCTGTTCTTGACCTTAAGGGCGACAACTACTTCTCGTGCGCCGTGGGCAGGAAAAGATCGAGCGCAAGATATCTTCTCGGATCTTCGGCTGAGGTCGTGTCGTTGTTGAAGGAGATAGCTGATTGTCAAAAATGAGTCGATTTTCCATAGTAAGTTTACTCACATTCCTTTTCAGAACAGTTTTTTTTTTTTTTTTTCTGTAGTTAACCGTAATAAAAATATGGTTAAAAAGGTGAAAAACGATTATATGAGAGGTTTTGAGGGTTGCACATTGGTTCAACGAAGTTCGATGTATTTGTTGAAGTAGCAAAGACCCAAAAAAACAAAAAAAAAAAGGAAAAGAAAAGAAAAGAATTGATTTTGCTTTTGTTATCTTTGTCTTAGCACGAGTAAATAACAATTGAATTCGAGCTTGAAATTGAGTTTTATTTGAGGTAATTTATTTGTTATTATAAGTTGGCTCGACTTATCATACACTTCTATAACAGTAAGAGATGAGAGGGGGTGAGTGATCATCCTAAAAAAGGTTCCTTAAGGCATGATAACTTTTTGACATTTCTCTTCCTAATGAAAATTTGAAATAAGTGGTTATGTTCTCCGTACAACATTGGAATTTGATATAAAATAATTTGTTACATCTCTTATACAATGTTAAAAATGCGATATGATTGGTTTTATTTCCTTTTAACAGTTTGGAAGTGTAATATCCATATATATCAATATCTAATTTGCGCATGAACTTTTGACTTTTATTTTGCCTTTTCAATAACGACCGTTAATTATTATTACTATTTTTTAATACCGCCCATTAATTATTTATATGTTGAGGCAAGACACTATTTTTCTTTTTTCTTTTTTATTTTTTAATTTTCTAATAACTTAAATTACTATGCTCTTTGCGCAATATTGAGATGTATACTCGATTATATAAGGAGTTGCTTAACCTCAAAAGATTAAATTTTGACCTAATTACTACTGCCTCCGTTTTGCGATATTCATATTTTAAGCATTTTAATTTTGCTTTAAAAATATTTGTTATTTTACAAAATAATGCAATATCTAATGCATATAGTCAACTATCTTCGACGATTGCAAAATCTTTGCTAGTTGACTCCAAAATTATGTGGGCATTAATCCCATTTCCTCTACTCACTTTGTTCTCATATATTCAGCCCAAATTTTGGAGATATTATTGAAACTAGTCAAGATTGTGATACGCAATATGGTAATGGCAAAAAGGGACTATAACGATGGTGATTTATGACCTTTTGACGGTTGATATCATGCTATCTTATTGGATATATACTCAATTTTTGTTTATAAATAGATAGATTATATGATGATATTAATATTTTATTTTATGCAATACAAAATCTTTGAGTATTTCAAACAGGGATTTATGACAATTTGCAATGCAATCTAGATTTTCAATATATTATTGAGGCTAGCCAAGATTGTGACACGCAATATGATAATGGCTAAAAGGGACTATTTCGATTGTGATTTACAACATTTTAAACTCATGCTAGGACGGGAGCCAGAGGGGGTTGCGAGGACAATTCTCTCTCCTTCCCCACCCCCCCCCCCCAACACCCTGCACACGTCTTAAAGTTTATATCAAGCTAAAATATACATGTAATTTTTTTAAAAAAAATTCAAACCCCCTCCCCAAATTATAGAAATATTTTTACTATTTTTTAAAAATTTGATCTCATCCCCTCCCAAACAAAAAATTTCTAAGTCCATCTCTCAATTCGTAGCATGCTACCTTGATAGATATATACTTAATATTACTTATAAATAATTAAATTATACAAATCATATCACTTTTTTATTTTATTCCATTTTATTTTATCACATAGTTATATTTTTATTTTAAGATTTATAATATAATTAGATATACAATCACTTTGATGCTGTGAAATCTAGACAGTGATTTATGACAATTTGTAATGCAATCTAGATTTTCGATATATTATTGAGACTAGCTAAGATTGTGACACGCAATATGATAATGGCTAAAAGGGACTATTTCAATTGTGATTGACAACATTTTAAACTCATGCTAGGGCGGGAGCCAGAGGGGGTTGCAGGGGCACTTCTCTCTCTCTCTCTCTCTCTCTCTCTCTCTCCCCCTCCCCCCCCCCCCCCCTCCCAACACCCTGCACATCTTAAAGTTTATATCAAGCTAAAATATACATGTATTTTTTTAAAAAAAATTCAAACCCCCCCCCCCTTCCCAAATCATAGAAATATTTTTACTATTTTATAAAAATTTGATCCCGTCCCCTCCCAAACAAAAAATTTATAACTCCATCTCTCGTTTCGTGGCATGCTACCTTGATAGATATATACTTAATATTACTTATAAATAATTAAATTATACAAATCATATCACTTTTTTATTTTATTCCATTTTATTTTATCACATAGTTATATTTTTATTTTAAGATTTATAATATAATTAGATATACAATCACTTTGATGGTGTGAAATATATAAAGGGAATGGTTATTAGCACTCCAAAATTGTTATTGGTACTCTTATTTTTACCATGAAAAATTCACCAAAAATGCTCATTCATTTTAAAATATGATTAAATACATTTTACCCCCTCAATTATATGATATATATTATTTACCTTGATAAAAGTACCCATAAATCTATACACACATATATGTGTATGTATATATATATCTACGGTTCGTAAAGTATTTATACCAATTTTTATGATCTAAATTTAATTTTAAATATTTTTACTGGAAACCAAATTATTTATTCTTTTATGAAAAGTAGACTTTAGACTCTTTTTAAATTTTTATGAATTAATATTTGCATTAATTACTTCAATTTGCATATGTTTTTTTCCCTAAAACAAATTGGTATACTCATTTTTTAAGTATTTACATTCATTAAACATGTCATAATTTAATTTTATATAAAAATATATTTAAATTATAATTAAAAATTATTTATCAACTTTTATTCAAAATAGTTGAACTTAGATTTTATACTTAATAAATTTATTAAGTTAAAGAACTAGAGTAGTTTTTTGTATCTAAATTTTAGGTATTATTACAATAACTATTAATTTAGTTTTATTTCAATCAACTTAAGCTATCAATTATTTTTGAAACTAGAATAAAAAATATTTTTATAACTAATAAAGGATTTGAAGTCGAATTTAAAATGCTAAATGCAGGAAAAAAAAATCATAAACAGGAGCGGTATGAGGGCAAATTTGACCAAATTTTTAATTGCACGGGATAAATATCATATTTGATAGTTTAGGGGAGTGAATGGGACATAACAAATAGTTGATGGAAAAAAAAGTGTATCCAATCATACTTTAAATTAGATTGGCATTTTGGTCAAATTTCCAATGAAAAAAAATAATAATAAAGTACAAATAACAACTTTGAAATATTAATAACAATTCCCATATATAAATCCACTATGGTGAAGAAAAAGAAAGAAAGTTTTGACATAAGTTCCAAAGAAAAAAGATGCCAAAAACTAGAATCCATAGGGGGCTTTCGCTAGTACATATACTGCACGCCTTTGGAATATGAATTTTTCGATGTGGTCCTTTATGCCCGCCCATTTCTCTTCAATCTTAATCACTTACCATTGCAAAGAGTGGACTCCATTTTCAATTAGCCCTTCCCTAATTTCAACTATGTACCTCAAATTTTACTTTATATTCAACATACACCCACACGTGCATATATATATATATATATATATATATACATATATATAAAAGATTGTATTTTTCATTAATAATCTAAGTTCACTAGCTCGTACAGTTAACTTTAGAGACAATGAAGGAACAAACACATAATTTGATAGTAAATTATTGCACCTGCAAACAGGTCGGTCGTGAGTTCAAATACTAGAGGAAATAGTCGAGAAACCAGCAAAAGTCCTTTTTTTAATATATATATATATATATATATGTGTGTGTGTGTGTGTGCGCGCGCGTGTGTGCGCGCGCGCAATGGGAATTATTTATCTATAATCTTGTCACCTTTGAAGAGAAATTAAGGAAAATGACATTATATGTGACATGTTGGTTGTCCTTGAGTTGATAATATTACTAGCTAATTGATTAAGTGTCGTACGAAGCTTGTCCTCTCTACATGTTTTATCCATATAATTCCATTGTCTATAATTCTCCCGACGGCTTCCATAAATTAATTATTCAGTTAGGTCTTATATGTACATAATTGTTTTTGTGACTAAGGAATATGTATGTTATATATATATGTCGAAGGACTGGACAGGTATCTCATAAATTTATCAAGAAGAATATTATCCTTATCTTGAAAAAAAAAAAATACCCTTTCTATCTTGCCCAATTTCTTCACCATCAATCCCATCCAACATTACATTCACTTCTCTAAAAAAAAATAACCAATCAAATCCAAATAAAATGAAAAACAACTTAATTATGGGCGAGTGCATCAAACATATATAGACTCCTTGTAACAAGAAGCATGATACCGTTAGAAGACTAATTTAAGAACATTTATCATATAATTAATTGAATTTTAATTGATTGGACAAGAATTTTAAGTAATTCTTTATAAGTTCCTCAAAAGTATTTGGTAATTCTTTAAGTAAAGGAATTTATAAGGTCCAAAAATAAATTATTGGGAGCGTATAAGTTCCAAACTATTTCTTTTTTTAAACAACTTACAAGCTTTAAAAACTTATTTCATCCAAAAACTTTAAGAATTTGTTTTTAAAATAAAATATAGGAGCTTATCAACTTTAAAAATATTTTATAAGCTCTTTAGAATAATTCAATCAAACACCCAACCACTTGCCAAGTGATTAGTGCTGATAACCCCGAATTAACTTGATTCGGGTGTTTATCGTAATCTATGGCCTTGAAAATTCCAGCCATCCAAATGAGTTAAACCTTTTCATTAGGTCCACAAGAGTCCTTCTTAGTCCAATTACCTAATCAAAATGAAACATTAATTCGATAATGTGAAAAAAAAAATGGATATATACTTAAAGATTCAACTTAAGATTCTGCCTATAAATAATATTCATCGTATCAAGTTCAATATTCCATGACCCAAAGCTTTTAAGTTTTTAACAATGGAGAATTTACATGTTTCTCTTTCTCTGCTGCTCCTTCTTCTTCCACTCCTGGTTTCATGTACTGATCAGAAACAGGTTCATGATTTTTTTATTTTTTATTTTTGTTATCTGAGAAGTATATTTATTTCCAATTTTCATGGCTTATATAGAAGGATTAATAATTAATTATGCGTTACTTTTTGACAGGTCTATATAGTGTACTTTGGAGAGCATACTGGAGATAAAACGTTTGAAGAAATCCAAGAAAGCCATCACTCATATCTGTTTTCTGTGAAGGAAACTGAGGATGATGCAAGATCTTCTCTGGTTTATAGTTACAAGCACAGCATCAATGGCTTCGCCGCCCTTCTCACTCCAGATGAAGCCTCCCGACTATCCGGTAAGCAAAAACCGCGCTAGCCCATGAAGGGTTCTGCGTGTTTTGTGTGTGTGTGTGTGTGAGTATACATGTATGTATATTGTGTGTATCGATTAGGATAGAGCGAGGAGGGACTGATGGGGCAATCTCGTTTCCAAAGTTAAAACCTTTTTGATATTATTGATCATGGCTCGAAATCAAAAAATTTTGTAACTATGAAAAGGAATTATTTTAGAAAATTGAAAGTCTAAAATTTGAAAAAATATAAAGGAAATACAAATATATAGTTACATATTATATAGTGTGTGATCACATGCATATTATAGATATAGAGAGAGGGAGAGAGTTAGGAGAGAGGAATGATTGTCCCTTCCAGCCAAGGAGGAGCCAGGGGGTGGGGGGGTTGAAGGGTGTGAGGTAGTCCTCCCTCAACTTTATATCCAACTAACATTTATATGCATTTCTTTGTGAAGTTCAAACTTTTATCACTCTATATCATAGAGATATCTTTAATATGATTTGACTTCATTTTTCTCAAACAAAAATTTCTAATTTCGTTCCCTTTTCCAGCCCACTCGACTAAAAATTTTAGTGAATTTGAATATTGCAGAGAAGGAGGAGGTGGTGTCGGTGATTCGAAGCCATCCAAGAAAATACACGATGCACACAACAAGATCATGGGAGTTTGCAGGCTTGCAAGAGGCAAGAAAATGGAGTTACAATATGAACAAGGATGATATATTGATGAAATCCAAATATGGCAAAGATGTTATCGTTGGCATGCTAGATAATGGTAATATATGAGATGATGTTTGTTCTTCGGTTTACAAAAATTCAAATGATATTGTTATTGTTGCATGTGAATATTTTTGTCTCTATTTTAGCCATATGTCACTTGGTAGTTAGCATGGATTCAAAATTGGCACGAATGACGAATTAGTGTATGTGATGGTCACTGGTCAGGTGTGTGGCCAGAGTCTAAAAGCTTCAGCGATGAAGGGATGGGCCCAATACCACAATCATGGAAAGGAATTTGCCAATCTGGTGATCAGTTCAACTCATCACATTGTAATAAGTGAGTCTATCAAATGATTCTCTCTCCTTTTCTACAGTATCATTCGAAAACTTCTACTCAAAATTACATGAGAAGTGTTATTATACTCCAGGCCGGAGTCAGATTTTCTTTATCTGAGGACTAGATCAAATTTTTTTAAAATATTAAAAGTATTTGTTTTATTTAGGAAGAAAAAGGAGGGGATGGATCTTTAAATTTCGGTGAACTTTTGTAAGAGAAATGCTCCTTTTCGATATTTGCAGAATTTTGATGGATTTTTTTCAAAATAGTGTTTCGTCTCTTTTTCTTTTTTTTTTTTGCGGATAAAACCCTCTATTACAAAATAGTGTTTCATCTCCTATTGCATAATTTACATTCATGTCATGTGTGAAAAATTACTTTCTTAATTATATTTTTGACCTGGGATAATTTTTACACTTGGCCTATATCCATGTATTGGATAGGAGATGAAACACAGTTTGCAATAAAGGAGCTTGTGTGTATATTTTGATGGACAAGGACTGAAATTGGGAGAATTTTCCAATTTCTTTTTTAAAAGTTAAATTAATTTTCAACATAATTTTCTGTCGAAAATTGAAACATCAATATTTTTATTTTTTTGAATTTTCTGCAGGGAAAAAAATTGAATTTTCTTGTAGTGATTTTTAGAAAAATAAAAGTTTAAGGTTTCTAAATTAGGGCACTTTCATGAGAAGAAATAAAGGCCATTTGCAGGGTAGCTATCACACTAAAATAAAATAACAAACAAGTTTCCAAAAATTGATCTAATTTTGTAAGTGCAAAATTAAATCTCCAAATTTTTGGTACCCTATAATATTTTATTTTATTTTTTCGAAGCCCTTATAATAATTCTCCATGATTTGAATGGTCTTGTATCTATATAATTCACCGATATATTATTATTCTTCACTTTCATTTCTCTATCTCGATGGAATAAATGGCTCCACAAGAAAATGGCCAAAAAGCACCCTATTGGCCCTGCATTGTTGTCCTACATTGGTGTCGTGACATGCACGACTTAGTTGGCCTAATTTGTTGCATGTGATTGATTATTTTTCCCATCGTTTTGTCCGGACGGGATTCTCTACCCCAAAATAATATCCCATCTAATGCCCCATACTCTAGATTTGTAGATTTGTAACACGTGTAAATCTTTTAGATTTATTTAACGGCAAATTATTTAGTTATGTTAATTATATTTTTTCTGTTATCTCAACTGATAAGTAAACTTTACACGTGTATGAATTTAGAATATAGGACATGAGATGGGGCATCGTTTTGTGATAGGGGATCCCGTCCGCGTTTTGTCTAGTTCTACTTCAATCAAACAATATTCAAAATAATGTGACATGCATGCTATAGTCAAATCTCTTGTGGCTTCTAGCATATGCTGGCAATGCCATCTTGTGAACTTCTATCTCTGAACCACACTGTAATTTACCTGACTAAATATTGGCTGCATGGACCTTTTCATCCATGTAGTGGTCATTTCAGGCAAAATTAACACTTCTTTTTTCAATGCGTTTGACCAAGGATAGGTTCCAATTTTATGGATCCATAGTCCACTTATTATTATTTTGGATAAACACCTTATTCCCTAACTATACTCCTTTTTACGAGTTGAATACTAAACTACTTTTCGTTATAACTTGCAATACAAATTTTGTGGAATTTGCATTTTGGCCTTCAAAGTCACTTTTAAAAAAAATTGTTGGATGTTGTTATCGAAAAGATTCCTCCACTCCACTACACTATTAGACTCACCTTGTCATCCTAAATAAAATCATAATAATTTCAAATTTTAATAATAAATTTCCGGTCAATATTACTTTTAAAATGGTCAAATCTACACTGTGGATTACTTTCTAGCAATTTTTTTGGGACCAAAAAGTGGTTTGAGGGTCAAGTGCTTGTCCTGTAAAGTCTATATAACAAAGTATTAAACAAAATGGTTAAATAATTAACGTTTAAAAACGGTCATAATTAGTGCCAAAATATTTTTTTATCTCTGTTTTTTTTTATGGTTTATAATCCATTTATGTACTTGTGATGTAAATTTAGTTTAAAATATAATTAATATAATCCACGAGAGTTTGACCTGTGTGGACCACACTAAATTATTTTTGTTTAGACTCATTCGGCACGATTATATAGAATTTGATTTTTTCTTAAATGTGTTACGTTTTCATGAAGAAAAAAACACAACACTGTTCAATTATTTTCACTTGGAATAACATAGCTTATTACTTAAAATTGATAAACAAAAATATAATACAAAAATGTCACAATCTAGCCATTGCATTCACAAATTAATCCTTCTATCAATTTTGTCCTGAAATTTTTCCAGGAAGATCATCGGGGCCCGGTATTACATCAAGGGCTACGAAGCATACTACGGCCCGCTGAACAGGACCCTGGACTACCTCTCCCCCCGCGACAAGGACGGCCACGGGACCCACACAGCATCCACCGTCGGCGGCCGGAGTGTCGATCATGTCTCCGCACTGGGCGGCTTCGCCGCGGGCACCGCTTCCGGCGGCGCCCCACTCGTCCGCCTAGCCATCTACAAGGTGTGCTGGGCGATTCCAGGCCAGGGCAAAGAAGAAGGCAACACGTGCTTCGAGGAGGACATGCTCGCCGCCATGGACGACGCCATCGCTGACGGCGTCAACATCATGAGCATCTCGATCGGGACCCACGATCCGACACCTTTCAACAAGGACGGGATCGCCATCGGCGCGCTCCATGCCGTCAAGAAAAACATCGTGGTGGCATGCAGCGCCGGGAATTCGGGCCCGGGGCCGTCGACATTGTCTAACCCGGCGCCGTGGATCATCACCGTGGGGGCGAGCAGCGTGGACAGGAAGTTTTATTCACCTGTTAAGCTTGGGAATGGCGAGAAAATCACGGTAATTTTTACGAAGTTGTATAGCACAAAAAGGAACTTGCAACTGATTGATTAGAAAGTTGAGTTCTTTTGTGATGGATACATGTTTCCAGGGCCAAACAGCGACTCCATATAAGTTGAAAAAGAAGCTGTATCCGTTAGTTTTCGCGGGTCAAGTAATCAACCCCGACGTAGCCAAGAACTTATCCGGGTAATTTATCTTTTTGTCAATTTTGTTGTGGCTTTCTTGATGGTCATATAATAAGCACATTAAATCTGTGGCCAAAGCTAGATATTATTACTATTAAAGTCAAATTTTAGTGAAAACACGTACAACATATCACTTCATTTTCATATAGAGTAGCCGGCTACAACTGCATGTTCCAACGTCGTGAATTGGAAGTTTAAATTGCCTTGTTTTGCAGGCAATGCTTACCCGGTTCGCTTTATCCCGAGAAAGCGAAGGGAAAGATCGTAATGTGTTTGAGAGGGAACGGGACGAGAGTCGGAAAGGGTATGGAGGTAAAAAGAGCTGGAGGGATTGGTTACATATTAGGAAATAGCAAAGCCAATGGGGATGAGTTAGCAGCTGATGCCCATGTTCTTCCTGCCACTGCTGTCAATTACGAAGATGCCCTCCAAATTCTCAAATACATCAGTTCTGCAAAATCACCTAAGGCGTATATCGAACCGGGTAAAACAGTGCTACACTCCAAACCAGCACCTTTCATGGCTGCTTTCACCAGCAGAGGCCCCAGCGCCATCTCGCCTGATATTCTCAAGGTACAGTCCCCTCTTCGCTCGGTCCTGTTGTAACATAATGTGAAAATTTGGATGCTAAATATGCATTTTGTTCAACAGCCGGATATCACGGCTCCAGGGCTGAATATATTGGCAGCATGGAGCGAGGCATCTTCTCCAACGAAGCTGGAAGCAGATAAACGGGTCGTGAAGTATAACATCCTATCGGGTACTTCCATGTCCTGCCCGCATATTGGTGGGGCAGCTGCTCTTCTCAAGGCCATACACCCCGAGTGGAGCAGTGCTGCCATAAGATCTGCTCTCATAACCTCAGCAGGACTGACTAACAACGAGGGTAATCTCATAACTGACGCATCCGGCAATCCAGCAGACCCCTTTCAATTCGGGTCCGGTCATTTCAGACCCACGAAAGCAGCGGATCCAGGGCTTGTCTATGATGCTTCCTACACGGACTACCTCCTCTTCTTATGCAGCAGTGGACTCAAGAATCCTGATTCTTCATTCAAGTGCCCGGAAAATTCACCAGCTCTGGCCGATCTCAACTATCCGTCCCTGGCTATACCAAGACTCAATGGCACTTTTACTGCCCAGAGAACAGTGACAAATGTGGGCAGCAGTAGGAGTGTTTATTTTGTCAGCGTAAAACCTCCACTGGGGATCTCTGTGAAAATATCACCTCCCATACTATTCTTCAACCGGGCTGGCCAGACGAGAAGCTTCACCATCAAAGTAAAAACAGACAGTGAAATTACAGGAGACACCATTGAGAAAGACAAGTATGAATTCGGATGGTACACATGGTCGGATGGGATTCACAATGTTCGAAGCCCCATGGCTGTTTCAGTAGCATAGTTTTCACTGTTTCTATGTTTTCTAGGTTGATTTCTTGGAGGGAAAAAAAAAAGTTGGACTTGAGATAGAGTTGGAGTGAAAATACTTATTGCAACTCCATTCTCCATCTTAATATAATTGATGAGAATACAACCACTTTTCTTAGCAGAATTGAGCAAAAATATGTCAATATAAATAAAAATGTAACTTACAATTACACAAATGTTTCTTATAAAATTATACAAAATATTTCCTATATAGTTGTCTTGTACCTGTGGATGATCTATTCAAGGTTCTTAATAAATTTCTCCAGTTTTAACGAGGAGTTTATGTGGTAGGTCAAACGAGGAGTTTATGTGGTAGGTCATTGTAATTGATCCTAATAATCTTCAATGCATTTATATATTTTTCACCCATCAAAAACTGATGCCTGATAAACAATCAACACGCAACACAATGAAGAAGAAGCTTCATATAGCAAGCCTATTCAACCTTGGGGTTTATTAGACCATGGGTGAAGTTCTCAACCGTACCCGTTCGCCCTTGAAGTGGATGTATTTCCATTTACTTTGGAACTTGTTCATAACAAGTCTCTGTTTGTCCTCTTGACCCAACACCTCAAAGGCTCGCGCCACTCTTCTAACAGTATCTTCATCAGGTTTCACCCCTAACTCCTCCATGTCTGCAAATACCTGATGTTTTATAATCAGGGAAGAAATTCAGCACAAGACGATTGCACCACCAAGACAGAGTAAGTTATAATGGGTGCAAATTGAGAAAAATAATCACCTCTATAACCTTATTTGGCAAATGATGGTGGTCATATAGTGATATCATCCTCGAAAACAACCTCTTTGAAATAGAGCGATCATGTGCATGTAAAATCGTGTCCCATAGTGTTTCTGCTTCATCTACCCTTCTATCCATGTCAAGTGCCAATAAAAGGGCGTCGTATGTGGCCAGTGTTGTTCCTTGACCTTTGCTCAACATCCACTTGGCCAACTGCGATCCACATAACGAACATTAGTTAAATCTATAAGTCATAAGTATGATTATCAATCACTCAAGTACAAGATATTGATAATAAATTGCAAGCTTCATACTTGAATAACGCGTTTCCACTGACCCCTCTTCCTTAAAATTCTTAAAGCCTTTGCTGCAGCAACTAATGGAAACTCAGTCTCCCATGCTATCCATTTATCTAGCGCACCATAAATGGCCTCTTTCTCATTTGGAAGTCCAGAAATCTGCCATATTAGTTGATTTAATTTCAATATTTAATTACATAAAGAATGATATCAATTCATTGTAATCAATAATAGGCAGATTATACATACAAGTCGAACAAGATTCAGTGCCTTTTGTCCTGAACCAGCTGAATCTCTCTTTTGCCACAAGTGGTGTTCCTTCTTTCCCGACTTCTGGATAATTTTCCTGCATCCCATGTCAATAAATGTTCATAATGTTTCTCCAGTTCTCCATAGACAATAGACAAAAATCATTGCAATGATATAGAAGAAACCCAATCAAAATTATCCATTAATAAAATACATTTCAGTTGCATATGCATAAAGCAATCCATTAGCCAATTGTTCATATCATCAAAAGTAATAATTAATTAAATATAATAATTTGAGAAAAAGAATATCACCTACTTCTCACCATCAGTTATAGGATAGTCACTTTGCCCATGGTAGGGTTTGACTGCAGCAACCCTCAGCTATACAAAAGAAGAAAAAAGTTTTCTTGGAGGGGGCAAAAAAAAAAATCAATCTTAAAACAAAACCAGCAGCTTTATGAATGAGATGAAAATAACTAACTAAATCTTGCCTTCTTTGTAGGAACACTAAACTTTGATGCCTTCAGCACAGAGGAAGCATCGTATCTCTGGAACAAACACCACGGTGCCTGAAAAGTGTTCGACAAAATGTCCCAAACAAGGAACTGTGAGCATCCTGGTGGGATCAAAGGCCAAATATAAAGCTTGGCAAACGGCAAGTAACCTGTTTTATTGCAACAGAGCAGATGCCACAAGAAACTGTGTCCGTAGAACTCAAAGGCATTAACATTTTTTCCATAAACTACAATCCTTGCTTTCTTATCCACAAGCCATCGCCCAATTTCAAACCCAACACTTCAAATTCAGTACATAACTGGGAACCAAAATCTTTCCTTTACAAGTAAACAAATGAAGACCACTTAATCTGAACCGGGCTTCAGCTACGATGTTTCAATTAGCTGATGTGCTTATGCTTGCTCGCAGGGAGGCGCGCGGCTAGGCGCGCGTGTGTGTGTGTGTGTGTGTGAGAGAGAGACAGAGTGAGAGAGCTGAAGAGGATCACTCAGAGACATGATAACTCAGAGCGCAAAACATATAGGCCTGCGGCCCAATAACATTAATCTTAATCGGGCCCAATATTAGTCGAAAACATGGATCACTAAATGATTCAAGTAAGAATGAAATTGGATCCTACTAACCGAAGCCCATTACGGAAAAAAATATGAAATTCAAAGAATTTTTTTTTTTTGCCTGACAGATCAAAAAAAGAAATAAATAAGGAAGTAAGAAAAAATTTAAAGAGAAAATTGAAATTCAAACAAATTTAGAGAACTAATGAGATCATCTATGTGACTTAGAAAATTAGAAAAATCGACAATAAATGTTAATAGACATTAAAATTACTTTACCAATTGAAAATGCTCGAAATTCTAAGAATTCAGAATATAGTCAAATTTATAAGATTATGGTCAACACATGACTTTCCATATATGATTTTTTTTTTAGTATGGATATAAATATAGATATACATAATTTAAAAAAATTTAAAAAAAATCCATATTTAATTTTAAACAACTTTTTAGAACTATTTTACCAAATAAAAAATTCTAGATTATCTAAGAATCCAAAATTTGATATACTCAATCAGTCAATCCCTACACACTGATTGTTCTTTTGAAAAATAAAAATCAGCTAATATATAGTTTTTGAAATCCCTTAAAAAGGTGAAAATGTTATCCGATGAATAATTAAAGGCTCCAAATTGGGTCAAACTTAAGAAATTATATATGGTAAGTTTTTAATTAAGTAACACACGTTATCGATCCAACCAGCTCAGTGTATTATATCAGATGAAGGATCTAGAAAGACCATTATTGTGCTATATATAGTATAAACATATTGATACAATATTCGCAATGTAATTTATGCGTCTTCTTAAAATTACATATTTATTATAAATTGAGTGTAACCCTTCATGGTATAATTAGCTTCTATTTCATATATATTGATTTAAGTTGGAAACTTTTAGTCCAAATCTGACTCGATCGAATCAGTATTAATCACGTGGCGAATATTTTATACTTATTCTGTGATTCATGGATAATTTAGGGGAAATAACCAATCACTTATCAAGTGACTGAGTTCGGTCAAATTAAGTTCGGATAAAAAATTTTCATTTAAGTCAATGTTTTTTCGGCAACACTGGAAAAACGAATAATGGACTATACATGTGCGCAAATGCCATTCTAACTTAACATGGCTTACTATAGAAAGGGATTAAATCATTCGTTAAATGTCTACAATTAATTTCGTTGAACAATTATATATGTGGTGAATTAAATAATGTAGTTGCCATATCAATTGTAAACAGTGCCGTATATAAATCAGTGAATTAAATAATTTAGTTGCCATATCAATTATAAACAGTGAAGTAAACGTGGTAATGTCACATTAGTCATTCAGGTTAAAGGTCTTTGTCAATAATAGCCTAACTAGTTTTTTAACCGCGCGTTCCCCGGGATGATAATTGCAAATTAAAATTTTTAGCATATTTTATTTATGGTATAGAACTGATGATAAAACTTTTTCTACAAATATTACAAATGCAAATGAATTAACACAAAAAAATATTGAATACAATTTAATTATTGAAATAAGAAAAACATAAGAATATTTCACATAAATATGACTTATAATTGGACAAAAGGATGTACAAAATTTATTTTATATATAGTATTTAAATGTATTTTTTCTTATTTTAGTAATCACTAATTTCATGGACTTTGAGTTTACCAATAAATTTATTTTATATATTGTATTTAAATGTATGTTTTTTCTTATTCTAGTAATCACTAATTTCATGAACTTTGAATTTCATGTATTTAATATAATTAAATTAGTTATAATCTAGTTTGACAAATCAGGTTTATTAAAAATTAACCACTAAATTTATCAACCACACAATCTATATGCAAAATTTACATATTTAATGGGCTTTTAATATGATTCAATTGCATGCGCATAATTTGATTGAATATATATATATATATATATATTTATGTATATGCAAAATATTACACAATACAAACAGGTTTATGACAGATGGTTATGCGGGCAATGAATGGAGGTCCATGAACTCTCTATATTTTTGAAGGAAAATAAGTTGAAAAGACGATCAACTTTTTGTTAGGAATAGATAGATATAGTTAGGATGATTTTAAGCTAATCACAATTTTTTAAAGGTAATTAACTATAATCAAGGATTATTTTTATGCCTAGAAAGAAAATTATGAATTTTCTTTAATTCAAATATGCTCATCATAATTTATTTTAATTAAGAAAATTGATTTCTAAAATTTAGGAATACTAAGTATGCAATTAATATGAAATTAATAGCTAACAACTAATGAAATTCTTTTTAGCAATTTAAAATTTTCAAAATGCTAAGAATTTAGGATTTAGTCAAACACCCCCTCAAATATATATATTAGTATAGATAGTGATTGATATTTGATGATGTATTTGATGATGATTGATATTTATGCAATGATAATGTAATCCTTTGAAGAGAGAGCGAGAGAGAGAGAGAGAGACTTTTATTTACACATGTAATTAAATTTGATTGGTCAAAGTGAAAAGACTATACAATAATCAAGGACATGAATTAAAATCAATACAAAAGCTGTCATATTGAGAAACATATATATATATATACACACACACACACACACACACACAAAATCTAAAATTTGAGCTAATTAATAAAAAGTTATTAATAGAAAACTAATCAATGGATATAATACTAAATTATGTTTGACAAAATAATTGTGTATAAAGAGTAATTTAATGAGTTAAATTTATGCTTGAAAATAATGGTATTAGATAATTTTAATTATAAAAAGATTTTAATGTCAATTAGAGTGTCAAAAATGTAATTATGGAAAACGACTTATATCTCCCCTCAAAAAAAAATTGACTTATATGGTAAAATAATAAAAGGATAACTTGTCTGTCTCATTGTTCACACAAGTAAGAGATAGACACAAAAGGTAGACCCATTTTTAAATATATATTAGATTAGATTTATGACATTAAATGTGAAAAGATTAAGCAATAAGTAAGGATATCATTATTAAAATTAACACATAACCTGTCATATTGAGAAACTTATATATATACATATATACAAAATCTAAAAATTTGAAATAATTGATAAAGCGTTAATAATTAGAAAAACTAATCAAAATATATAATTAGAAATTATGTTTAAGAAAATAATTAAGTATAGGGAACAATTTAAGTAGCTAGAGATATATTATTAACAATAATGGTATTATATATGTAATTTTAATTTTAGAAAGGCTTCAATGTGAATTAAAGAGTGAAATGTAAATATACCAAATGGCTTATCTGGCAAAATAATGAAAGAGCAATTCATTCACCTCATTATCCACATAAATAAGGGATGGATACATAATTAAGATGGACTCTATTTTAAATATATATATTAGATTATATTAGATTTGTGACATTAAATGTGAAAAGATTAAGCAATAATCAAGGACATCATTAATTTTTTAAATTAATACATAACTTGTTGTATTGAGAAACTTATATGTATATGTATATACAAAATCTAAAAATTTGAATTCATTGATAAAGTACTGTTAATAATTAGAAAAACTAATCGATGGATATAATTAGAAATTGTGTTTAAGAAAATAAGTAAGTATAAGGAGCAATTTAAGAAGTTAGAGATATATTATTAACATTACTAGTATTACATAATTTTAATTTTAAAACGACTTTAATGTGAATTAAAGAGTGAAAATGTAAATATATATAGGAAACATCTTATATGGCAAAATAATAAAAGGACAACTTGTCAACCTCATTGTTCACGTAAGCAAGGAATGAACACATAAGGTGGACTCCATTTTAAATACATATATTAGATTATAAAAGAAAAATATTCCTCGACAGTTTGTAAGTTTGTTGTTTAATTTAACAGTCCAATACGATTTTTCATTTTAAAAAAATCAAAAAATTCAAAAATCCTGTAAGTAAATTTACTTGTCAAACACATTATGAGCTCATTTGAATGGTTTTTTTCTTAGAAGAAAAGCATTTTTTAATAAATAAAAAAAAAGAAACTTTAGTGATAAAAATTGTATTTGATCGGAATTGTTAAAAAAAAACAAAAATCAGAAAAAATATAAGTTATTTAGTGTAATTTCAAATAAAAGCATGCACTTATTGAAGCATTTTTACTATAAAAAACATGACTCATAAAACACTTTTTTTTTTGGTTTAATCCTATACAATCGGGCGCTATATCAGGCATGATTGGAGTATAAACCAGTTGTTTTTTTGGATGGAATGTAGAATACTTTTAGGACTAACTCCACATGAAATTATATAAATAATTAAGCAATCAAAATTAATCGATCGGTTTTAAGGTCAACTAGGACCCATAAACAACGTATACACATTCCAAATGGTTGAACCATTTTTAGACTAAACTCTAAAGCAAACAAAAATATACTTTATTACTAACCTTATCAGACTTTTTCAGACAGCTCAAGACTTAGTACTTGACAAAAATACACTCGGGTTTATGTTGTCTAAGTCCATTTTAATTAAATTAACAATATATATATATATATATATATATCACGGCCGCCCCATAATATTTTTACCAATGTTAATTTTGACGATCTCCCCAAGAATAATTCAATCTTTAGTAATCTCCTATGGAAACTTGTACATACTCATCTCTTATATTATCTTCCTTATAAACTAGGCCTTAAAAGCTGTCTCCAAAGGGTTATGAAAAATATCATGAGGCCAATACTTTTAATCGTCCTCATTCTTCATCTCTCCGTTTCACTCGCCCATCGCCAGGTTCATTTTTCATGTTTTTATTGCAAGAAAATTTTATTGCAAAGATGATTGACTTATATATATGATTATATATATATATATATATCATATCCTATATTAATGTAGATAATTAAATTTCTGAAAAATCCACAGGTATACATTGTACACATCGAACAACACAGTTCAAGAACATTGGTTGAGATCGAAAACGAACATTTTTCGTATTTAAAATCTGTTAAGAAGTCAGAAGAAGAAGCAAAATCGTCGCTTTTGTACAGTTACAAGAACGTTATCAATGGCTTCTCGGCCCTGCTCACTCCAGACGAAGCCGACAAGTTATATGGTATAAATCAAACCTTGTACATATATAGATATAATATCAAGAATTTGAAATGCGACTTTTGTGTTTTAATTTCAATTTTTTTTTTTTTTTTTTTCTATCCAACAGAAATGGATGGAGTTGTTTCAGTAATCAAAAGCGAGCCCATGAGTTACAGGCTTCAAACTACGAGATCATGGGAATTTACAAGCTTACTTGGACAGGGAAATTTCGTTGTCGTGAACGAAGATGAAGCATCAAATTATGGGAAAGATGTTATAATTGGAGTGCTGGACACTGGTATAATTACTAGTCCTTCGGTTCTCAGCTTCATCTTCTATTACACGCAGTACATGTACATGCTATGTGTAAAAAACTATTCGAAAATGCACATTTTGGCATATAATTTATAGCCATGAAAAAACATTTCATAAGAACATTATTGTTATTATATTAGTACGTGAATAATATATATATATATATACACATATATATATATATATTATTGTGTGTGTGTATATATGTGTTTGCAGGGGTGTGGCCTGAGTCGCAAAGTTTTAACGACGAAGGAATGGGGACCCGTTCCACAATCCTGGAAAGGAGTGTGTCAACCAGGGGTGGCTTTCAACTCATCCCACTGTAACAAGTAATTTCTCTTAAGCCATTTATATTTATCTTGCATGGTATGTTTGAATAAATTATTATATGTAAATTAACTAAATATTCTTTGACAATGATGATGACTAATAACTATTCAAACATAGTCTGATATGAAATTGCAACAATATAATGATAGATATAGTGATATACAATCCAACCCAATAATTGGAATATTAATGGTCATCATACATTTTTTTTTTTAATAATACAAGCGAAGTTAATTTGTAAGAGATATATAAAATCATTTTAAATAGTCAAGGTTACAAAATCCAATAGTAGTGTATGCTATATTAAGTATGATCAGCTAAGAATTAATTAATCTACACACTTTTTATAATCACATTTAGATATTTATTCCTTCAAACAAACTTGATCTTACAAGATTTTGATCAGCAACACTGGAACTTGACACAAGTTGTAATATTAACATTACGAGTGTAAACGAATCAAATCAAACCAAATAAAGTATTAATTGAGTTTAATTTGAATTTCTTATCGAATTTGAAAATTTATTTGAATTTGGTTTGATCGTTAAATGAGTTGAGTTCAAATGACCTTTGCTCGAGTCAAGTTCGAGTAGTTTGATATTTTTATAGATACATTGTCATAGTTTAATTAATCAAGTCGAATTTCAAATTTTATCAAAATAAAAAAAATGTGTTCGTGTTTAGGAACCAAATTCAAATGAATTTTTTATAATCAATTTCGAATCACGTATCTAATAATTTAATTTATTTTTAAGCACTGACTTACATACTATCGATAATATTGAGAGTAAATTTGTCAAAATTTCCTACAGGAAGTTGATCGGGGCCCGATACTACCTCAAGGGTTTCGAGGCCTATTTCGGTCCCTTAAACGAGACAAACAATTTCCGGTCAGCCCGAGACAGGGACGGCCACGGAACCCACACCGCCTCCACCGCGGCTGGCCGAGACGTTCCCGGCACCTCGCTTCCCGGAGGCTTCGCCAAAGGCACGGCGGCCGGCGGGGCTCCCCTCGGCCGGCTCGCCATATACAAAGTGTGCTGGGCAACCCCAGACCAAACCGCGATCTTCGAAAGCACGTGCGCCGGAGCCGACATGCTCGCGGCCTTCGACGACGCTGTATACGATGGCGTGCACGTGATCAGCATCTCGATCGTGCCGTCTAAGCTCTCGTGGGACGACGCGATTGTTATCGGGGCTCTGCACGCGGCGAAACGGGACGTCGTGGTGGTGGCCAGCGGTGGCAATTCGGGCCCGGGCCCGTCCACGGTGAGGAACCTGGCGCCGTGGATTATGTCCGTCGCCGCGAGTAGTATTGATCGGATGTTTAGTTCGCCTGTTTTGCTTGGGAATGGAACGAAAATTGAGGTAAATTGCTTGTATATTTAATTTGATTTTGCCTGCTGAGCTTTAAATATTTAGTTCATTTCTAATCTATTGACTCGATTGTATCTCCTCAGGGACAAACCATAACCCCGCATACATTAAGCGATATGCGTCCTTTGGTTTATGCCGGAGACGTCGAAATCCCTGGCACGACAAACCACCAAACATCCGGGTAAATTAATTTTAAAAGACAATTCCATTAATCAAATATATTTAAAAAAAAAAAAAAGTTTGAATCCATATATAAATTACCACTATCATTTTCAGGCAATGCCTGTCGGGCACCCTTTCACCGGAGCTCATACAAGGGAAAATAGTGTTGTGCTTAAGCGGGTATTCAAGCAATGTGGAGAAGGGTTTAGAGGTGAAGCGAGCCGGCGGTCTTGGTTTCATTTTACAAAACCCTGTCTCCGGAGTTTCAATATCAGTTCAGGCTCATGTAATCCCCGGAACTGCTATATATGCCAACGATTCATCCACTGTTCTCGCTTACATTAGAAGTAACAATAATCCGACGGCACGAATTGTTCCAGTGAGGACTGTTATCGGCAGCAAGCCGTCGCCGTTCATGGCGGGCTTCTCCGCGGCAGGTCCAAATGCTCTCGATCCCAACATTCTCAAGGTACATTTCATAAAACAGGATAACATTTTAAGCACTAATTAGTGCACTCTATGTTGCATGCATATGTATATGAATATGATGCGAGACGGACACAGTAACACAAAAATTTTGAAAATTTTATGACACGACATGTCATATTTTTATATAAATGTTTTTTGTGTTATTTTAATGATAATATAACATGATACTTACAAAAAGAAGTGGTAAAAAAAATTCCATATATTCAAAAAATACTGTATATCTTATTGGTAGTATGTTAGACTAAGGTATGCTAAGTTTAAGATTTATTTAATTTTTTGGATATGACGCATAGTGCGTTAGACATGCACTAGGGAACTATCAAAAGATTATTAATTTATCATATTCGATCCTGCACGCATCTAATTTTAAGAGTATTTGTGCATTGTAAATTACAATGTTTGGATAACAAAATTTGTACAAATTTAATGTGGTTCATTTCTTGCAGCCTGACATCACCGGCCCGGGATTGAACATCCTGGCGGCATGGAGCGAAGCAGCGTCTCCGACCAAATTGTACGCCGACAACCGCGTCGTAAAGTACAACGTAGACTCCGGCACCTCCATGTCCTGCCCCCACGTGGCGGCGGCGGCCGCCCTCATCAAGGCGGCACATCCAGATTGGAGCAGCGCCGCCATAAGATCCGCCCTGATGACCACCGCCACTCAGACCAACAACATCGGCCTGCCCATAACCGACGGCACGGGAAATACGGCCGCCACGCCCTTCCATTACGGGTCGGGCCATTTTCAGCCCGAAAAGGCAGTAAACCCGGGACTCGTTTACGACGCCAATTACACCGATTATCTCCTCTACCTCTGTAATTTCAACTCCAGCGTAAACTATTTTGATTCGTCTTTTACGTGTCCTGGTGATTTTCCCTCGCCGAGTGATCTCAACTATCCGTCGGTTGCGGTCTCCAAGATTAACGGCGGCGGCGGCACCGTGAGGAGGACCGTCACAAATGTCGGCGGCGGAGGGAGTGTGTACAGAGTGAGAATAGACGCGCCGCCTGGGTACACGGTGGAGATCTCGCCGGGGACGTTGAACTTCACTAATGTGGGGCAGAGGGAGAGCTTCAGCATTTTGATTAGATCCAACGGTGGGGTTCAAAGTGATTACTCATTTGGTTGGTACACGTGGAGTGATGGGGTCCACATTGTGAGAAGTCCAATTGTTGTCGCACCATAGTATAGTGTCGTAGTGCCGCATATGATTGATTTGATTGATAGCAACTTAACATGCATAGATATATAGTACTGAAAAATATTAACAAATTTAAAGAACAGCCCACATTCCTGTTTTAATTGGGCTTTAATTTGAAACTCATTTGTTGATTTCCATTAGCCCAACATTGTTTGATCAAAATGAGAATTACTTGTAATCAAGGTAGATTACAAAGTTGAAGGGAAATTTAGAGCTCAAATTTTTTTTTTAAAGAGAAGTACTTACTTCTTTTTTTTTAAAAAAAAAAGTACTTCAATGAAAAATAAATTATGTTTGGATGGATTTTTTTAAAAACAAAACCAAAACAAAGCCAAAATTTAGCTTCTTTTATAAGTTATCCAGAGTAATTTTAAGTAAAAGCACATTTTAAAGTACTTTTAACTACTTGCAAAACTATTCGCCTTTGGAAAACGACCTACTATAAAAATCATGACTTGAGAGCACTTTTTTTAAACCTACACAAACGGGCACCAAATTCCCAATCAATGTTAACCAATACCTAATATAACTATGCCAGGCTGATATTTTTCAAAATTATAAATATGGTTAAACCAAGTATCATCGCATTCACAGAGGAAGGGATGAGATGGAGGTCTTAATCAATATCTCTAACGTTTCGTTTAGAACTTTATGGGTCAAAAAGATTGTTGGCGTTTGGATTGGATAACTTTGTAAATGCCCACATTTTCTCAACTATAACAACATATACACACTTTTTCTTGGTGGTGGTCGTTGCTAAAGTATAAACATAATATTACACTTGGCTCTAGTGTCTTCTTATTTTCCAAAAAAAAAAAATTTGTCGAAACATAATTTTTTTTATATATATAGTCGAAAAATTTATTGCAAAATGCCAATGAGTTGAAGCATATTTGGATAAGTTTCAAATCAAAAAAAATGGGAAAAGGAAAGTGTTTGTCGAATTATGCTTTTTATCATAAAGTTTTTGTCTCAAAAAAGAAAAAAGAACGGTATTTGTCGAATTATACTTTTTATCATAATTTTTTTTTTCAAACTAAACAGTATTGTGTTTGGAATATAATAATTTAAAAGTAATTTGCCTAACTTTTTTGAAATCAAGAATTAATTAACGAGACCTCCAAAAGTCTTGGCCTTATCTTTATGGAAATTGGAAAACGTATGTTGCTTGTGTACGTAACGTAGCTACTTAATTAAATAGGCTATGTTTGAGGAATATGCCTAATATCAAATATTAAGACATAAAAGGAACCTAGTCCAATTGAAAAATGCATTAGCCAGATTTAATTGGAACCTTTCATTCAATTAACTTGACATTTTTTTTCCCTTAAGCTTCATTTATTTACTAATAGTCGAGCCGATGAAGTTCATAATTTGAATTATAATAAATGAAGTTCATTTATTTATCTTTTAAACATTTTATTACTATTTCAATAAACTGAATCTCAAATTTGATAGTAAGCTTCAAATCTAATTAAATATATAAATTGATGTTCAAATTTTATTTATGATACTTGGCAATTAATCAAGTTTAAATTGTCATATAGCTAGGGCAATCTTATATTTCTAACCACGCATATAGCTCTCTTCTCTCTCATATAGCAAGGCGTGTTGGAGATAATAAATATTTAATAACTCTCCATCTCTAACAGCTTAAACTTTTAAATAGGATGGTTATTCAACAAGTTCACGGTTTGTCATTTGAGTAAGTATAATTAGTCCAAATATGTGTAATTTCAAAATAGTATTAGATAAGTTAATATAAATGTTGTAATCTTTATCTTTAAAACAAAACTGTCATATATAAGTATTCACATGTTTTTTACAATCACCCACTTAAAAACAACAATCAACTTGCTTGAAATAGTAGCCCTCTCAAAATTAAATGAAAAAAGAAAAGTAATCATAAAATTATCTTTCGATGTAATAATTGTTTTTGGATGGAGAAACATAAACTTCGGGATCATATCTGTTCGTTGACTCCATTTGCGAGTTCGTTGAACTTTAAACACACCTTTTTAATGAGTTTATTCGTCATGCTCATTGATCTTGACTGCACCCATTGCAAAATCACACATTTATTTCATCAGTTCAAATATTTGAACATCTAATTTTTATTCATCAAAAATAAATAATTTCATAAATATTTTTCATATCAGTAATTTTATATGTCAAATACTCAATAAGGGTATATATTTGATTGAATTATAAATTATTAAAACTTATATAATGGCATCAAATATGTATATGTCCACTTATGTGGCATAAAATCTCTCTCCAAAATTGACACATATTAATACAGCAAGTAGAGGCTAATAATTTAAAAGAGTTATTGATAAGGCTTGCGTCGTTATCTGAAAGTGGAAGAGAAACGAAAATATCCGCCGTCAATGCACCTCCTCTCCCTCTCTCCCTCTCTCTCTCTCTCTCTCCTACACACACACACGCACATATAGCAAAAATACAAAACTTGAAATGACCATTTATGCGCTGTCTCTTTCTTTCAAAAGCAAATATGTACGGCAACTCACAGCCAATCAAAACCTAAATACCCTTCTAATCGTGGTGGAACTCCTCCATTGGCCCTAATCTTGTTCTGTTCCATCAGATCAGCCATGTTCATATTTCGTCAAAGTGAAGAAATTAAATTTTGTTTGTTTCTGTATTTGATTTTGAGGGGATATGTGCAAACATTTAAAGTAAAAATGTACTTTTTTTTTTTCAAATTATATTTACACACCTTGAGTTATAGTGTACTTAAAAAATAGTTCATATAATTTTAAAAATTATGAATATCCCATAAAGTATATATTAATTTAACAAAATTTATCTTTTATCAAGATGAGATGCAAGTGAGAGTTATATCTCTAGTGTTTTCAATAGGATTTTGAGATAAAATTCATATGGCTTGTGATAAGTTTGAGATGTAGAAGTTATATGTAAAATTAATTTTTTTTTTCTAAAAAATAATAGTGGTATTGAATTATAGATAGTGATGATCGATTTTGGTTGTGGTGGTGTAAAGTAAAATTACTTCACAAAGATTAGTGGATAAAAAAAAATTAATTGAAAGATTTGGGCAGTGGATAAAAAAAAATTATTGAAATATTTGGTCAGATTCGATCGTTGTAGAAAGTTGCCGTTTGAATATCTTTATTAATGTTTACAAAAACGGTCATAAATCTTAGGGTTATTTATAATTTTTAAAATAAGATGTACTATTTCATAATTACATTATATCAAAAGAGATATAAACATAATTTGCCTTTTCCTAAGTAGTAAAAAATGTACTTTCAAACTCTTAAATTTTAACCTTTTTCTCAATAGTTATCGAGTATTTTAAGTGGCAGGTGGGGGTGGGGAAGGATAAGGTTGCCCCTTCTCAAATTCGTATCGAGCAAAATGCTATACATATTTTATATTTTATAAATTTTATTACTATTTAGACCTTCAAATAAAAATTTTAATCATGCTCCTTAAGTGTTTTGTTTGTTTATATATTTATTATTTAAACAAACAATCAAAAGTCAAAGTCATTCTCTTTTAATTTTCTTATAATACTTTCTAGAAACACTCTCATCTTAATATTAATCATATCCTTTGAAACTTTCGATAAGTGATAAAAATCCTTAAATAAACACTTGAGTTTCTTTCTTAGGGGAAGCTAAATGGATTATGGCCACCCAAGCGAAGGAGTTATCTACTAGGCGAAGCCAAAAAAGCAGGTTAATACGTGGCATGAAATCACGTGCTAATGTTACGTCCTTTGTTGTCTTTTGCGCCTTGTGATTGGAAGAACGTAAACGTGTCAACATTCGATTGCCTGTCCCTTTCAGTGAATTCATCGTCCGTGTCCTATATGATTGGGTGGGCCGAGGAGCTGTTCAAGCCGCAGCATGAGCCGCCGAATAGGGGAGTTTTTACAAATATAACATAAAAAAATGGGTATGTTAAAATTTTGACAATTCAATGTTGATTTCTATTAAAATAATATCAATATTTACCAGAATTTTATTTTAATATAATAAAAAATTAATGAAAATCGATATTCACAATGTCAACTTCAATTAAAATTATTCTGCAAAAAAAAAAAAAAAAACTAATGCCAAAGTCGACATCTACTTCATCAATTTTTTTTTTTTTTGGTTTTTTAAGTATATGTACAATCTAATTCAAAAAAATTTAAGTGTTGTTGAGATTAATCTTCCCATAATTACATGTACAATCTAATTAAAAAAAATAAAACAAATGCCAAAGTCGACTTCTTCAATTTTTATTTTTTTTTTTGGTTTTTTAAGTACAAGGTTGCACATTGTGTAAACTTTAGAAAATTTTACCAATAAAAAAAATATATCATTATGCAAAAAACAAAACTAATAAAGTAAAAAAAACATTATTTTGTTAAAAAGAAATTATCTGGGGATATAAAGAATTGTGTACTATTAATTATATACATATATATATTGAATTAATATAAACTATTATTAAAATTTAAATTCGCATTTTTAACGTATCGAACTCCTTGATTCCAAATATGATCTATTTATATTTTGAAGCTATTTGAGATACCGCCTCTTATTCTTATATATATATATATATATATATATATATATATATATATTCCCAATCAAAATCAAACTACATGAGGTTTACATAATTATAGTTGTGGTAATTATACTAAATTTGATGTGCTATTTGAAAAACTACATAACTAACACTTATTAATATTTTTATTTACATATTATAATAATTTCAAAAAATAAACTTTTGGATGTACTAAATAAATTAGTACTCCAAAAGTTCAATTGATAAAAATGATATGTTCAATTTAAAATTTATTCTAAACTTTGAAATCAAAGTAATTAACATGTAATATAAACAAGGTAGTATAAATAAAATTAATAATCATTTTAATATTTAATTTGAATTATGATATAATATATCTTATTTTAGATACCAACTATCAATTGATCTAACAGAATGAGGCGCTAGATTCCTTAAACAACATCCAGAGTTCGAATCCTGGTGTTATGAATGGAGCAATTGAGTTGGAAGGATAGCCTCTATAATGGGCCTTTGCAATACCCGATCCGAATTAATCGACCAATAAATCGGAACCAGATGATTAAAATCAAAAAAATATATTATCTTAGATTATGGATAAGTATTTGATTGTTTAGGATAATTATAAATAACAATATACATGTACAATTTAACATTTAAAAATATTATAATTTTATACATGTTGCAATTAAGTACAACTAAAATTATTTAAATGTAAGTGTAGGTGACACGTACTTGTTCAACTTAAAAAATTTTGAATTAGATTGTACATGTAATTATGGGAAGATTAATCTTAACACAACACTAATAAAAGGTAAATGTACTTAAAAAACGGGAAAAAAAAATTGATGAAGTCGTTGTCGACATTGTGAATGTCGGCTTTCATTAATTTTTTTCATATTAAAATAAAATTATGTTAAAGATTAATATTATTTTAATAGAATTCGACATTGGGATTGCCGACTTCCGTATAAGTAGACAATCTCAATGTTGATTTAGGTTAGTTTTTTAAAAGTTTTTGTTTTTATGTCACAATTTTAACACACCCTCTTTTTTATGTTGTATTTGTAAAAAATCCCCGTATACGCTGATCGCTTTTAAACCACGGCTCGCTGCTCGCTTCAAATCATAATATTAGCCGTATTACAGCTTTAAGCTTGCACTTAACTCAAAAGGGATGGATTTGGCTCGGCACTTATCGTCTCTCAACTTGTCTTTATTTATTGGAGTAATTATACTTTACACCTCCAAAAATATATCTTATATCATGTTTTTAATCTTAAACTATAAAATGTAACAAATTATTTTTTCATGATGTAAAATGTAACAAAATATTTTTTCATGATGTAAAAAATGTAATAAATGAGTTTCTAATATATATATATATATATATATATATATATAGTTCAACAGTTTCTAAGCAACAGTTGATTCATTACATTGTAAATGTGATGTAGTTTGTAATTTAGAGGTGCAAAATATAATCAATTCTAAATTTTTAATACTTAATTTTTTTTATTTGTATAATCCTAAATAGTTTGAATTTTTGATTTTGAAATACATTTTGTATGTAATCTATGTTGAAGTCATACAAACAATATTTTGGTTGATTACATGTTAATTAAATTGTATTAGTCCTTATTTATATATTTTTTTAATAAAGTATCAGCATCATCTAATAGTAGTAATTATTTGGTGTCTTTGATTTGATTTCTTTTATATCTTTCCTCTCTCCTATTTTCTTTTACTTTTCTCCCTCTCATCTTTTCAATATGATAATCTATTTTTTCCCTCCCTCTTCTCATATCTTTATCTTTAATATTTAGTTTATTTTATTTTTTTATTTAGTTTTTAATAATAAAAATCAATTTAATTATTATTTTTTTTGTTTTTCACAATATATAAAATTATAAATTTATTACATGTACGATGAAATTATATTTTATTTTTATTTACACATGCATAAAGTGTGTCGCATCTGCTAGTTCCTATTAATTACTTTCTCTTTCCTATTTTATAATTCGATCATAGTTTAGTGCATGCTCATTTGTTATATTTTTATAGTTTAGCGCATGCTCATATGTCATATTTTATAGTTTAGGGGGTAAACCTGGTACAATATAATTGAGGAGAGCAAAGTGCACTTTAGTACAATCTTATTGATTTCGATTTTTAATTTTTGAAATGCATTTTAAATCGAATCTAAATTGAAGTCATATAAACAATATTTTGGTTGATTACATGTTAATTAAATTTCATTGGTCCACATTTCTATTAATTCGATCATATATTTGGAGTATATAGTTTGGATTGCAAAAGTCAAGAAAGAGGGGGAAAAAATTGATTGGGTCGGTTACGCAATTTCTTAGGGCGAGTTGCACTTTATAGACGTGCACGTGCCATTTAATTCGGTCGTTGAGACATTGAGCAATCTAAGTAATATTATTACTATATTCTTATCAACTTGCTAGAAAATAATATTAAGTCAACTCTCGTTGAATATTAATATTATTAACCAAAAGATTTCATATTTTTTTTAGACAATTAATTTGATCAACGGGTAATTATTAATTAAACTTTTAAGAAATTGGATCTCTTAAACTTTAAGAATAAGATTTAATAATATGAAATTAATATTGGCAAGAAGTAGAAAGATCCTAACTTCATTCACTAAACAGGTAAGTGAGGAATGAACAATTTGTAAATTTTAAACAGTGCACTTTTTATAATTGAAACAAATAAAGACCTTATTCTTAAATAAAGTGACGTGACAACAAATCAAGAATATATTTTATAAAATTCATTTTAGGACTATAACAAATCGATATTAATTTTTAAACTTAACAATATACTCTTTGGCCTTTCAGAAATAATGGTCGAGATTAAATATTGAATTCAAGATTACTAATGGTACTTGAAAGTGAACTGATTGCCCATTGAGACTACATGCTGATATGAATAGAGCAAAAACGAATAACAAATCACCAAAAAATTAGCAAAATAGAAAAAGAATTATATATCATCAGAGACGGAGCCAGGGCTTAGAAGGAACGGCCGCCTCCCTCAAGTTTACGTTGAACTAAAATTTACATATATTTTTTGTTTGAACATTTTGAATTCCGCCCGGTTGAATCATTAAAATACCTTTAATATTTTATAAATATTTCACATCCTCTCTCAAAACGGAAACTTCTGACTCAATCATCATGACACAAAATAGTTCAAAATTCTCAAGAATTGCTACGTACATCTATCATTTGTCCTCAATTTAACCTTAAAGAGACATATTAATTAACAAAAATAACATAGTGAATTAATATTAATTAGGAGCTACGCCTTGAATATATAGGAATATTATTGAATTTGGTTCTTTTCGTTATTCGTACCTAAAATTAGCTAGTTTTCAATTGTGATCCGTGGACGCAAAACGGAACTAAAACTTACAGTTTTCTTAATATTTCTAACATATACACTCAATTAGTGGCAAATTAAACCACAGGTGTGAATGCATGAGAGACCCCTGTACTGGATTAATCCAAGACTGTACACATAAATACACACACTGACACACACAACCACAATTAAACTTACCTAATTACAAATTAAGCCACAACAGTTGAAATTTAACATGATCTCCAGAAAGCATGTCCAGATGAATATGTCACATAAATTTATTCATTAATTAATGGAATAATTACACTGGGGTATCCTGAAGTTTGCCTAAATTATAAATAAAACCCTCAATTTTGAAAAATTACCTAACAAACCCTGTGATTTGTAAATATTTCACAATATCAACCTTCTGTCTACAAATGTTAAGGTTTGTAACGAAATTGATCAAATTTTTTTTCATTCTTCCTATTTTATCCTTTTGGTTAAAGTTTGAAAGATTTGACTAATTTTTTAGGACTAAAATGCTCTTTGCGTCTGATACATGTAGAAATATTTGACAGAAACAAGAGTTAAAACAAAATTCGATTTGACCCAAAGGGCATTTTAGTCCTAAAAAATTAGTCAAATCTGTTCAAATTTTGACCAAAAGAGTTAAATAGGAAGAACAAATAAAAATTTGACGGTTCCCTTTACAAACTCTAATGTTTGTAGACAAAAGGTTGACATTATAAAACATTTGTAAATCTCAAGATTTATTAGGTTATTTTCCAAAATCGAGAGTTTTATTTATAATTTAAATAAATCTCAAAGTACTCCAGTGTAATTGTCAAAGAAAAGAATCGGAATAGGCCCCACTAGAATCAAATGGTATATTCATTTGGGCAATCAGTTCAGTCCCACACGTATGTACTTCTTTTGTTAACTAGCATTTGCTATCAAACGCATCGATGTGTACAAATCGTAATGTCTCCGGTTAATGCCTAATTTTGACCGAGTTGAGTTATACCAATGTTAATTTTATGTATATTTTGGATAATATATATACAATACATAAAATGAGAGCACGACATAATAAATGCTTTAGTCTATCATTTCATTTCTATCATCTACGTATCAAAAATTGTGTCTTTTTCGACGGACTATTTCGGCAAATGCCAACAAAAAGTGTTTGCCCAGAATTCCACCAAATAATTCCAACGAACAATTTGTCGAAATTATCAGTCGAAAAAAGAGCATTGTTTTAGTAGTCTCTCTCTCTCTCTCTCTCTCCTCTCCACTACTGGAAATTTTGTTTCTTTTTTCTTTTTTCTTTCTTTTTTTTTGTCTCTCTTCTCTATTTTTTCCTCTCTAATGTAACGAAACTTAACCTTGTTTTAATTCCCTTATTTAATTATTTTTTGATCTCACAATTTCGTCTTATTTTATATTATTTTATTTTCACTTATTCGAAATTATATCTAATAAATACTAAAAATTTATGTACATAAAAATAAAGAAACTGAACAAATATTGATAATTTTATTTTATCAAAATTTAAGACATAATTACATTATATTTCATAATTTTACACGCAAATAAAATATGCCCAATCAACAGTAGACTTATAATTCATTGAACTATAAATTCATTAATAAAATTGTACTAATTCAGGATGTAGCCTAAGAAGGAAATTGTACTAATTAGGGATGTAGCTTAAGAAGGCTAGTTATAACAGTTGTGACCTTCCTTTCAAATTTATGCAAAGTTATACTTTACATAGTTATATCAAATCTTTTAAGTTCTGTAGTAAAATCTTTCTAATTTTTTAAAATGAAAACTTTTGATTCATTCTTGATAAACTTTAACACTGTGTTTTGCAGAGGAAAAAAAAAATGAAAGGAAAGAAGATAGATAGACTTTAATTTTATCTGATTGAAAGAAAAATAGATGGAACACTACTAGAAAATAGGAATTTAGCCACGGAATTAGACATGAATTTTGATAAAAATTCGTGACCAAAAAATTTAGCCAAGAAAAAAATCCGTGGCCAAATGTGACATGGCTAAGCTTGGTCAATGAAAATGGCCATGGAATTCTAGCCACGGTTTTTTCCGTGGCCAAGCCTATTTTTTATTTCGATTAAAATAAAATATAGCCACGGAAAATGGAAATCTACTTTTTTTTTTTTTAAATGAAAAAGTGGAAGGAAAGAAATTGATTTTTAAATTAAATGACAACTATACCCTTATATCATTATAAATCATAATTATGTTGTGAATTCATGTATTAAAATAAATTAATAAAATGTACGTAAAATATATAAATTAATATAATGAAACATTTGTTTACATTGTGTCAAATGACAACTACAATCTTATATAATTATAAATATAATCATGTCATAAGTAATTTAATGAAAATAAAATAAATAAATATGTGAAATATATTTTTAACGCATTATACAAATGAAAATGTCATATGTGCTATTTAAAAAATTGCAAGGATCCATGCTCATAAAAGATGCAATATTATTTAAACATCTAGTTATACATATGAGCAATTTTGAAAATCTTCTTTTATAGAGATCATTGCGTTATTTTTCTCTCCTTTTCAGTCCGATTTTGAATGGAAAAAAAAAAATCAGTGAGCCCCATGTTTAATTTTTTCATTCTCAATTTCTTTCCTTCCCTCTTCCTCTTACAACCAAATAGGGAAAAAAATATACATTTTTCCTCCAATTTTCTTCTTGTCCCTCCCCTTCCTTCTATATTCCACCCAATCAAACGAAGCCTAAAACTAGCTCGTTAATAAAGAAACTCGCTAATATCAATGAATTTTTTTTTTCCAACTCAATAGGCTCTCCAACATGAAATTGTCAAGAAGGACAGGTTATATATTGACTTTGAACAATTGACCTTCAATTACCACTACCAATTTTCTATAATTAATAATTACAATGTATTAATTAATATTTTCCCTTCACCATTACATTCTCCCAATGTGCATTTGTCAATCCTCAATATAGAAAATGTTAAGCTTCTTAAATGTGGGAACAAATAAAAGTATGTTATACTATTCACCCACACACACACACACATATATATATATGTGTGTGTACATATACGTACACAAGTGAACAATTTTTGCCCCTCCTAGCGTACACCAAACCTTTGCGCCCACGGATTAACACCGTATTTGAGTACAAAATACGCTAGGAATATGTCGACAAATATCAATTAAAGCCTAGCCCCTACAAGTCAATATCCCCAAGAAAATTTAATTTTTACACCCTAAATCACACACAAGCACAAAAGCCGTAGGCCACAAGTAACACAATTTTCCTTTTTTTTTTTTTAATTTGGAATTCCAATTTTCTTTCGGGGAAGAAAACAAAAAAAAAAAATTCAGACAGGAAAGCTGGGACCGCACTCAATCTCCTCACTGTGACGCCATCGAATTAATAATCATTTTTTTTTTAATTTCACATTTTTCAATCATTCACTCAATCAATCTCTATAAATTGCCCTCATTCCCCACGTTTCTCAGCTCTTCAGCTCAAATTAAATCCCATTTTCTAACTGTTGATCATCAAAAGAAACCAAAAAAAAAAGTTTCAGGGCTCTTTTTGATGCAGTTTTTTATTTAGAATCCACTATGGCGGAGGAGTTTCAAGAATCTGAAGTTGTGTTTCAAGAGAACCTTTGTGACGATGAAGATAGCGATTTTCAGTTGAATCTCATGAAGAGGAAAAATAATAATAAGCAGAAGAAGAAGGACACGGCGGCGCCGGTGAATATACCGGAGAATGGTTGCCGGAAAACGTGGCTACGGTGCATGGACGCGGAGGTGGACGGCGGCGACGACCGGGAAATGGTGCCGCCACACGTCATCGTGGGGCGGCGCGTGGCCGGAAAGATGATGGCATTCTCCGTTTGCACCGGCAACGGCCGGACTCTCAAGGGAAGGGATTTGAGCGAAGTTAGAAATTCGATTCTCAGGATGACTGGTTTTCTTGAAAGCTGATTATTAATTTTGATTAATCTCAATTTCATTTTAATTTTAGGTGTTGTAATAATTATCAAAAAAAATGAAATCCATAGATTTTGATTATTGTAATAGAAAAATAGAAAATATTATTTATTGCAATTTCCTCAGAAAGAGAAGGAAATGTTATTAAATGATCGTATATTTTTGTGTATCCGGGTATATATTGTGAATTGTGATTATTTAATAATGCTGTTTCGTAGGTATAATACTATAATTAATAGCATGTTGAATGCTAGAAAAGGTTTCGAGATTCCACGGTGTTTTTAGACTAGGTTTCTGTTATGCTTTGCTGGCCACAGATTGAACAGAACATAAACAGGATTGCTTTCTCAATTATTTGCCTGCATCGAACACTGTACCCGATTCGGAATTTTTTGTTATATAATTATGTTATATTTTTTATTATATTTTTCAATACACGTTATGTATATTGGTAAATGATCGAAATAAAGAAAACAAAATTGATGATATGGAAAAGAATAACTAGATCAATTTTTCTCTTTTCTTATATCGACCGCTCACTAATACACGTAACGTGTATTGATGAATGTAACAAAAAATATAACACAATTATATAACAGAAGATCCGAACTATACTATCCCAACACATACAATTTGGTTTTGTGTGCGTATCTATATATATATATATATGTATGTATGTATTGTTTTGTACGTGTGACATATGTATACAGGGTTGTGTATGATGTCATTCCAAGTGGCCAAAGTTTTACTTTGTATCGAATTTGATTGAATCAAAATTTAGTGTACCTTAAGTAAATATGATGTACATGTCGCGTGACTAATTATATATACTATACAAACCCTACTAAATATAAAAATTCTTTTTTTTTTTTATCTGAACCACTCAGTATGTATTGAGGAATGTAACAGAAAATGTACTATAATTATGTAACAGAAGATCCGAACTGCTAAACAATTAAACATAAATTTAATGAAATTCATCGAAGGATATATTTTTTTATGGCAAATTTTATTCAACACAAATCTATTTATAATTTTTGGTTATTGAATGCTAATTTATTTCCATATAATAAATTTTCATCATAAATATATACATATAATGTGTGTCCCATGTCCTAAATATTCCAATGGTATAGGATACGGTTTAATTAAAGAGGTGAAACCTCCCAGAAAGAAATAATATGCGTTAATCACAATAATTTAATTCTTTGGATCTCAATAATAATGTCTAATTTATTAATCTTAATTTTGTCAGAAATATTAAGAAATTTTCGGTTCTACCACATGCTGCGCAGGTGTGATTAAATTAAATGCAAGTATTAGTGAAACAAGACTTATGAATATTAACTTTCACATTCCTCGTTCTTGTACAAACGATATTATATAAAAATGACACATTTTGTTAGACGGTGGACAAATTCCAAGTCTAAAGCATTTTAACTACACTGTTTTTGTCGTCTTGTTATCAAACCCCACCTCCCCCTGCCCCCCTCAAAATAAAAAAATTGGATAGCACTAACCCTCGTCTCGAATTTAATTGGATCCAAATAAAAATATTGTATATCAATGATCTCTAAATTCAAAAAAAAAAAAAAAAGTTGTCAAGCATAAGTAATATTTTATTTTTAAAAAAAATATTTTTCATATACATGATATATGTATGTTATACAATATAAAAAATAACATATTATATTAAAATAGAAGATCAAACTCATTATCAACGAGTTGCCTGATTTATTGTGCCCATATTCAACAAATTAAATACAATATTTATGATGTGATAATTAAAATTGAATTTGTAAATGATTCAGTTTGAAATAAGATATAATAATCTGATACGTATTCCCAAAATTACTAATATAATCAAATGATATAAACTCTAAAAAAAAATACATCTTTAAATTTAATAATTTACAAATCTTTCGAAATTGGTAACATCTACTGATCTACCCATACATAGGGATCAATCCATGTGCCTCGCTAGCACAAACTTGTGGATACCACGTGCAAAATGATAATACTTGTACATGGCCGGGGCCATTTCACGATGTTATACATGGCATGTACGTGTATGACATAAAAGCCACAAATTAAATTAAGTTCAAATCATGGAATTAATTTTTTAATTTATTGAAGAAACTGACTTTTGTGTTTTATAATAATTAATTTTGTACCTAAGAAAAAATAAGCTTAAAACTTATACAGAAAGCGAGAGAAAGCTAGCTGGGGTGGGAAATCTCTAATCCATAAGCTTCAAAATCAAGAGAGAAATTTAAAGTTCGAGCATGAAAATAGAAACTCTTTATTTTAAATCGATTACATCTCATATATATTTTTATTGAGTTTTGGAATTAATTAGTCCCCTCACTCTCCTCCCTTTCTCTAAATAACGAAAACGTCACTACAAGAAAGCACCCCTTCACTGATGAAAAATTTGTAATTACATATTTAAAGTGTCTGTGATGGATTAACGACAAAATTCAACATAAATAAAATTCAAGAATCAATCAGTGACAAGATATTTATTAATGAAATTAGTATAGATGAAATTCATTAAAAAAATTAAATTCAAAATGTATGAATTTACCATTAAAAGAGAATACATTCTTATAAAGTATCTTCTGTATCCTATTATATAAATTCAAATACAAACAAAACAGGTGGCATTTCAAGAATTCAAATGTTCCGAAAAAAACCAAAAAAAAAAAAAAAAAAATCTTGAAATCGTGACAAAGGAATTAAATAAGTTTGAACGGATGTGCAAGGTTATAGTTCAGTCCCGCAAGTATAAACTTTCGAGTAGTGTAGCCTTTATCTTGAATGTTCCAATCATTATAAAGGCGAGCAAGATAACTCACCAATGTGTGTGTGTGTGTGTGTATATATATATATATATATATAAGCCCACAAATACAAATTATTGCGAAAGCGATGTAAAACAAAGAGGATTATTAAATTGAGTAATGTGACGAGACTATTTGCCATCTGTCGTTGTTGCGATTGGTCCACATTATAATGAGTGTGTTGTACGATTTGCTTTCTGTTGGATGATGATTATGAAGTTCTAATTAATGAGGGATCTAAATCCTCAGATCGAATTTGATAATTGAATAATTAATTAAATTTCAAAAAATATAAAGCGTCACTAAAATTTTATGCAAATGTTAAAATTGAAATTTTGGAATTACAAGATTTTGTCGCACCAGGCATGTGAGCGCATTGAATATACTCTAAAATTGAGTTATGAAAACTTATAAGGTGATTATTTTTTCGATTCATGAATTCCATCAAGACTATGGAATTAAAATAAAAAAGTAGTTATTGCACATTACTAAATTGTATATACTGAGGCAATATCTATCTTCCTAATTTTAAAATCACATATTCTACGCTGTGAATTTATAATTCTGAGATTGGGGGGGGGGGGGGGGGAAAGTTTGCAGATTAAATCCATAACTTGTTGTGTGTGTGTATATAGAGAGACAGAGAGAGAGAGAGAGAGAGAGAGAGAGAGAGAGAGAGAGTCCAGGAATTTATTTTTTTAGGGAAAAACTATTTGTCTATAAGACAAAATCATGAATCATAATTCAATCAAAACAGATATAGAGGCGTATCAAAAACTGTTTTTAAGTAATAAGCAACAAATCATCCAAATAAATTTACAAATCATGAGGGAGGCCACAGTTCTTGAGCCTGCAATACGGAGGACAATACAATTATAGATTATTATGCAACTGGTTTTTATAATAACATCCTGATTTCTGATAGGTGAAAATGAATTCAAGAACCACAGCACTCTCCAACTTCTTGCGCCGGTAAAACTGGAGCATCATCAGTATGGTTGCTCCGCATACATCATCCCGAACATTCATATTCAGGATCGAGCAAAATGCAACACAATGTACGAGGGGTGAAAGAAAACTCAAATTCCGAGTACCCTCTTCGGATGATAGTTTGAACCGCGATGGCTGCTGACTGGAGAAAAATTCTTCAACCAAATGCTTTAAACTTTTGCTTTAGAACATCTTGGGCGGGTCGTCTCCTTGGTGGGCACATACGTGAATTTCCTCAGATCGACATCAGGCTTTGAGCTTCATTGAATAGATATACAAGATCAGACATGTTGCAATGACAGCACTTGGTAGCAAAAATAGCAAAAGTTAGGCATTCTTCACATATTTACCTTTTCATGCAATTGATCTTTATATCTTTTAGAGGGGCACGAAGGCCGCTAGCGCGAGAGCCAGATAAGTTGTATCTGAATGATGATATCACCGAGACAAATTTGTCCATAGTTTTCTCTGCTATATCAGAGTAACGGTCCAAATGACTAATGTTGCACCCAAAAGTTCCTTCAGTTATCGTCTCTTCCTCTAGGTCAGAAGTGCATGCACCTGAAAGAACCATATCTTTAACAGGTTATAAATTAAATGAGACCAAGCAGTGTTACTGATTAATCTTATAAAATACTTGCATTGTAGTGAAAAATCAAGAACAATAAAAGCATAGAATCTATGCAGTGTGTTTTGGGAATAAGTGTGACTACTTTCATGATTATTTTAGCACTGTTTTGAAGGTAATAACATTGGACTTGATGCTCATTGTGCGAAAATTCAACCATTCAATGACTTTTAAAGTTCACAATTCTCATGTTCAACCTCAACGTTATTTGACATATGTTACCCAAGAGATATCTGAATAAGAACTTTAAAACATCCTTTCCATACATGCATTTTTAACAGGAAATGTTTACCTGATGTCCAGTTGTTATCATTTGCATCTACCTGAATCAAATGGGAAAACCAAACCATATTAGAAGATATATAAAAACACAAGGAAACAGAGAACACAAGCACACAAGGTGCTTATAGTCATCATCATACTGATTGAAATCTAAGCAGATACACTTACTATTGGGTTATCAGTTTGAGTAATCTTTCTTTTCTTCATTGTGCATTCTAATGAACTGTTACTTGATGGGGTACCACCTGTAAGTACCAAATCTTCAGAGTCGGGAGCTTTATTGTCATTTGTTGACACTTCTTTGAAGTAAGAACTCCTCGCTCTGCGTTTTCTATCATCTACAGTTGTTTTGCTCACACCATCATCTAAATCAAACCTCTGTTCCTGGAGAGGATACTCTCCTGAGGCCTTTTCACTCTCACCATTAGTATTTTCCTTGATGTTGCGCCGAAAGTAGGGACTCTGTACAGTAACTCTTTTCTGCTCTTTTCTGCATATCCCCTCGTGCAAAGCAGAAAAAGGAGGCTCGCATACATGATTGGGTAAACCATTTTCCAATCTTTTATCACCATTCTTATCCGTGTCGCTCTTATTTTCCTTCCCATTTTCCTCCACAGATTTTTTCAGAAAATACGAACTTCTTACTATCCCAGTTTTATTTCTCGATGTTGCTTGTTCATTTTCTCGACCTAGGTCAAGATCCTTGTGCAATGAGACACAAGGCTTGCATAATGGATTCTGCAGCATGGTAAATGGTTCCATATCAGTTTTGGCATCATGTTTTACCTAGAGATAGAGCATACGCCAACAGAATTATAAACATAGTGACTTATGAGAAATAGTTGAAATTGACTACAGTTGCGCTTCACAGAGCAATTTAAAGCAGGACCAAAAACCAGCTTGCTGATTCAATATGGCATATGAAAGAGGTATTTATCTTATTAAAACTGACCTCATGTAAGTGTATGCAAGGACTGGAAGTTTCATTGCTTTCACTTTGATCATTAGGTGTAGCTCGAGGGGCCCTGAATTTCCTCTTTGCCTCAAGAGAAGCAAAACCTTAACACGTTAAGGGGATGAGCAATTTATTTCTATCATCTGATATTTTGGATAGGCAGAAAGGGATAAACAAACAAAATAAAATTTATCAGAAATATTTGGATACAGAAATAGTTAGTAAGGAGATTTTTCTGTGCAGGCAAATCGAGCTTTTTCCTTTCACCATCAGGCTTGAAATTCTTGAGCCGGTAAGTTCCATGAAGCACCTTTTCAGTAGTAGCACCAGATTCTCTCTACTTGTCAGAAAAAAAATAAACGAGGACAATTACAAGAGGAGCTCCATATGTTAACATATAGATATATCAATACATACCAAATAGCTACCTGGATTGGTACTTTAGTAAAAGGGTCAAGGTCCCCTCGTGCTATACCTTTAGCTACATGCTGGGGCAATGATGTGAGCCTGGTTAAGGTATCTTTCCAATAAAGCAAAAAATGTGCTTCTAGAGATAACTTGACGAATTACAAAAATCTATAGCAAAAGGATATGGGCCTAAGAAGTCTAAAGCTTCACCATTAATATCCACGGGCTCAGATAGATGTACGATATCCTCAGTGACAGGATCATAAACTCGTTGATGCTTGAAAGTCAAAATTGCTTTCTTGAAAGAATCTTCGTAAAGGGGAGTTACCTCAACACTGTTGTACTTCAAGTGCTTCAGTACCTGCATAAAAGGACAAAATTCCAATGGTCAAGAGGAGTTACCTCACACAAATCACCAAGATGTGCTTAACAAACTAATATTTACATTTTCATGACTTTTAAACTTCTTCATTAGAGTGTGAGCTTTTTTCAGGCCCATTCCAGGCAGCGACTGCAAATAGTCACACCCACTTAAAATGCACATCTCAAGCAACATCATCTGGGTAAATCCCGCTAAATTCAGTTCTTTGTTGTACTGTAGCATGTCATTTTTGAACTCGACACCTTGGCCAAATTTGTCCATTTTGTAGATGATCTGTGGGTCATAGAAGTTCAGCCAGTAACGCAATATGAGAACAAGACCGCGCACCAGCATAATAACTTTAGATGTCTTCAGAGTAACAAAAACAGTATAATACTTACTCTGGGACAGCCAAATGCAATTAAGTCTGAGTCTTCTGTTATAACAGCATCAACATGTTTGCCAAGTGCAAGAAATGTCATTTGTGCATCTGCCTCATAGGGAGCCACAACATAAGACACATTTTCCTGTTTTAAGACCTGAGATAAAATGAAGACACTATTTACTAACTATGACCAGAAAGGAAAAAGATCTCCATATCTATATGAAGTAGTCATCCATCATGTAGCTGTTCTACCTGGATAAGGTCATAGGCAACTGCAGGTGATATATCCACAGCCTTCTGGTAGCATTCATAGGCAGCACTTCGGTTTCCATTTGACTCATGCTCCATAGCACGGGCAAGGTTTTCCCTCCTAGACCTGCAAATAACAACTGCATGATCAATAGGGATAACATTGTCATTGGAATGGCGCATGAAGGGACATGAGCAAGCATCTTGTTCTTAAGCAAAGAAAGTCATCAATTAGAGATCAATGGGAACGCATGATTCTCTTAAGATGTCATCCATCCATTAAAGTATATTAACCATTGAGTGGTAGAACTCGTACCTTGCTCGCTTGATCTCCTGCTCACTCTTCATTTGTAGAGGACCTCCATCAAATACAAGAATGGGTTTAACACCGTAATGCCGCAGCATATTCACTCTATGCATGCAGTAATCAATATGCCTACAAATCAAAAACAAAATCCCCATGAAGCTATTTTTCATTTCAAATTACTGTAACAAATCGGATTAACTTTCTTCACAGGATCAAGCTACTAGGAAAGATGAAAAATGAATTTCAAATTCAAACTGTGATGCCCCGCCTCTAACTAAACCAAAAAATGAATGAGAAGAAAAATGGAAAATTCAAAATAATGCCTGGAGCCTGGAGGTGTGCATATACACAAGTCTTCTGAAAGCCTATTTCCACTGCAATTGATTTTCTAACAATTCCAAGGCCTAATTTCGAATCTTTGAGATAGCAAGACACTTAAACCCAAATCTTCAAACTCTATGATATACATTCTCAAACAAACCGCACGCATCCAAGAAATAGAACAAACACCACTTTTCTCCTTCGAAAATAAAGAATCTTAACCAATATTTGAGTCCAAAGAGAGAGACAGATAGGCACAAACACTCGCATTGATGAATACAAATAAGCATATATAACGATCGAGCGGCAAATCGGAGGAAGAGGGGTGTACTTGGATGTGGGTTGTCCCTTGCAGAGCTCAGTGCTGCAAGAAAGTGCGCCTTTGTGCAGCCAAGAATACGTGTCGACGGCAACGGAACATCCCCCCAACTCCTTAATGTGAATGGGATTCATTATCGACTTCAACAGAGGCAATAGCCCTTGTATCCCCATCTTCAGATCTTGATCAAGAACTCAAGAAAATTAGAATGGCAATGGCCGATTGGTCTGGAACTGAAACGGTCTTCTTGGGCTAACAGAAACCCTAATCTTGGAATGTCAGTCAGGGCCTTAATCTTGGGATTCTGACTCGGGGATTTAGAATACCCATGTTAGAGAGAGAAAGAGAGGGAGAGGCTTCGGAAATTGGCGGGAAGATGATGATGATGAATTTGTATGTGTGTGTGTGAGAGAGGTGGGGAGGGATGGTAAATCACATTTGTTTCGAGGAGAATTTTGGGAATGCAATAAATATCTACATTTGATTGACTCCTTTGTTGGGCCTTGTTAAATGTGGCCTTTGGAAAATTCTCAAGCTCTCTTATAAACCTGACTCTGGGCTTTCGATCTGGACCAGCCTACTTCATTACGGCCCAACAGTTACACCTAACATAATTTTGATAACCCGAACTACAAAAATCGAAAAAATCAACAGAAGGATAAGAGTCCGTTTAGATTGACCTACATGAAAGCCTTTTTTTTTAAGCTAAGCCGTTTTCGTGTTTAGATGCATTGATTTAAAATTGTTTGAAAATGTTTTTTTTTTTTTAAGTGTTTTTCTTGTGAAAAAAAACCCATAAAAATAATTATAATAGACATTTAATTATTTTTTTAAAATATTTTTAGTAGGATATCTTATCTAAAGAAACATATAAGCATGTGGCCATCTTCGAAAGTTGAAAGGTCCATCATCTACGCGGTCGTGACTAAAAATGGCAACGCCCACAATATTCAATTTACTTTTATTTTTGTGTGCCAACTTGACCCAATCATACCAAACTTATTTCCCTAATATATTTTTTTTCAAATTATAAATAAAATTTTTTATTACACTTCAATGATAAATTTTACCAAAAAAAAAAAAAATACAATATTACAAACAACCTCGTTATGAACAACATATATAAGTTTTTTTCCTGTCTTGTGTGTATTTATTTACTCCCTTTCTCTTTAAGTGAATATGTAACTTAAATTGTGATTGCTCGATATTCGATAAATTAATCAACGTCTGAATAATTTTTGAGTTAATTCCGATATACCCCCACCTGAAATTTGAAATTCTCTTATGAGAAAAACTTTATTTTTAATTTTTTTTATTTTATTTTTTTCGGGATCATGGTAATTTGTTCTTTTTCTTTGAAATTTCACTTGATCGGAAATTACAACAAATACTCATTTATTAGTATATCGGTGGAGATACACTTATCAAGTTGTGTTTAGTCTGAACAATTTATGGCCAAAAGGATCATATCGTGGTTGTTAGATTTACTTATTTGAAAAAATCATATCAAGTCTTTCGACTTGACTTTTAATTATTAAAAAAGTTTTTTAAAAAAATTGCAACAAATCCAATATTTTTTGGATCCAATCCAAGAACGAAAATGATATTTTTAAGACCCAGTCCAAGAAAAATGAGAAATGATGTTGTCATATCATTCTCAATCATTTAAAAAAATAATAGCAGCATTTAATTAAACACAAACAAACAAACAAAGCTATAAAAAAAAACGTGATAAATCGTAACGCTAACTATCTACTAGTAATGACCCTGCTTGTTGGTCCGTGATTGGGGCAGATTCGCATGTCACGTGGAATATGTTAATCATCACCCGTTCGCTTGCATGACAAATTAACGCAATCCCGTTGACTAGGGGGGGAAAAAAAAAAAGGGTTATCCCTATCTACTCATGCCAGCGTGTCGCCTTGCTGTATTTCTCATCATGTTTAGCTGGCACCCATTCGCAAATGCTTTTTGTTTATATGTTGTAATTTGTCACCTATTTATAGCTGATAACTGATAAGGTTCAATTTTTTGCGCTTGTTAAAATATAGGAAAAATTACAATTAGCTCCTCTGAGGTTAAGTTAAATTACAGATAGATTCCCTCATATATGAAAAATTATACATATTTTCTTGAAGTTTGGGTCCGATTAACATTCAAGAAAAAGATAATGAAATTATTTTGTTATTCTTATTGAAATGCTGAGAAAAAATAAGAAAAAATATCCCACAATTCAGGATAAATGTAAAACGATAAGTTTATTCATTTTCTTGATGACAATACTCAATTCCAATAAGAGTATTATTATTTACAAAAAAAGTTTGAAATTTTTGAAAAATTCTAAAATTGGAGTTCAACTATAATTTTTTACTTACATAAGCAAATCATGGTGTATCAGTGACCGGAATGCACTATCTGTTAGTCGGATCCAAACCTCAAGAGAAGTATGTATAATTTTTCATACTTAAGGAAGTTTTATCTGTAATTTAACTGAACTTCAAGGGATCTAAGTGTAATTTTTCCTTAAAATATATTATCAAGTTGTATATCCTGAAGAAGTATATTACATATTTTTATATAAATATAGTTAAATATTTCCTTTAATTTCTTCTTCTTCTTCTTCTTCTTCTTTTTCCTTTCTCATGTAATCACTTTTGACTGCCAAAAAAAAAATGAAAATATCATCTAGAGAAGTCATGAATCTTATGGATAACGGCTGTTGGTAGAGAGAGAGAGAGAGATAGAGAGAGAGTTGCAAGTTCCACCATCCAATACATTTAAATTTGGCTATTAAAAACTAGTCCAAAAAAGTATACAATAAATGCACTTTGATTTCTTTAACCAAGAGTGTAAACACAATTTATGGCGGACATTGACTAAAATTTTTAGTGGATCAAAGTAATTAATTATAGAATGTATTTGAAAAATATATACCAAGTATATAATAATCAAACTAAAAGATATAGCATATACAATGAGAAATTATAAATTACTACCTGTTTTAAGTTATAATCAAACTAAAAGATATAGCATATACAATGAGAAATTATAAATTACTACCTGTTTTAAGTACTATATTTCGTTCATTTATAAATTTGAAATCATCAATGATCGAATCATAATTTAAGTTCAATTATTTCTTTTTATGATTGAAATGAAGATGTTGAGCCTATTTTATTATCCTCTTTTTCAAATATTAATTTTCAAAATAAATAATCAATTCATTTGTGCTCTGTCATTTTGCTTTCTTAATAAGCCAAAATAGTTGTATCACATTCAAATATTTATCCAGATATCAAAATAATTAGTGAAAATTCAAATAAAAAATACCAATTGACAAATATGCGATTGAAATGTGTATATATATACAACCCTAAAGTTATTTTGTAAGTTGCAACTAAAATGGCAAAAGTATAAAAAAAAAATACAAATGAAGGTAGCTAATGCACCAATTGTAAACTTATGAAAAATGAAAAAAAATACTTATTTACTTCATGAATGCGACAGTTGGTAATGAGGCATTGGGAGTTCAAGATAGGAGACTTTGTATTTACAGAAGTTGAAATTTTTTAATTGCAATTTAAAATTACAAACACATTCAATTATGAGATATTAATATGGTTTTTTTGAGAGGCAACAAGCCACACAAAACAATCAAGACGAAATATCCTCCAGAACAATATCCAAAACCGAGTAAGGCAGCTGCAACAGTCTCGCACAAGGTCCTAACGCGCATTTAGCTAGAGTATGAGCGGCCCTATTAGCCTGCCTTCTAACAAATAGAAAGCTGCAAGCCTCGAAAACCACAGACTTCTGTTTGATAGTCTCAACCAAAGCACCACACCTGGAAAGATCAGCAGCCATGCAATCACTCTCAACCGATATGCGAGTCCACCCATCTTCAGCCGCCAGAAGTAGTGCTTCTAAGACCGTCAAAAGTTCCACGTGTTCTGGTTCAAAGGTCCCTCCCTTTTTCCGCGCACGCCATCCCACAACAGCTCCACTAGAGTTCCGCGCCACCACACCCACACTGGCCATACACCCGTCTCTAGACTTTGCACCATCGCAATTTAACTTGAACACTCCAAGCGCAGGCGGAGACCACGGAACATTAGGGGGCACCGGCTGCAATGGCGACGATGGCGCTGCAATATCAGCAGCCTTGACAACAAATTCTAGAGCAAAGGAAACCACCTCAGCCGGATCCCACGAAGTGCCCTCCGCCCACTTCTTGTTTTTGTTCAGCCAAACAGCCCACAACAACGTCACCAAGGATAGAAGTTGCTCCCTCTCCAGCTTCATGAACAACCCCTCAAGCCACCCCAGATGATCGCTGTGCCAGCTGTTGATAAAGGACCACCGAAACGGTGAACAAGCCCAAACTTGTCTCACAAAGGTGCACTGGAGAAAAGCGTGTTGGATAGTTTCCTCAACCTCCCCACAAAATGGGCACCCAAATAAACCCCCACGCCTTCGCTTCATGAGATTCGAAGCCGTTGGCAGAATATCTCTCAAGAACCGCCACAGGAAAACCCTAATCTTCGGAGCGACAGTCAAAGTCCAGATTTTCCCGAATAGCCTGGTCTGAATCCCAGAAGAAGAGGTTGCATCATTACCTGATCTGAGCTGCACCGCAACTTGATAAGCACTTCGGGTCGTAAATTTGCCACTCTTTTCATAGTGCCAAACCAAGACGTCCGGCGTCCCCATGTTCCCTAGCGGCAAACCCAGGACTAGAGCTACATCCTCGGGCCAAAACACTTGGTGGACCAAGGGCTCAGTCCACTCCCCCAACCCATTGTGCAATTGGCTGACCCAGACCAAATCCGAAGGAGCTGTATCGTGTCGCAGCGGCTGGAAAGAAAAAGGTTTGGGCAGCCACCGATCTTCCCAAATACGAATATCCACCCCCATCCCCACTCTCCAACGGGAGCCCCGTTTAATAATAGGTACAGCCGCTAAAATACTGCGCCAAGCGAAAGACGCCGCTCTGCCGCTCCCTGCCTCAAACACCTCCGTGTGTGGGAAATAACGACTTTTAAGCACCTGCGTCAGCAGGCAGTCCGGCCTGGTGATAATACGCCACACCTGCTTGGCTAGTAATGCCAAATTAAATGCCCGCAAGCTGCGAAAACCTATCCCTCCATCGGCTTTCGGCACACAAAGTTTGTCCCAAGATAACCAGTGCGTTCGGTTTGTTGAGATGCTGTCCCACCATAAACGTGCCACCATGCTCTCGATATCCCGCACAAAGGTGACTGGTAAGAGAAAACACCCCATCGCGTATGTTGGGATCGCCTGGAGTACAGCTTTAATGAGAATCTCCCGCCCAGCAGCCGACAACTTCTTCTCCGACCACCCCTTCAGCCTCTCTTGGATACGGCTCCGGATATTAGCAAATACACTTTTCTTGGATCTACCAATGACCGCCGGCATTCCCAGATACAAGTCATGCTTCGGAATGATAGGCACCCCCAACACGCTTGCAATTCCCTCCTGCACCTGCTGTGAAATATTGCGACTGAAAACAATGGCGGACTTCTGAAAATTCACCATTTGTCCCGACACCCGTGCGTACCGTTCAAGAATCTGATGACCACTTGCCACTGCCCCCTCTGTTGCCTGACAACAAATAAGGGTGTCATCCGCAAACAAAAGATGGGAAATGCTTGGAGCAGACGGTGCTATCCGAACCCCCTGCAGCCGATCGAGGCTTTCCTTATACGTCAACATACAGCTCAAGACCTCTGCACATAACAGAAACAAGTAAGGGGAAAGAGGGTCTCCTTGGCGGAGCCCTCTTCCCGGCGCAAGATATCCAAACTGCTTGCCACTTAACATAAAAGAATAAGTGACAGAAGAGATGCATCGCATAATCAAATCAACCACCCGACAGTGAAAGCCCAATTTAAGTAAGACCTTCTCCACAAAACACCACTCAACTCGGTCATAAGCTTTGGACATATCAAGTTTTAAAGAGAAGAACCCATCCCTACCCCTCTTTTTATTATTCAAGAAGTGATTAACCTCAAATGCAACTAAAATATTGTCCGCAATTAGTCTTCCAGGCACAAACACAGATTGAGTAGGGCTAATGAGACTAGACAGAATAGGCTTTAATCTATTAGCAATGGTCTTGGAAGCCAGCTTATACACCACATTACATAAACTAATAGGCCTGAATTGAGTAATCAGCTTGGGATTCGTGCATTTGGGAATCAACACAATATGCGTGAAATTCATAAGATGATTAAAACGACCCTCATTCAAAAAAGCCAATACACAATCCACAACACTACTGCCCACCACCCCCCAAAACTTCTGAAAAAAGACAGGGGGAAAGCCATCAGGACCAGGGGATTTCAAAGGGGACATAAGAGAGAGGGAGAGGGCTATCTCATCGGCTGTGAACGGAGCCAGCAGTACCCTATTTTCCGCGTCATCCACCCGAGCCCCTACCGTCTCAAGAACCGTATCAATCTCCTGACTGTCTGGCCTTTCGGATGTAAAGATATTCGAGAAATAATTCTGAATGATACCTTGAATCTTCTCCTCCGACTCACAAAAACGCCCGGCCTCATTTCTTAACTTCTCAATACGATTTGCCCGAAAACGCCTCGAGGCATAAGCATGAAAATATGCTGAGTTCCGGTCGCCTTGGGTCTGTCTTGAGGACTTCAATGAGATTTTACATTCGGATGAGAAGTTAGGTGGAGGGCCGAGATCTGAAACGCATATGCAGGCTTTTCGGGATGCGATGGCTGAGACGGGGCTTGTGGATTTGGGATACATTGGGCCCCGGTTCACGTGGTGTAATAACCAGGTGGAACAGGCTCTAGTTCAAGTTCGGTTGGATAGAGCATGCGCTTGTCAATCTTTTATGCGTATGTTCCCAAGGTGTCGCCTGGTGCACTTGGAGACGTCGTGTTCGGATCATAGCCCAATTTTGCTAGAGTTGCTTCCTCGAAGGCGAGACGGTGGTTCGTTTCGGCAGCCATTTCGATTTGAGGCCGTGTGGATCAAGTCCGAGGAGTGTGAGGAGGTGATCCGCAATGGGTGGGGTGGACCAGAAGTGGTTGAGCCTGCCGAGGATGTTTGGGGCAGATTGCAGGAGTGTAGAGTGGGACTTGTTCGATGGAGTAAAAGTTTGAATAGCGCTAAGAGAGAGCTTCAGGGAATTGAGGCTGAGTTGGGGTCTTTGGACAAGATTTTAACATGAATGTTGCCATGTTGGAATTATGGTGACAAGCCATTAATTAAATTATATTTAGTAACGGACAATTATTTTAATGTTGGGGGGCATATAAGTAAGTAGGTAATTAGCAAAAAAATAATAATAATAATAATAATAATAATAATAATAATAATAGTAACAGTAACATAGAGGGGCCATGGCCCCCTTTTGTCCACCTTAATGTCCGCCAATGAACAGAACATCCTCGTGAGTAGCACTTTGTCACGTGTAATGCTTAGTGCCCTATAGTCTAGCTAATGACTCCAATATTATTTGTCACATCTCAAGTTCGCGAGCCTGTTGAATACGACAGTTGTCCAGAATCCATTGAATATACTTTAAAATTGAATTATTAACGAATAACTTGCCGAAAAGCCCTTAGTGTAATGACAAAGGAGAGGTGTGATTATGAGTTCAAACCCTATTAATATGGGTATTTGTCTGTTAAAAAACAAATACCCAAGAAACTTGAATTCTTTTAACCAAAACTTGCAAACTTAATATATATATATATATATATATATATATATATATATTTTCTTCAATCTTCCGATGTGCGATGCTTCATTTGCTGGGCCATAGCCAGCAAGCTTGTGGACTCATTCATTTTTTTGGGCAAAGCACTATACACCACAAACACACGCACATAATTAAAAACAACGGGTGGTGGGGTAGAGTGAATTCACCGTTTGCGGTCTGGTCAGAATCATGCTGTCTCAGTTTACGTGATTTCCCATCTAAATAATACAAGCAAAAGTATTTATCATCACAGCTGCCTATATCTCCATGGAAAATGAAATTTGAAATATATTAAATTGTTTCCGTTTTCACTCAATTATTATTAGATTCTCTACTCTTTGTTCGGTTGGAAAATTCCACGCCGTACTGAATTCGATCACGTCTGAATTAATTACATGACAATATAATATATTTATCGAATATAATCAAATTGAATTCCGATAAAAAAAAATTAAAATTTTCCCATATGCACATACAAAATTATTTAAGGGTCCTCAAAGTTTGTATTTTTTTAGAAAACTTTTACATTATTTAACATCAAAATGAGTTGGAAAAACAAAATCCACCATGTTCTAGGATTTTTCTAGAAAAAAGAAAAAAAAAAACTAAGATAATTAAACGAAGTAGACAACCAAAAACACGTGGGTGAATTTTGTTTTGTAATAATATCTAAACGTCAAATTGAGAGTGTGGAGAGCAACTTGGCTTGGGCCCCATCGTGTTGAACCATGAATACTTACTTAAAAAAAGGAAAAGAAAATGAAAACATGGCAGAGCAAATTTGAATATCAGAGCTTTTTTGCTGTATGTGCACAATAGCAGGGCCGACACTTCAGAAGAGAGATTGAACAAAAACGAAGATAAGTAGTGTATAATCAACAAAGAGATAGGAATTTCAATTTTTTTTTTGTTTTGCTGTGTTGATTATCAAGATTTGAAGAGGGTTTGAGTTGAGGCCATGTCTGAAGGTGCTTTGTTTTCGACTTATTCAATTTGCAGTCGTGTGGCTGGAGTTGCAGGTATCACTTCAATCCAACCTCTCTCTCTTTCTTTCGCTTTTCCGTTTGCTTTTAGCTGCTTGCAAACATATGGCTATGGGATTTTTGGGTCTGCTTATTGGTTTTGACAATGGTGGATCTGCATTTGGGTTTCCTCAATTGCTTGTGTTCTTGGCGTTGACCTGTTTGGCTTAATATGTGCAAGAATCTCTCTCTAACTTTTTGCTAATTGCTAAAATGAGAATCGTCAGCCAAGAAATACGTGATCAAGGATGAATAACTGAACTCCTAGTTATGCACTATGCCTGTGTTTTTTAGCTCTGGTGTTTTGATTAGGGGGAAAGATAAAGATGGGTTTCTTTTCTTTCCTTAATTAATCTCTGCCTCTCTCTCTCTCTCTATAAATATATATACATGTGTGTGTGTGTGTGTGTGTGATCCATGGGGTTGACAATGTGAAAACAGTTCCAAAATTGGAGAGGAAAGGCTTGGAACAGTGCTTCTTAATATGGACCATAGCCTTGCTGTAAAGCCAGACTTTTTCGGTTCAAAAGAATCAAAACTAGTATTCCTTTTGGAGATTAAGGATTTTTTTCAATAACACCGCTTTTAATACTCTTCAACTCAAATGGGAATAACAAATTCAAGGCACTTTTCTATAAAGAACGTTAATTTAGTTATTCGTTTTCAGGACCTCTTTCTTTTTTTCTTTTCTTTTTTTTTTTTTTGGATAAAATTTCAGGACCTTTTTCACTCTGCACCTAAGTACCTCAAGTTTGAATTGATTATTGTCCAGAACTGATACAATAACTTCAATTTTCTCATTGCAGGGAATATCTTTGCTTTTGTCCTGTTTGTGTCACCCATGTAAGTGCCTAACATCTTTACAAAGCCGTGCCAAAAAACAGCTTTTTTCTGATTTATGATCAAATAATATATATCTCTGATGCTTTTGTTTTAATTTCCAGACCGACATTTAGGAGAATTATAAGAAACAAATCAACGGAACAATTTTCGGGTTTGCCTTATATCTATGCCCTCTTGAACTGCTTGATATGCCTTTGGTATGGCACGCCCGTTGTCACCTCTGGCAGAATCTTAATAGCCACTGTCAACTCCATTGGAGCCGTTTTCCAGTTGGTTTACATCATCATATTCATTATATACGCAGATAAAAGAAGAAGGGTAGTTGATTTAACTTATATTACTGGCTGCATCTTAACTTATTTCTACAACCCAATCAACCGTATTTGACCTGAAACTCTTTTCGCAGATGAAGATGCTAGGGTTGTTGCTTGGAGTTTTCTCCGTGTTCGCTATCCTTGCTTTTGTTAGCATAAGAATTTTCGAGCCGCCTAGGCCGACAGCTCTTTGTTGGATATCTGTCAGTCTTTTCTCTCATATCAATGTTTGCCTCTCCATTGTTCATCATTGTGAGTTCACTGTTTTATCAAACTTCCACATACCGCCCTTTGAACTTACTTTCGCCTTGCAGTTACCCCCTTTTTTCTGTTGATTATCTCACATAGTTAGATAATGTTGTAACTCAAAATCTCAGTAACCTTTTAGATTTCTGTCGCATGTATCGATTATCTTATTTAAATCTTGTAATAAGTTTTTTAGGTGTTGATTACATTTCAACTATTAGAAGGGGGTATTTGTAATTTTGAAAGGGAGTTTGTATAGGTACGCTACACATATCCACAAGGGAGGTCGGTGTAATGGAACTAAGCTCGATATTTTGATTGAAGTACTTTCTTTATTGCTAAGTTGTTAATTCAAAAATATAACCATGCAGAATCTGGTGATCCGAACAAAAAGCGTCGAATACATGCCGTTTTATCTCTCACTCGCGACATTTTTGATGAGCCTATCTTTCTTTGCATACGGGATGTTCAAGCAGGATGGGTTTATATCTGTAAGTTACTAAGTTTCTTGCTTTCCTTTCTCAACACTTCGTTTATGAGAGCCATGTGTAATTACTAAAACTGCACCAACCCGTGTGAAATCAGGTCCCTAATGGGATTGGAGCACTTCTCGGGATGATTCAGTTGGTGCTCTACTTCTGGTACAGCAGGAGCTCTGAAGAAGCGTCGAGAAGGCCTTTGATCGAGTCATATGCCTGAGTTATATGCACGTACATGCGGTACTTTTTCGAGAACTGGCGGTAAATTGTGAGGCAGATTCTGCATTTCTTTTAATTCTTTTTTCTCCCTCTTGGTGTGATATTCTTGTTTATATCAAAGAAAAAACGAATGTTCTGAGTTTATTTGTTGTGTTTATAATATTCCCGATTCACCAATGAACAGGCCTTTTATTTTTCGATGTTTTGCGCTGCTCGCTTGCAAGTGTTCGTGTAAAGTTTTATATTGCTGAAGCAACATTGTTGAAAAATGTGTCGGACCTAAGCAAATTGAGCCACCTATGGAGCGTTTGTAGTTCATAGTATGATTCATGCCTACTTGATATATGTCTTGTCAGAATGTGGCATCAAATCTTTTAAACAATATTTATGATTCGAATTCTAAAATTGTAAATAGAACAATTATATTGCAAAGATCGTTCTTAGATTGGATTTTTGCATTATCCGAATTCGGATTAGTCCGCTTGTGAATCAGAATTGGATGGCTAAAGACAAATATATATATATATATATATATATATATATATATATATATAGTAGAAGAGAGATTGATTTGTGCCCTTCGAATTTGCATTTATACTTGGCATATTAATAGTAAAAAAAACCACAAGAATCAGAGTGGCTGTGACAGATATTTGAATTGTTGGAAATGAACCTGCGTATCGTCTACGGAAACAAATGGCATAAGATAAAATTGAATAAATGAACAAATGTCATATGATTGGTATCTTTTTTTTTATTTTTTTTTATTTTTAAGGGTGAAATACACCTAACCTTCTTCAAAGATGCTTATGTTACACTTTATACTCTTGTACTATAACTGGATCCCTTCATTTTAATTTGTACACAAATATGGCATTAATTATTATTAGTAAAATATTTGTTATAACCTTTCACTTTTTAAATTTTTAAACAATAAAATACTCATTAGTGGGAGAAAGATAAATTGTCCTACCAAAATTATTTTCTCATCTTTATTATGGTACAATCACAATACAAATGCAATGTATATAAAAGATTTCGAAGTTTTTGTTGGGATTTTGTTTATTTTATATGCTAAATACTTTTTTTGGGTGTTGGTTAATATTTATTTTATCCTAATAAATAACAAAATTGATTGTTTTAAGATCTTAACAAATTATTATTATTAGTAAGCTTATTTAATAGATCATGCTTTATGTTATTTCTTTCAAATTCCTAAATTAGTTTATCGCACAAAAATATGATGGCTACAATTTTATCCAATAAATTGAGCTATAAATTTGTTAAAATAGTTGGAAATTGCACAATAGTTGAACTGAGTTTTTTCAATCAAAAAAATTAAATTATAAACAACTGAAAAATGTATATTTGTGGTCTTCAATATATAATAATAAACTCATGAGACTTTAAAAAGAGCGATGTTGTCAATTTCATTACCAAAATAATTAGTGACATTGTATAAAAAGGTACAAAGTTTTGCTCATGATCAATAATTATTTTTTTTTTATATTTTTTTTTTACGAGTAATCTTGAAGTGTAAAAGACAAAACAGGTTAAAATAGTTATTTCATAAATAATAGTTAATCCTGTTAGTGTACAAATTATTTACTTATTAAGGTGGAGGTGTTAAATGAAACTTATAGTACAGTTGGGTAGAGACGGAGCTAGACAATCCTGTTTGGAGGGGCTGATATCAAATTTTTATAAAATATTAAAAAGACTTTTATAATTTGGAATGAGATGACGAAATTCAAAATTTTTATAAAAAAAAAATATAAATTTTAGCTCGATATGAATTTGAGAGGGGAGGGGGGACCGCCCCCTCCAATCCCCCGACTCTAAGGCCTCGTTTACTTCTTTTGGTGAGCTTTTCATTAGTTTAGCCCAAACAGGTTATTTTGTTGGTTTGGGCTGGGTTTTACCCAAAATTTGTTGTTTACCTGGGTTGTCAGTAAAAAATTTTATGTTTGAAATTTAAGTGCCCTTTTACTTGGTCTGGGACCATTTATGTTTAATTCCTATCATTTTACAATTTCACCCCTCTATTCCATTGAGTTAAAAATCACGATTCTCTCTCACATACGGACATATCATAGAGATCCAACCTTGCAAGTAAGAAATCGCCATTCTCTCACCAACCATAGAAATCTCTCTTCATCGAAGAAATTGAAGCGGACACTGGCAATTTTGGCTCAAGAAAGAGGTAAGCTTCGCTCTAAAGAAGGTTTTTGAAGAGTTTGCTATTTAGGTATTTGGCAAAAACAACAAAGTAAATCAAATCTGTCCAAGGAAATGCACAAATCTTTAATTGAAAAAAAAAAAGAACAAAAATTACAAAAGTTAAAATATTTTTTGTCTAGGAAAAAACGTTTGGAAATTAAAACAAAAATCTCCATGGAAGGTACTCACCCAAAAGTGAGCAGGTTGCCGTCAAAGTTTTGTTGTGAATTAGAAGGAAAGAAGGGCAATCCAATGGCAAATGTTGTAATAAAAGTTAACTAATGGTCCAAGTGGTGATTTCACAATCCATGTCAATTGGGTGGTTTATTTAAACTCGCCAAATTGGTGAGTCAATTTCAACTGGATCTCATTAGCGTTATCTCATATTTTTATACTCTCACAGGGCCGCACAACTAGCATAGTAAACATTAGATAACGTTAGAACGGATGTTAAGGCTCATAAACTAGTATTTTCTATCAAAGTAATTCATCCTAAATGTTACGCGAACATAGTTTAAAGGGCAAAGTAATTACTTGTGAGCGATGTAGGCAAAGTGTGTTAATTATTCAAAATTTTAGCTTCATTATTACTAACAAAGGCTTCTGTTATCCACATATGGTGAAAATGTTAATAGTGGATTTATGAGGGGGGGAAAGTTCATAATATTCATTTGACTACTCGTTTAAATGGGTCTGAGCCACTAGATTGTAGGAGAATTTATAGTTTGGTAAACTGATTAAACCGAACAAATCAAAATTTCGGTTATAGTATTAATAGCAAATTCAAAGATGAGGTTTAATAAGTTTCTTAATTTGACAAAATTACAATATTCATTTAAACTTAGATTTATCTATTCGTGTCTAAAGCTAAATTATTATGTTTTTATGTACTCTAGGGATAATTACATTTACGCCTCTTGAAGTTTGATGTAATTACCGATACACTCTTCATATTTAACTATTTACAATTAGACCCCCTCCATGTTAACGCCCCCTTCTGTTAGTAGTTGTTAGGGTTTTCGGCTGCGGGCATTAGTTTTTATTTGCAAACTCCCAAAAATACCCCCTCGTCAGCAGAAAATTAATTGGCACTTTTTTTTGATTTTTTTGCATGACCACAATACCCTTATGGGTGCAAATGTAATTTTTCAAGAACTTTTGAGGGGGTGTAAATGTAAGTTTGAAAAAAAACCAACAAAACAATCAAATAATTCTTATAAAATAAAATTTATCTCATATTAAAATATAAATATAGGTTATGTTATTATTTTTCTAATAAAGAATTTTATTTTTATAAATTTTCATTATTTCTACTTTTTTCTCTTAATTTCCCCCCTATTCCATACAAGTAATTAAAAAATATGACAACAATTAATTTTTTTTTTCACCCCCAATAATCACCTTCGTCGTCCTTCATCATCTCCGCTCCTACCAACCACCCACCTTCTCCATCCTCATCCTCCCGCCGCCACCACCACCCCTCGGCTTTTTTCTTATTCACTCATTCTTCCTCCGCCGCCGTTGCCGCCTCCACAAACCACCACTAGTCGCCGTTGTTGCCGCAACCACCATTGTGTCGATGCCACCGCCGCGGATAGCCCAAAACCCTTAGATTTGGCTCGAAACCCAACTATAAGCCCCATCTCCACCGTCTTCTTCCTCCCAACTTCAAATCTCACTTCAAATTCATCAACCATGTCAAGATCGGATATTTTTTTTATAGTTTTTTTTCTCCTCAATGGTCGATCCCGGTCAGATTTGGCCTCGTCACACCTTCTCATTCATCCTTCTCTCTCTATATGTGTGTGTGTGAGTGTGTGTATCTGTGTGTGAGTATGTGAAATGTGTGCATCTGTGTGTGAGTATTGGGGCGTGTCTTTTGTGTGTTGTGTAAGTGTGTATATATATATAGATATATATATATATATATTATATACATGTATATGTATACGTATATATTATATTATTTATGATGTGTGTATATAAATATATTTTTATGTAATATGTTATTCAATTTATAAATTTTATTTTAATATTATATTTTATATTTAGAAATTAATTTGGACCGTTGATTCTTTTAATCAAGATCTAATGACTCATAATAATAAGGACATAACTGATATTTTAGTACAAATTTATATTCAATTGGGGGTATTTTTTGTACAATACAAAAATATTAAGTTGGCTATTTTTGGAGGTTCAAACACGAGAGTAAAAAAATAATTTCATGAAAATTGCCAGGGTTTCAAAAATTATCATGTTATAGGAGGTCTAATTATAAATAGTCAAATATGAGGTGGTGTATCGATAATTACACTAAATCTCAGAGGGTGTAGATGTAATTATTCCTATACTTTATTATGTTGATTATTTAATTTTTATATTATATGCTCTGATCTGCTTGGGCCTCAAGCAACAACCGCCCGCTCCTGCCATATATGCCCTCGGGGCAAATTAGTCAATTGACAAAGCCAAAGTCGGCAAGTAATAAAAACAAACAACCCGCGTCAAAAATTACTCAACCCAATAGCGAGAGGGGCATAGCAGGTGTTAAAACCCTAAAACCTCTCTCTCGCCTTGCTTTCTCTCTCTCTCACTAGGACAATTCCGCTCTGGTCCGAGAAATTTGTCTTGTTTTTCGTATCTGATCTCCTCGTTTTCAACTGAGATTGATTCGTCTGAGGTTTGAGGTTTGGCAAATGCAAGAGTCTTGCGCTGTCGCGGGTTCGTATGCTGTAAGTATGTTCGACTTCGACAGACACAGGATTCTTCGTTTTCTTGATTTAATTTGTACTTTTTTGGCGAACATATATTATGGGCTTTATTTCTACACTAAAATTCTCCGATAAAATTCTTGGGTTTCTTGAGTTTGTTGATTTAATTTTAACTTTTTTGGCGAACATATGTTTTGGGTTTTGATCCGACACTAAAATTTTTCTGTAAAATTCTTCAGTTTCTTGATTTAATTTTTAGCTTTTTTGGCAAACATATATTATGGGTTTTCTCAGACGCTAAAATTCTTAGGTAAAATTCTTGAGTTTCTTGATTTAGTTTGAACTTTTTGGAGATGTTTCCACGATTTGTGATGGTGACACACGTAACTATTCGCTATTGATTTTTCTTGTTTCCAGTACTCCTTATGTTATTATTGTCCACGAAATTTTAGGAGAACATTAGAAGTTGATGATTTGTTTTTTTTCCCTTTCTTTTTTTTCTTTATTTTTTCTCCCCTCCAAATTGAGAAACTCAAATAGTAATTTGGTTTCACTTTGATTTACTTCAGATCATGCATTGTGTTCGTATTTATGGAATTTGGCGTAAGAAATGTCTTTTGAAGTCCAATCGAAGCACTAATTCACTTGAACTAATAGTGATTATTTCTGTTTTTTTATTTTTCCAGCGTGTGTCTGAGGCCGGTGTGTATGGTGGCTGAGAACCAAGGCAAAATCCTGACCTTCTCCGCCATGCAGTTAGTCACCATGTCAACTAAGGATAACACATTCCCGAGGAAGTTGAAGTTCAAGATAACTACGAAAGGAATACGGAATGAGTCCGAAAACATTGGGAAGGTTACTGTGAACAGTGAACAAGGAGGCAGAACCAACGGGGTTGGAAATAAGCATTCTGAGGTAAATGATTTGGTGAAGCCATCTGTGCCGGCTAACTCTCGCAAGCGGAGGCCGGAAATGCCTCTCGATGGTCAAAGGGAGAAAAAGTGGAAGATGGACCGCAATTTGAAAATTCAGTGTGGTAGCATTTTGAAAGAGTTGTTGAATTATCCTAATGGCTGGGTTTTCAATGAGCCTGTTGACCCGGTGAAGTTGGGAATTCCTGATTATTTTTCAATAATCACTGAGCCAATGGATTTGGGGACTGTAAAATGTAAACTAGAGCGTAATCTTTATTTTGGTGCCGAGGATTTTGCAGCTGATGTGAGACTGACCTTTTCCAATGCAATGTTGTACAATCCTCCTGGGAACCATGTTCATAACTTGGCGAAGACATTGGATGGCAATTTTAATAGGAGATGGAAATTGCTGGAGGCAAAGTTGAAGAATGGGAGCAAGGAAATTGAAGATACGAGTTTCGTTGATTATTCAGCGAAAGATGGCCAAAATACCATTCAGACTCTGGAAAAGAATCGCCAAGAAACAAAACCGACTGACGTTAAGAAAGCACCGCTGCGCATTAAACTTGGAACCTATAGGACAATGTCAGTTGAGGAAAAGCGGAAGTTCAGATCAGAGCTTGTACAATTATTCGGCAGAAAAATGATGGCAAATTTGCGGACTGTGTTCGAAAAATTCGGTTTGACTACTCTGGACAAAGAAAGGCTTGATTCCTATATTAATTCGACTGATGATGAAACTTTATGGAAGTTGAGAAGAGAAATTAAGGTTCTCGTGGGTGCAAAAGATGGAAAAGTAAGTGTAATTTCCTTTGATCCGACAGGTTGTAGTTCCAGATTGGTATTTGGCTATGACTTTATTGAATAGCAAACTTATGTATGCTACTGTGATTCTTACTTTCTTCATATGCTAGTTGTGTTTTTCCATTTTGATTAACTCAAGCTCTGCGTGAGCATACCTTGAACTGGATATATCTATTCTGACCCTAATAAACTTTTTCCTTTGTGTGTGTGTGTGTGTGTGTGTGTGGTGGCTTGAGGTCCATGTGACATGCTAATGCTTTAGTTTTTTGTTCATTTGAACAGGTCGAGCTTCCAAGAACTGCATCATCCGGATGTCCCCAGTTGAGGAGAACTGCCCTGAAAGGTATGAAGTGGAACAGTAATGTTTCTGCTTTCTAGCTCTTTTTTAAGAGCTAATTAGTCATGTGTCTTGTTGGCACAGAACGTTGTAGTCAAAGTGCTTGTGCATCTGCCAATCACAGACAATCAATTGATAGCACTAAAGATTCTTCCTGTGATAGCTCGACACATTGCCAGCATAAAAATGGTTTTGCTCAGGCATGTACAAGTGGTGAGTTAAATTCTTCTACTTATATGTGCTTACGGTTTTTTGGGTGGCCGCTTAACCCACAACATATTTGTCTATTTCAGATATAACCTCAGAAACGTCTTCAGAACACGATCATTCTGGTGACTCTAAACTTGTAAGTATCAGCAACTAGTGATTCTTCAACTTCCTTTGAAAATATTTAGTTTATGAATGGTTTAGAGTTGGGTTAATGTGGTTATTTCGCATATTAGAATTGCAAGGTGAAATACCCCTTGGTGTCTCGGACTGGCAGCTTTGGTGTGGATTCTGACGGTGAGAGCATTTCTATCCTATAGTTACAGATTATCTCGCTTTCTAATGCTTTTGATTATTTGAGTGCTGACATACATGCAAACGATTACAGGGCCTGGAGTTGTTCTCAATGAAGAAAACAGCCCTCACCTCTCAACCCCTGCCAGAACTGCTGCTTCTGTTGAAGGTAACTACTACATGTCTACTGTATGACCGGTATGACCTTCTGAAAAGACAATTCCTCGTTATGAATTTTGTGCCAAATTGACAAAGTAATAATGATAAAAATTGGGAAAAAAGGACCATCAACAAAAGCACTGGGAATGTGTATGAAATTAAGAACCTATGTGTTACTGCAGACATTGTAGGAAAATTATTTGGATCTTTAATTCGGGGCATTAGATAAGTCTCCATCTCTATATGAAGGAGCACAAATTGCTGGGGCTCTTCTTGTTGAATAAGATTTTGTAGAGGTGGACATATTGAAGTGAACCCATGTTTTTCATTTTTTTGATGTCTAAGCATGTTTTTAATAAAAGTGATAGGACATTGGTTTGTACACACATAGCTACTTAAACACTGATGTTAGCTTGATATGATAATATATTGTATCTTTTGCTTCTTGTGTGGAATTTGAATTGTTGGTACCTCTTTATAGGCTGGACTGCGCTTGATGTCCAAATGTCGCCCAAGAAGGCTTTGCGTGCTGCAATGCTGAAGAAACGCTTTGCAGATACTATCTTCAAAGCTACACATCAGGGGCTCTTGGACAATGTAATGATTCTTCTCCCTTTTCTTGCTGAAATTTTGGCAGTGACATGTTAGGATGCTTTTGTTCGCATCATCTTTTCTGTTTTGCTTATGTGGATAATGATTGTCTAGGGTGAGAGGTCTGATCCTCTAATGATGCGGCGAGAAAGAGAGAGACTGGAAAGGGAACAACAGGAAGGTGATCTCAACATCTTTGATTGAACTTATGTGTTGCTTTTATGTGCAAGTTTATCGTTTTCATTTAATATAAATTATTTGCGTATAATTTGATATAAAGCCATATTCTCACCCCCCCCCCCCCCCCAACTTGTGCTTTGCAGAGAGAGCGAGGATTGAAGCAGAAATGAAAGCTGCTGAAGCAGCCTCGCGAAGGAGGGAACAAGATGACTTGAAGGTTCGACGGGGGAGAGAGAGAGCGGCTGCCAAGATGGCGTTAGAAATGGTTATATTTTTCACCTAATTATTCTTTACTTGCTAAGTGACTTGTTTATGGATATCTGTCAATTCTCTGTCATATCGATATTTACAGTTGGGGCTGTCTTTGTTTTTCAGATGGAAAGAACTGTTGAGATAGATGAAAATGCGTATATCTTGAAAGAGCTGGAGATGATGTGTTGTGGTTCCCTATCAGATCGACTGCTGGAGCGATTGGGTTTGTATATTAAGGATGATTATTTGGAAGAAGACGAAGACGAAGATGCGGTTTTGAATGTAGAAGAGGGAGAAATCCTCTTATAGCATTGGCGGAGCCATGCTTATTTTTGACCCCTTGACCTGGCAAAAATTGTTTATATATACATGTATTATGTATAAAAATTCAATCATTGTTTGTGTGGTAGTTGTTTCCATTGACGTAGTGGAAAATTATAAATGTCTTAGTTTATTATCAAATATCTTTGATTTCATTGTGAATCCCTAAATGCCTATCAATTACAAAAAATAGATAAGTTTAAGATTTAGTAACTTAAAATAACAAACTCATAATTAATAGTTGAACGAACTGAACGGAGAGCCTAAATTTCCATATATTGATGTAGATAGAAATTCATACATGTAATATAGATTAAAAAATTTAATCTATAACCAGACACTGATAAAAATAATCATCAGGGACCAGGAATGTACGGATTGGATTTTCTATTCGAAAAGTGTATTTCATTTCTTATTGTATAATTATCTCGAGTGACAAACGCAATCTTGCTCTGAAAGTTACATAAAAGTAAAATAATTGAAGTTGAAAATGGAGGACGATGTTTTGAAAAAATGAACCGAAAGGTGTTATTTCAAGAAAATTCTTACATGAATCTACAGCATAAATTTCACCATGCACCCGATGATCTAAATTTAACTACGCTTACTCATGCGACAGTGCAACATGGAGATATCATTATTTATCCGAACTTTGTAAAATCTGCTTCTTCGTGAATTATAAATGGTAAATTTACAGAAATGCTCGAACAGCACACACACACACACACACACACACACACACAGGGGTAGATCGAAAATTCAGCTTATCTGTTGCATCATTATTAGTTCTTTGCCGTTGGACATTTAGCATAGTCTCTCAAAATACAATACGGAGAGTATTGAGTTGGTTTGGTGATACTTAATGCGACAGACATTGGTAATTGTAGTACTACACAGAGTAACGATTCTTAGCAGCCCTGTCCAGCTTCTTTGCATCATCCTACAATAGAATAGATGGCGACTTAGTTCCCAGTAAAATGCATAAAATGCTAAAAAATTGAAGTTGACATGTCTAGAACAACTTACGTGGAATATGAAGCCAATTGTATCATTATAATCCAGAAATTGCTTCCATTGCCTTCCAATGCTAAGCTGAAAATTGTAGGAAGAGATGCAGAGGAATAAGGCAACAGCAAGTATGAATCCAAATATGCAAAAACAAGAAAGGTGCAAAACTGTAAGCAAACTAACGTCTCGGCATGCACAAATTTTGACACTTCACACAATCTCTAAAGGGCAAAATAAGCACACCTACAAACAGGATACCGTGATGCACTGCCCCTCCATACTTACAATGTTATGAGTCCGTAAATATCAAGGATCCTCATCCTGATATGGGGGTACCTCTGGTGCAATTCAAGCACCGAAAGACCCCTTATGGTTGAAATCTTTTCAATTATACCAGCCAGAACAATGACTCGCATGCATGCCTATTTTGAATCACTAAATAATATATACCATATAGATAAAGATCTTGCTTCACTATATTACTCAGGCAACCTAATGGCAGCATTACTCCTGCAGCAGTGCCCCAAACTTAGATAGTAACATGTCACTCAGCAAATTCCACAACTAGAAGATTTAAAGATATTTACTGGTAATCCCAATCGCCAAACATTAAACTACAGCAATGATCCGTGAACAATTCACTTGACAAATAAATCATGTGGTAGCCCAAGGGGTTGACCTTTGGAAGCGAACAATCAGTATCAGAATAATCTACCACCCAACCAAGGAAAATCTAATAGAACAGCCACAGTTCCAAGTTTTCCTCAAACAAACCTGAGCAGCTTCATTTGCAGCATTCTTTGTCCAAAGAGCAATTTTGTCTTGCCTTGCTCGAACATTGACAACTGCCCCACAAATTTCATCTCCATAATCAAATTGTTCTCCAATCACAGCCAACAACTGAATGGAATCCAGAAGGAAATTAGACGGCGAATCATAAATTCTTATTTTTTAAATTAATACACAAAATAAAAGAATAGGGAAAATAATCATGCAAAACTAAATATAGACCGGAACATACCGTATAGAGCCAACTCATGTCGGATTTACCATTTTGAAAAGTCACAGTCCACTTTCCACCATTGGCACAAACAGGATCTTCCCATTTTGGCTTTATTTTATCTTTGAAACAATAAAAGTCTGCCCTATGTGCCAGCTTGCTAGGATGATGTATATTATTGTAGACGCTGCAAGCCAAGGCAAGGGAACATTATTGCGAAATAAATCACAAAGACATGAAGGATCTTTCAGTTACCAGGAATTGTTCAATAAAATCAAACCAAAAATACTGCAACTTTGTGGAAGAAAACCAACACTGAAAATGTAGTCAGGCCAGTAATAAAGTATAGAAAATAAAATCATCTTTGTTTCCTTAGAAAGGTAAACTTAATGGCATGCATATGGACAGTTGAATCTCTGCGAGCACAGTTCAATATCTCTAAGTCGGGTTCCCCCACCTCCATAAAAGCATAATACGGAACTAGACAATGCTCCATAACATTGGAAAAATTAGTATGTACATATTAGCTGCAATCTTCAGCATTTCCGGCATCCTACCATCTCACAACCAATTGGACAATCCACCCTCCGTTACCACAGCGTCAAATAGCATCAAATCCAAAACTCATTAATGCAGAGAAACACACAAGTTCCTAAAGTATTCTTGACCCAATTCACTTAATCTTCCCCACCCTCAATTATCTCAAGTACATGTAACCAGATCATTGCACAGAAGACGCTAAAACTAAATAAATCAAAGAAAAAACAGAAGCACGAAGGCAACAACCAACACGCACAATCAACCACCCGCAAAACACGAATCTATAGAATCACATGCCTAAAAAGGACCTCAAACCCAAAACAAACCCTATACCAAAATTAATAAAAAAAACAGCATAATTGAATAAAATAGAATCAATTAAAAAGTACCTCCAGAAGTCTTCGACGGTGGAGAAGGTGTAAATAGGGCGAATTGAGCTTCCCCACTCCACCTGCTTGGACTTGGCTGAAGGATTGTCAAACCAGAATGTCCAGGAATGCTCTAACGGATGCCTCGGCGGCGGCGCCGCCATCAACTTCGCGGCGTCGTCTAAAACGCCGCCAACGATCTCCCCTTCCTCGGCGTCCGAATCCTCTCCGCCTACGTCGTTACTATTCTTCGTCATCGCCGATAAGTTCTCCGCCTCCTCTCTGATGGAGGCCGTCGCTAATTTCTCCGTCTCTTCAACCATCTTTTCGCTTTTTCCAATTTTCGGGGTTTCTGCTTCGTGCTGCTGGATATTTGTTGGGTTCTACTGTAGGAAATTACCACTTTGGCCCTGAGCCAAGGTTCTTTGAGAAGCCCCCTTTATTGGGCCCATTGATGGCCCAAAAACTCGATTATTTGGGCCATATTAGCCCAATTGTAAGAACCCGTGTCTTCAGTTGATGTTGTTAGGGGCCTTTTATTTTATGGTGAGCGATTTGGTTGTTAATGACATAGTTAAAAAGGTATTTAGTGACAGTTTAGTTAGTAATTAAATTTTACCGGTTTAATCGGTAATTCATAAGTTATCTTATATATGGATTCGGCTGGATATTACGCACTTTTCAATGAGAAAAATAAAATTAATGATAATTTGTCTCTTGTTAAATCACAATTATCTTATAAATATGAACTTAATTGTTATGCGATCTATGTTAACGTGGTGGCAATAAATGTATTTATCATGTTTGCCATTTATACGATGAAATACCTGCGAAAAGATCCATCTCTTAATTAATTTTCTTGATTGATCAAAACATTAATTTTCATAGAAAAGTTTGTGATATGCAGAGAATTTTCTTTTGATCATACTACAATCATTATTTATTCATGTGATCAACACATGGGTAAAACATAGGATATAATTATATGTGGAACAAAAGGCTAGGACGCTATGTGTTACATCTTCTGCTACACTCATCAATACACTTCCATGTGTATTAGTGAGTGGTCGACATAAGAAAAGAGAATCTTTATATTTTTTTTTCCATATTAATAGTTTTTCTCTTTGGAGACAAGGAAAGAGAATTTTTATATTTTTTTTCATGTCATCAATTTTTCTTTTTCCTTCTCTCAATCGCTCACCAATACACATGGCGTGTATTGATGAATGTAATAGAAGATGTAACACGATTATATAGCAGAAGATCTGAACTGATATATCATATATTGAACAATTTGCACAAGAAATTTGGCAAACAAGGACAAGATCAATATATCATTTATAATAGTCTTTTTCACATAATGAAACACAACTTATTCCTTGATAATCATTCATATACATAATATAACACAAGCTGAAAATACAACCCTGGTGGCCATTTCCTGTATATACGTATAGCTCCACCATTTATTCAAGCTCAAACCACACACACATATTACACAATTCTCACAAACCAACACACACACACACACACATTACATTACATTATTCATGCTCAAACCCTGCAAGCTATATATAGCTTCATGTTTGTGCACGCATACACATACATAGTTCAATTGTTTATTACTTTTATTTTACATACAACATGCATGTAATTAATTAATTTCACTTAGATAGATATTAATTTTTGTGTACTTTCATGTGGTCGAGGAATGATTTGCCATTGAGCTTCTGGGCAAAGAAGTCTTTGACATATTGCTCCATTTTGATGTGCCTAAAAAGCGGGGGTTCGTCAATTAAGAGAGATGGGGATGGGCCCACTTCCGCTTCGAATTTAGGATTGAAGAACATAGCAAGGCTAATCCTCTCTTTCTCAGAATTCACTGTTGCCCTGTGCTCAATGCTCTTGTATGATCCGTTGCTTAGTATCTGCGTATCAAAGAATAGTATAAAAGTTGCCATCAATTATATATTTTATTGGGATAAAATATCATTCTAGTTTGTCATTATTATTGTAATTTCTTTTTCTCTTTTTTGGTAATGAATGTGTGTGCAAACTGTTAACGCATTAGTGACTTTTATATCTTGATATGTTATGTGTAATTTATAGGAGTATTGCTCGAATACTTTGTACCAAACCCTAGCATGATATGAATACCATCTTCAAGCATTTAGATACAAAAATAGAATATTGCATATCTATGTATAAATTTTTTAATTGGTTGCTTATGGTTTTTATAACCACACGGGATCTTCTATTACAAACTGCGTTTCATCTCCTATTTCAACACACGGATATACGCTAAGTGAAAAGATTCCAGACCAAGTATATAATTAAAGAAGTAATTTGACACACATGGCGTGAATATGAATTATGTAATAAGAAATAAAATATTATTTTGCAAGAGAGAATCATATCCTTATTATAACACATTATGAATCTTGATATGCATGTAAATTATAGGAGCTCGTTCTTTATTGATAAGAATATTATAAAATCGAATAGTTTGTACCAACCGTTAACGTGATATGGCTACATCTTAAAGTAGAAAATGCAATTTAGACCCAAAAAAGAGAAAGTACATCTATCTTTTTGAAATTTTAAACCACATTATGGAGTCAAATTATTGGTGTTAGTGCATCTTTTTGAAAATTTTCACCCAATTGTGGAGTCAAATTGCAGACCGGATCTCCTACTACATAATAGTGCCCCATCTCTTGCCCCTCATTTTAGATGTACGACATATGTAAATCTTGAAGATGTACTTAATGGCAATGTTTTTCCCGTTAATTGTAGTTTTCTCGTTTTCTAATTTGGTAAGGAAATCTCTTTTCCGCCGTTAAGTAAAATTTTCAAGATTTACACATGTCGTACATTTAGAATGTGGGGTAGGGAATGTAACACTATTATGGGATAGGAGATGTAATACTATTATGGAATAGGGATCCAGTTCGATCAAATTGTTGATGCATGTAAGATGATGCAACTATTAGGTTCTAGCACTCCTTCAATCCTAGTAATCGAGGATCCAACTATATATCATGCAATCCATCAATAAAAATTAACAAGAACTAAAGGTCCACATATACGTATATAGATTCTCGATATATATATATATATGTGTGTGTGTAAAATTAATTCCTTTCCCTTTTTCGTTTCTTTGATAAAATGCCAATGTGTGCACTTAGTTTCACTACAAGAGAAAATTAAGCACAGTACTGATGACAACATAATTAACACGTAAAAATTAAAGTTGCTATTAATTAAATACATTAGTGTCAATCAGTTTTGTTTTTGTCAAAGAAATGATTTTCATGACATCAAAAGTTATAAAAATTATATTTAAACTTGTCACTATTAATAATTAATGATACCTTTAATTAAAATGACAATATAGTGACAAGAAAAACATTATCACAAATTTTTAGCAACAACATTTGTCACTACATTGTTGCTATAGGGATGCTGCTTATAATTGTAAATATTGACAGTTTAAAGTATTAAGTCTTGTTAGTTTCAAATTATCTAGTGATAAAGCAAAAGTTAATGTCACTAAATGATTTAATTAGTGCCAGAAGAAAAGAGATTACCACTTACTACTACTACACAATGCACTACCTTCACTAGCAATAAAAAAATAGTGACGCATAAATTCCGTCATAAATACAAATAATTCGTGATGAATTCTATTGAAACAAAACTAGAAAAGCAATAGTACGTAAGTGATAAGGTAATTTTACTAAAGAATTCATAACGAATAATCATATTATGCATGCGGCGAATTTCACGAAAATTATGATGGACTATTTTGTTAATGAAGGGGCCGCTAATTTTTACATATTATTATTTTATATTTTATTACTAGCATTATTGTTTCTTGTGGCGTGTGGTAACACGCAGAAGTGGACTTTTGAGCAGAACATATGCTACGATTCTATATATATATATATGTGTGTGCGCACGCGCGGCGCGTGAAATTAATTAATTATTGTTAGAGTTTACCAATCAAATTTATATTCATGCTTTTGTTAGAAAATTTGGTGCATGGCAAACCTCAAGAACGTCTCCTAAATTAACAACAAAGGCATCTGGTTGGAACTTGACAGGCATCCAGACCCCATCTTTCTTGACTTGAAAGCCCTCGACTCCATTGACCTGGAGGAGTATGGTGATCCCGCTCGCGTCGGAGTGGGGAGTCAGCCCGAACACCTTGTCCGGGTGCGGGCACGGCGGGTAGTAAGTCATCCTCATCGCTTGCATCCCGTCCTCAAACATCTCTTCTATCTCTCTCCTCTTGATCTTCAGCGCGTCAGCGACCAGCTCGAACATGGCTCCGGAGAGCTTTTGGAGGTCGGAGATGTAGGCTTCTAGGGTTTCTCTGCATGCATGCATGTATGATTGTGCCTTGATTAGATTAGTGTTAATTATTGAATGGCATTTTAGGGAAAGAATAAATTGGTGACTTTATTGATAAAAAATAACTAAAATAGGCATTTTATCACATCACAGGATGCAGAAGAGGCAATTAGGTATCGCATACGTATATATGTGTGTGTCTGGGCGGGTGAGGGAGGGGGTAACTTTGACCTGAATTTTCTGTTACAATGAGGTTCTACGTGCATTTTTGACATGTTACACTCATAAATACACAATATATATATGTATTATTGAGCAATTTAGATAATTATAACAAAGATTATGATAAGGGAATATATTTATATTTATTTTAACTGGTCAATAATATGTACTTGTTATCTTTTATATGAGTGTAGCAAATGATTTAACACTATTTTATAGTATATTTAGACAAGGGCATGTAGATGTTGATTTTAAGGCCGGTTGGCAGGTGCAATCGCCTTTCTCAAATTTATATATAGAGATATTTTATGCAAATTTTTATTAAAATTTGATATATTTGCCCCCACAAAATAATGAAAGCATTGTTTATAATTTATAATAAAATATCGGTAAGTGAAATTTTTTGACTCCATCCCCAAGTGTATTTGCATCCGCTAGTAATTTTAATATAATTGGACCACTATACCTGCAAGAAAACATCGATATGATCAACCATAGGAAAAATAATGAGAGAGAGATAGAGAGAGAGAGAGAGAGAGAGAAGATTACCTGAGTGATGAAGGGAGCTCCGGCAAGAGATGAGGTTTTCTTCTATGGATGGGATTAGTAATCATGTAAAACCTGTCAGCCCAATCAACTTTTTGATCTTCAGAGATAATTATAGTTTGACCATAGCCCTCAACATCTCCGGGCCTAATCTTGTACCTCAACCTCTCTTCCAAAGGAAGCTTGTAAAATTCTTCCATCTCTTTCTTCACTTTTGAAGTGTCCACGCCATGGTTCACCAGCTGCAGTATTATCAAATTTTCAACGTGTATATTGTTAACTATTATTATGAACCTGAATTAACCAGAGAATCATATACTATAGTATTATTATTATTTATTAATGCAATTAGTCAAATCAACACTGTTCATATAGATAACTAGACCAATTCTTGTCAACTAATATATATTTCACAAAGAAACGAAAACAGAAGAAACACTCACATGATTAAAATTAAATAAAAGTGCTCAAAACAATTATATAAAACTATATTAACCTGAAATATGCCCCATTCTTTGCATGTTGAGTGCAGCTTCTCAATCTGGGAAGGTTTGCTTTCTTCATCAAGCAAGCTTTTCAAGTCAAGAATGGGGATTTTTGCGAAAGAATTATCCGTAATCACGGGCTCTTGATCGACGAGAAACCGGGCTGGGATGTCGAGAACAGGCTTTTTGACCATCTCCTGGATACTTTGAGCATCCATTATTCCTTATGAGAGCTCAAGAGATATATATATTGCTTTATATATGCGTGTTTTTTGCAGTGTATTTTTGGCAGTGCAGTGTGCTGTTTGTGGGAGAAGTTCGGGGGTATTTATAGGACGAAATTAACAAGGTACTGCATGGAAATCAAATAACCCAATCATTATAAATTAATTATTAATATGGTTTAATAATAACTTGGAAAATTATTTATGTTTGCTGGGGAAAAGTAGAAAATTTTCCAAACTTAGCCTTATAACCGCGTTGAACAATTCCAGCCTCCAGACGAATCGAAATTGCTTGCGTTGATCTCAAAACAGGCAACAGTTTTATTTGAAAAATATTTGTTTGCATATATATATCACCAAAACAGCTGTTTTTCGACCACGGAAGCAGTCGAAAATACCTTGTTGGTATTTATTGTTTTTTTTTTTCCGACGGATTACCCACTGAAGAAGCGCAGATAAATTTTAATCCTACTTTTTTGAGTTTCTTTACATTTACTTGATTTTGGCACGTTTGCAAATTTCTGGTGTGTGTGTATGTGTATGCGTTGACAGACATATATACTAGACGCAAGATGTTACACACAGAGACAACGCAGTATCTTTGTATTTAATTTCGAGGACATGAGATGTTATTGTCGATATCGTCCATGGGAACCTTAAGAAAACTAAGTGAGAAACGCTGGCCTGTGTTCAAATGAACATCTTCAAACGCTGGATATACCAGCCATGCACCTGCTGATGGCTAATTAATTACGTATGCGTTGCATATTAATTACCATATCGGGAAATTCTTGTTCAGACTCGACTTGACAGAATCAATACTAATCATGTGGTGTGTATACTACACTTGCTATATAATTTATTAGGTCGATCTATCGTACCTAGTTTGAGCAAGAACTTCTCCCACAAAATTTCTTTATACACACGCACTCTCTCTCTCTATATATACATACATACATACATACATACATACATACGTACGTACGTACGTATATACATATAAATGAATGGATGCTCTGGTGCTTATCCATCCAAAAGGGTAAAGGCATCTCCCGAGTCAGTCAAGAGTAGGCGCGAGCCAGATTCATTTTCATGGATTATACAATTTTTATATTGCATATTAGATAACTTTAATCCGATTTATCATATACTTATAATGTGCGATAAAGTTGATCACAATTATATACACCTCGAGTAGAGGTAGGAAATCACATGAACAAGATTCAATTTTCGGCACATGTGGTCACTTGAAATTTCACTGTACAGTAAATTTGACTTGTAAATTGCATAATAGTTTGTACATGTACGTATATTGCGCACATGCATAATTGCAAATTATATATATCGGCTACTATAATTTGAAGATAACTTAATTTAAAGATTCCATTTGCTTTATATTATTTCTGAATAAAAAATGATCTTGGAGAACGTCGAAGTGTTCTAGAAATTAATTGAAGCAATTCTAATATCTCTGGAGAATAGAGATAGTCAAGAAGAAATTTTGTATGATATCACAGTCAAACCACGGGAGAGCTCTATTCTTGGAAAATTTTTGCTTCTTCTATTGGTCATTAGTTTTGTAGGAAATTCTAGACCAGAGCCGACTTGACTGAACCAGTGTTAATCATGTGGCGAGCGTTTTGCACTTGCCTTATGAATGGTCGATAATTTAGGGAAAGTGACCAAGCACTTGGAAAGTGCAAGACAGTTGCCATATGATTTGTTAGGTTCAGTCAAACTAAGTTCGGATTAAAATTTTCTTTTGTTTTGATTATATATGCGAACGTGAGAACGTGAAGAGGACCACTCTTATGCGTAGGCAAAAGACTTGACTTCAATTACAGCAAGAAACACTCACGCATGACTTTAATTTGGATATTTTCCCCCTGATTCTCATTAACTCTTGAGAGTTTCACACGTGTTTCAGTTTGAATTTTATTCTACTTTCATTTCAGAGTTAAATTTACAAAACTTCCTCTATTAATTTTAATTAACATAAAAAATTTTGTGTTAAAAAATTAGTTTAAAACCTCCCGCATTTCTTAAATTTAGTATGCTGCTCCTTGGGTTCATTCTAAAAATTCAAGCACAGATTTTCAAATTTTCTCCTTCTTAGAAATTTGGAGAATAACAAACCTAATGTGATTAAATTTAATTTGTGGTCACCAATAGCCATTCCACCTGCGAAGGGATGATTCTTTCAAACTCCCTATCAATTGGTCCCGCCAGTTGAATTTTGAGCAAATTTTAAGATTAAAGATTTCCTTAGTAAATAAAACGTGCTTTGTAAATTTTATTTGAATAGAAAATGTGTTTTGCGTGTTTGACTGTTTCGTGTGGAGCAATTAAAAATGCAAATTAAGCACGTTATGAGAAGGACATGCTCATTGCTGCGCATTCTGGTTATATTATTCTATTCAAAATAGGTTGAATTATAGGCGTGAAATCGTCATGGGTGATGGCATATGAACAAAAGGTGGCAGAGAGAGAGAGAGAGAGAGAGAGAGAGAGAGAGAGTTTATGTGGGGGTGACAGTAATTATTTGGGGGATATCCTGAAAATTCTTTTAAATAAATTTATACATATATATATATATATATGAGATAATTACTCCCATCATTTTTAAGTTTAGACATAATTATAAATAACACTATTTTGTATCAGTTATTATCAATACCCTCATGAGTTTTATGGACTTATTACTAAAATAGACGAAAGCAATACAATATTAATTTTACCCCTTAAATATTTGAAATATTTTTTATTAAAAAAAATAAAAAAACAAGTGTAGAATTGAATTGATCAAAATACCCTCAATTCATATTTTAAGAAAAAGTCACCATCTTCTTCAAATAAAATCCCAACTCACCCCCACCTCCCACCCCCTAACACCCAGCTGCCGCCGCTGCCCTTACTCCACCATACTGTCGCCACCACCTCTGTACCACCGTAACCTCCACTGCCACCCAGCTACCCCTTTCTCCACCACGCCACAACCACCGCGCCCCCACCCCAACCTTTCTCTCCTCTACCTCTCAACCCCTCTTCCTCTTCCTTTTTCTTATTTCTTTTTACCTTGTTTTTTTTTCTCAGATCTGAGATCTCAATCTCTATCTCCCTCTCTCTCTCATTGGTTAGCGTGGGCAGGTGGTGGTGATGGACGGCAGTGCAAATATCAGTGGAGCGCAGTGGCGGCGGTAGTCCTTTTCTCTTTCTCCTCTCCTCTCCCTCTAGATCTTTTGATGGGGCGGCGGCAGAGGGCGGTGGGCGGCAGCGGCAGAGGATGCCGGAGGATGATGTATATATGCATATATGTATGTATATATTTATAAATATTTTGTATATTATATATATTTATATTATGCATAAATATTGTTTTTTTATCATAGTACAAATTTAAATTTGTGCAAATATATATATAAAAATGTTCCAATATATTTTCTTTTTTATTAAATATAGAACATAAAAATTACATTAAATCCCCTGATATTCTACTCAATTACAATGAATTACCTCGAACAATGATATTATTTATCATAAACACCCTCAAGAGAAAAAGAGTCAATTCATCCTGACCAAAAAAAAAAAGAGTTAATTCATATTTATCCAAATAACATTTTCACCTTCAAAAGGGTAATTTCGAGAGTTTATATTGGTATGAAGACGTTGACCATTAGTCAATCTAACAGAAGGTAGAAATTGAAAGATGGTAATAAATTGGGGGGGGGGGGTATAATTGGTAATAATCAATACAAAGGGGTGTTATTTATAATTTTTCTTAAATTTAGGGGTGGTGGGAGTAATTATTCCTGTATATATATATTCACGATAATTTTTATATTTTAAAATCAACCTTTCTTTTCGAAGGGCCTAATATATATATATTTTTTGACTAAATTAACCATAAAAGTTTTAGATTAAAACACATAATGAATTGGTATTTTAATGTATTTTTTTCTTTAAGGTCTTTAATTTTGATAAAGATTATTCTCTACATGTGAATTAGTGTACGTAGATAAGATTAATTTACAATTTAGAAACTAATGTCAAAAACTTAGGATGATTCAACGGGTTATCACCTTTTGAGGTAAAGTGGCATCACTCTTTCTTTCTTGAATGTGAGGTTTTATATTCAAATCCTTGCTTGTGTGTCACTGCGCATGCGCAAGAAATCATTATCTTCACTAATGAAAATTTTATTACAAATAGATTTTGTTACAAATTTAAGGTATTTGTAATGGATTTATAATAAAATTTAATTAATGTAGATAGAATTAAATAACCAATTAGTAACAATACATTTCGTGACGCAATTGTTATAAACTAAATCTGTCACAGAGACTGAATTTATATGTTGTGTTTGGTAGGGATATTTGGGCGAAATTATATAAATATTCCACCTATAATTATATTTGATAGATTTTTTTCTGATCCTTTATTAAACATAGGCTCAGTTTTTTATTTATCAATTTGTAAGATAGTCCATCCCACAATGGAGATGGAATGTGTAATCCACTTAATTTGAATTGAGTTGGTAAAAACTGTAATTTACTGTATTACCCTTAAATATATAAGATATGGTTCAAATTAAAGGATTTTTCGTAATTTGCTTCAAATTTATATAGAAAAAAGAATATTACTAAACCTAGTTTGAATAATATCACATCTACAATAATTGTTATCAAATAGATTAATGCAATGGATTAATAAGAAATTTATAATATATCTATCCAATGGTTTTACTATTGGACATAATCTTATACTGCAATCCAATGCAAACATATTGTATTTTGTTTGTTATTGAGGATATACATTCTTGTAATGTGTATGAAGGTAATTCAGGATAAAATTTAATGACTGCGCTATTTAGAATAATTAACAGGACGGGAATTTTTGGATTGAAGGTTAATTTCATATAATTTTTGTATATAAATATTGGTTTTCCAATAAAACAAAAAAGTAACATTTCCTGATTTTTAAATGTTCAGGGACAAAAATTAAAACTAAGGAAAAGGGTTAATATGCTATTACAAGAAATGTTAAAATTATCAATAATAGATTAAGTAATGATATAAAAGTCATTGACAGTTCTACAATATTAAGTAGGATTATTTTTTTTTTATCAAAAAAAAAAAAAACAATCCTCGAAGAATCAATAATGACATAATTTGTAGTTATGTTATCACAATTGACAATTAGTGACACTCTTACAATGAAAATCTAATAATATTAAAAAAATTGTCACAAATTATAATTAATGACAATTTGTTCGGTCACGAGATTGTTAATATAAGATTGTCACTACTTGTTAATAATGATATGTTAAATATTAATTTTTATTATCACTAAATCATATTGTGAATAAACAAAAGTCAATATCATTTAAATAATAATATTAGTGACACAGTAAACTATTACTATTACTTAGCACATGTTTTTAGTGACAACTTTATATTGTCATTTAGTTTTTATCATTAATGTCATACTTTTTAATTGGTGTGGTGTGATGTAAATCCAAAACTTCTAATAGTAAGTCCTGTTACTTGAACGCAACGCATAACCGATCAATTATTCAATTTCATGAAAACAAAACAAATACTTGACTTGACACCGTGCTCAAAACGCAAAATCAAACCGAAGACTAATGTATTAATAAATAACATGTTTATTTAGAAATCCAGACACGTTTTAGATATGCCATGTGTTTAAATCTAAAATATTTGAGACTAGTTAAATGGTCGTTGATGCTACCTATATTCGAGCATCAATGCGTAAGAAATCTCATAACCACTACGCCACTCGCACAAAACACATTGTAGGCGTTGGGGAGTTTTTAGGGGAGGATAGATATGGGTAATATTCAATTGAATTTTTAATTATTGGATTGAATATTATGATTTAATATTTTATTTTTTTTAATATTTTTTGACATCATCATATTCAAATTCAATGGTTAAAAATATTAGTTGAACTATACATATATAGATAGCATGAACAAAACTAGTTTCTAGATAATTGTTTTTCCAAATAGCATGAACACAAATTTAATGTCATTCTTATTTTTTTTTTGGGGGAGAAATATAAAAACATTTGTTAAAATGTATGGAGAAAGTGCCTTAATTAAGATAATATTTGATCACAGTTGTAGAGTCTTTTCAATGAAGAAAGTGAAGGGAGATGCGACATGGAAAAGACCTAATTATTAGTACCCGTATCGTTCTTGCTTATGCTCGATACAGTTTATTACTATCGACTCTGCCCATTAATTACCAACAAAAAGCTTGATTGGAACGGAAGGGTAGATGCTATTCAGTTCGATATAGGGATGCAAATGAATCGAGCCGGCTCGACAAAAGTTCGAGCTCGAATTTGAATAATTCGAACCGAGCCCATATAAATTTCGAGCCGAGCTTGAACCCAATATTTTTTATTTGTAGGCTCGCGAGCCTTTATTTTTTAATATTTATTTTTATTTTTATATAATTATATATATAATTATAAATAATATATTGATTTTCGAATTCGAGCTTTTGCGCCTGTAGCTCAAACATGATAAAAGATTTGAAAATATTTAAATTCGAGCCCGAATCCGAACCTATAATTTACTCACAAATTCGAGCTAAACGAGCCGAGCAGAGCTCGAACATGACTCGAGCCTGAGCTCGAGCTTGTTTTTTCCTGGCTCGTTGGGCTAGAGCTCGAGCCCGAAAAAAAGGCCAAGGTTTGGCTCGGTTCGGTTCGTTTGCATCCCTAGTTGGATATTATTTAATTGAATTTTTAATTATTGGATCGAATATATATTATGACATAATTTATTTTAAAAATATTTTTTAATATTATTATATTTAAATTTAATAATTAAAAATATTAATTAAACTATACCCACATAAATAGCATGAACGAAATCGATCGGAGCATAAGAAGGATCCGAAACAAGTACAAAGTCGTCAGGAGAAACATATAACCATCCATACTTAAAAAGTCGTTTTAGTTATCCTCTTAGGGCACGTTATGTTATTATTCATACTCGATGGCAAATTTATTTCTTTATTTTGTTTATAATGGTAACCACTTTTTTCCACATAATTTTTAAAAATATATCCCTATATTATAATTATATCAAAATTAATATTAAAAATATATTTTATTATCGATTGAATTTTTTTAATATGTTTATGTAGCGATTACTTAATTATTATTGTCGTGTGATATTAGAATTTTATTATACAAAAAACTAATATATTCATTTTCTTCGAATTTTTTAATCTCATATAAATTTAGGAATAATTACTCTCAACTCTCCTGATTTTAGGTAAAATTACAAATAACTTGCTCTTGTTTCGAAAATTAACAATAAACCCTTGATATATATCAACGTTTACCAAAAACACCCTATTATTAGTGAATTACTGAAAATGCCCTCAGTCAAATTTTCAATCATTTTCTGAGAACCGAAATACCTTTATTTATTGTAAGATTTTGAAATTTGAAGAGTGTTTATTGTAAGTTTTTGAAATATATAAGGGTATATCTGTAATATTTAAAAAAAAAACACGCAACGAAGGCCTGCGCTCTCCGATGGGTTTTTTTCGGCGGGATTTGAAAGGGTTTTGAGCTAATTACAATGAGCAATACAGTGGTGAAGGCCATTTTGGGATAGAGCCGATAGTGGTAGAGGAATTACATGAAGGAGATGTAATGACAAGTTAGGATTTGATGTAGTTTTTGTTCAATTCAATCCAACAGATGGAGTGTTAACAAAATTTATTTAGAGGTTTTGACGGACTTAGGGAGATGAAAAAAATCAGTGTGTAGCTTCACCATTTAGATAGTGGCGATATGGCAGTAGGGAGAGGTATTATTCATATATTCAAAATAAGAGGGGATTATTTGTAATTTTGTCAAAATTTAGGGGAATTAAGGGTAATTCTTCCTTACAAGTATTAAGGGGAAAAATGACATTATAGTCTTTTTGTCTGATTTAGCAATAAGAGGACAAAACTCAGAGGGTATTAGTAATTTTCGAAACAAAAAGAGTTTATTTGTAATTTTACCTAAATTTAGGAGAGGTGAGGGTAGTTACCCTATAAATTTATGCAAAATAAGCAATTTTTTTTTAGGATGTGATGTATTAAATATCAAATTACTATATCAACATAAAACTATTACATCAGCAGCCACGGTTCAACATGATCAACTTAATAACAGTGCTAAATTTTCTGGTTATTTAATTTTATATTTTAAATTATTATTTATTTGGATCGAACGATTGACTAATCTTGAATTTGGATTCGGTAATAATTGCTCAGAGGTCCTACAATAATATTCAAGTTGAATTGGTTACAAGAATACTTAGTCAATTAATTACTTATTTTATTTATTGGGCCAAAAACAAACTGTTGACAGCCCAAACTTTACTCGAATAAAAAAGGGCGAATTACATCTACCTCCCCTGAGATTTGGCGAAATTACAATTTAACCCACGATTTTTTGTAAATTACAATAAACCCCCAATGGTATAGTCCGTCTAACAATTTACCCCAACCATTTATGACCGTTAGGGTTCCGTTAGTTTTTGTATGTAAAGTTCGGATAGTACCCTTGAGGGGTTTTTTTTGTAATATATATAAAATATTTGGGGTTGTATATTATGTATTACATCTTTGTGGGGCTAAAAGTAATAATATTGAAAAAATTGCTTTGTTTTCGGACAAGTTTTTCGGTGAACTTGAAGCGAGTCTTAAACTTTTCGACATGGGAAACACGTTGGTGAGGTCAATTGTGGGCTAGAGTAGGTTTTATACATTTTTCGTTTATCATTTGTAATTATTACATATCACATGGGGTTATTGTAATATACACAAAAAAATGTGGGTTAAATTGTAATTTCACCAAACCATAGGAGAGGTAGATGTAATTTTTCCTATTTAATATCAGCAAAAAATAAAGGGCAAAACGGACTTTATACACTTTCCGTCCATCACTTGTAATTATTTCATACCACAGGGGGTTTATTGTAATTTAAAAAAAATCGTGGGTTAAATTGTAATTTCGCCAAACTTCAGAGGAGGTAGATGTAATTCGCCCAATAAAAAATATCTACCCTACCAGGCCCGCCCAGTCATATACTCCAAACCCATACCTCCACTTCACTTCCTTGTCTACACCTCCCATCAGAATCCTTTAATAATCTCTTAATATCTTTGATTTAGTATGCTAATTTTATAGATTGTTTTTTGACATATATTTCAGTAAGTTGTCATAATAATAAAGTATAAAAAAAGATTTTTTTTTTTTTCTAAAGATTAGTTGAAAACGTTTTTCTCTCATTTATTTTTCTTGTTCTCTTATGTATCTCGACTGTATACTCACATCAATGTCTCGACAAATGCATTATTAGGCATACAAGAGGGAGTTTGAAATTTTTATTGTTTGGACGAGATCGAATTTATATACAATATTGAAGGTTTTGATATGATTTAGGAAAATTGAAATTTAAAATATTTAAATAAATACATGTAAATTTAGTTCGATATAAATATAAAGTGGGTGACTGCTCCCTCTAGCCCCCTTATAGTTCGGTCTATATAGGCATATATTAATTAAATACTTATATAATTTAAAACCATTCATCTATAAGTATTATTGAAGACTTATCATATCATTTCATATATATATATATATATATTTTAAACCAGGTGGATTTGCCCCTCAAAATGGGTGAAAGCGAATCGACATGTAGATTTCCACCTATATTTTTATTCTGAAAAAGGAAAGAAATACTATATTTAGTAATAAACCGAACAACAAGCTTATTTAAAAGATACGACTATTGAGATATAGATGAAATTTCTATTTTATATGATATTATGCCCTTGTCTCACCTGCTGCAAATAAATAATAAAGGGACAAAAAATGAGATAATGCTTACGAAATGCCAACCTCAAATTTAATGATATTATGATTATTTATACTTGATATAATAAACCAAACATATAAAAGTAGTAACTTAAGTTTTTATTATATATTGATAATACTAACAATGAAAAATATGTTGACAAGCCCTGATAAATTTTTGTTACTAAATTGTCACTATAAGGGTTTTAACTAGTAATTAATGTAAATATACAGTAATAATTTAAAATACTAAAATCTTCTCACATTTAAGTATTTAGTTAAAAAATAAAATTTATTATTGTGAAATAAATTTGTTAATGCTAATCCATAAAATAGTATCATTTGAAACCTACGAGTATATTGCAAAACATGTGACTAAACACTCTCTCAGAGACGTGTTTTCTTTTTAGTTTTACCTATGGTTTCGTGTAAATTAATGTAACGTGAAAATGTTCAATCGCGTAATGAAGTAAAATTTAGAGAACCGATATTCGCATGGAATTTATGTATGATCCATACCTATGCGCGTAATTATTGTATGATTGCGTGTCCCACTATTTTCTCCACAAAGTAAATATTAATTTCATATCGTGATTATTACTCAATCCCCACAACTTACTTAGCTCATACAAATTTGTAACACCGAAGAATAGACAATTTAAGACAACTACTTACTAACTAAAATTTTGAAATAAAAAGGGGAACCATTCAAGAACTAAGTTAGGCAGCCATGGAATCAAATTTAGGCAGCTCTCTTAAGGTGCCTGTTGTACAAGAACTTGCCAAGGCCAAATCCGTCACTGTTCCATCGCGATACGTTCAGGCGGATCATCATCATCATCATCATCCAGTTCCCTCTAACCTTTCCTCCTTCCCACAAATCCCCGTCATCAATATGCACAAGTTGTTCACAGATTCTCATGAGCTTGATAAACTCCACCGTGCTTGCCAAGAATGGGGTTTCTTCCAGGTACGGGGAAAGAGTCAGAAATTTTAAATTTTTCGAGCCATAAATAAAATTTCAACCATGTTTTGCAGTTGATCAACCATGGAGTGGACTCGGCAGTTATAGAGACGATGAAGTCAGGAATCCAGGGATTTTTCAATCTCCCTATAGAAGAGAAGAACAAATTCACTCAGCAGACAGGGGACATAGAGGGCTACGGGCAGGCATTCGTCGTATCAGAAGAGCAAAAGCTTGACTGGGGAGACATGTTTTTCGTCACCACTTTACCACCCCACCTGAGAAAGCCTCACTTAATTCCCCAGCTTCCACCAACATTCAGGTTTGCCAAAAATTACAAAAAACAGGCCCATCAAATCACTCTCTCTCTCTCTCTCTCTCTCTCTCTCTCTCCAGGGATGCCATAGAGGCGTATGCAGCAGAGCTGAAGAGTCTGGCCATGAAAATTTTGTATCAAATGGTGAAAGGTCTAAAGATGGAACCTGGAGAAATGGAGACGTTGTTTGATGAAGGCATGCAGTCAATGAGGATGAATTATTATCCGCCCTGCCCCCAGCCAGAGCTCGTCACGGGCCTCAGCCCTCACTCCGATTCAGTCGGGCTCACGATTCTCCTCCAGGTTAATGAAATGGAAGGCCTCCAAATCAAGAAAGATGGAACCTGGATTCCTGTTTCCCCACTCCCTGGTGCATTCGTTATCAATATTGGAGACATTTTGGAGGTACGTACTTTCACTGACATTTTTCAATTGGATTTAAGTTTTTGAATTTTACAATGTAGAACGAAAAGGGCTGGAAGGACCAGCCGCCCTCTCTCAGATCTACATATATTTTCATTAGAAATATACAACATTTGTGTCTTTTAGAATTAGGGATGGAGATATAATTTTTGGTTTGGCAAACAATATCAAGTTTCTATAAAATATTGAAGGTATTTTTATAATTTAGAGGGAGGAGACAAATTCAATTTTGTTTTTCGAGAAGAAAATACATGTAAATTTTATCTCGATATAAACTTGAGGAGGGCGACAACCCGCTCTAACCCCCCATTCGTCTCTGTAATCAGAATGATAAAAAATTCTTATTCTGTCCCCCATTCCTGTCAGTGACTAATATACGACTTGTGACAGATTGTGACGAATGGCGCTTACCGTAGCATCGAGCATCGAGCGACTGTAAACTCCGAGAAAGAGAGGCTCACTATTGCAACATTTCTGAGCCCGAAACTGGATGGTGATTTTGGTCCGGCGCCAAGCTTGCTGACTCCCGAATCTCCAGCAAAGTTCACGAGAATTGCTCTGGTTGATTATATGAAGGGACTTTTTTCCAGGAAGCTGGACGGGAAATCATATGTCGAAGTCATGAGGATTTAACATAAGCTTCATAGAAAAGTACTTTTGATGCAGTGAAATTGATAAAGCCTCAGTCCATTTATGTAATAATAATGAGTGAATCAACATGTCTACAGTTTATATGAAGGCACCATACTTTTGGTGCTCCAATATTCTTACTTTTCCATTGCTGAATCGATTAAAATGCCTATTCATTTTAAAATAGGGTAAAATGTACACTTTACCCTTTAATTATATGCTATATCTCATTCGCTCTCTGAACTATCACATACAATACTAATCTCTATAAATTGAATGATCAGATAAATTTATACAAATTATTTTAAACTTTAATTTGAAAAATAATTTATAGCTTAAGTAAATTGAAACAAAACCTAAATAAATTATTATGATAGTACTTGAAAGTTAAACATGTAAAATTGTTCTATTTTTTAAAATTTAATTTTGTATAACATTCTAAGTTTGAATATTTTGATTTTTAATTTGAGTAAACATGAATAAGTATTTTCTAACTATGGTTTAAATACAATTTTCTTATTAAGACTAGATTATGATATATTTAAAGTCATGTAAATTCTTTAAAAGAAAAATAAATATATACATTCAATTTGTTTTGCAAAAGGAACATACACGAATTGAGGCAATTAATGAAAATATAATTGTTGATATTCTTTTAAAAGTTTTTAGGGCTCAGATCACTTTTGATTTAAAAGTCACTAGCTTAATTTTTAATTATAACACAATTTAGGATGAAATTTTTATTATAAATTAGTTTAACATTTTGTGAACTATATATGTATAGATGTATAGATATACAGTTATACAGATTCGAAGGTAAATATATAATTGAGGGAGGTGGTAAGTGTTATATTTATTAGTTTAAAGAAGTAAATGATGCACAACATATAATTGAGGGGTAAATTGTATTCAATTGTAATTTAAAACAAAAGAATGGTTTGCTCAATTAATTATCAATAAAAAGTGACAGTATAATGTCAATAATAATTTTTTTTTTTGTGAAGTTGGCTTTCGATAAATTATTAATTTACGTAATTACTTTTAAAATAAACACTATTGAAGGGATATTTTAGGTGAATCGAAAATTTCAAAAAACTTTCACACCTTCATGTAATACTTTGTGTACTTTGTCTACACATCTGAAGTTACTGATCTATACAACTCAGCAAAACAAAAATGCATTGTATTCTCAAAAAAAAAAAAAAGAGGCAACACAAAAATGCATCAAATTGCATTCAAATTGTAGAGACAGGGATAAATCCCATCTAACATCATGGTTTTCCAGAATGTTGCGATAATGGCCGGAACAGAACCGGAATGCCGGCTTCCATTCCATTTTTCCGGTGTTTGTCGCGGGTGGATGTGTCGCGGCATTATAACGCCCGTTCCACCATTTTTTTGTTTCATCACGGCAATGGAATGGTCGGAAGGGTGGTATGATCAGACAAATATTGGTTATTTTTTTACTCCATCATCATTTTACGTGGTATTAATAATAAATGTGATTTGTATTTAATAAATTTTGAATCATTGTATAACATATACAATTCTATTATTTTTTAGAATTGTTAAAAGTTTTTCAATACATATTAAACTTTAAAATCTATGGAACAGCTGCGACCGTTCCGCGATGTTGCAACGGAACTAGAAGGGTGGCCTTCGTTCCGTTCCCCACGATCGTTACGGCAAACAATATCTAACATGACCAAATTACTCTTTACCTGCATGAAGAGCAACTAATGATGCATACACCCCATCTTTGATCTTCATTAGCTCATTATGCCTACCCTGTTCAGAAATCACCCCATTCTTCACAACCGCGATAATATCAGCATTTATGACCGTGGTCAGCCGGTGGGCTACCACGACAGTCGTTCTATTCACCATCACTCTATCCAAGGCATCTTGTACTATTCTTTCTGACTCATTATCGAGCGCGCTCGTTGCCTCATCAAGAAGAAGGATCTTAGGGTCTTTCAGAATGGCTCTGGCAATTGCAATGCGTTGTTTTTGTCCACCCGATAACTGAACCCCTCTCTCCCCAACATTGGTATCATAGCCATGGGGCAATCCGGATATGAAGTTGTGTGCATTGGCAGCTTTTGTTGCAGCGATGATCTCTTCTTCAGTTACATCTCCTTTTTTACCATAGGCAATGTTGGCTCGGATCGTTTCGTTGAACAGAATCGGCTCTTGGCTCACCAATCCCATTTGTTGCCTCAGCCAGCTCAACCTGAATTTGTAGAGTTCAACTCCATCCAAGTATATGGTACCCGAGTCCGGATTGTAAAACCTTTCTATTAGACTTATGACGGTTGATTTTCCACTTCCGCTCTCTCCAACTAGAGCAACAGTCTGAAAAATCATTACAAAAATAGGAAAACATAAGGATCGTTGGACCAGGGGCAAATGGAAAGTGTACATAAGAATTTTCATAACGTCATCATTTTCGTCAAAATTCCTAATGGCAAGGGCAATTTGTCAACTGTATAAAATTATAGGGAACAAGTTTGTAATTTCACTATTTCAAAGGGGGTCTAGGTGCAACTAACCCTTGATTGTTCAGTACAAAAACAATAAAATCAGTGGAAGGGTTGAGAGCATAGTGAATAATACCTTCCCAGATGGTATGTTTAGACATATGTCTCTGAAGATTTGAGTATCGGGCCGTGTCGGATACCTGAAGCTTACATGCCGAAATTCAATGTCACCCCTCACACTATCTAATGTTGTGCCTACATCAACACTTGAATCAATTTTAGGTTTGCTGTCAAGTAAGTCAAATATCGAGGCAGCAGAATCTTTAACTTTGCTGATATCTGGAGCTGCTGCACTTGCATGAGAAACTCCAGTAGCACTCATTGTTAGGGCGAAAAAAACCTGTGATAATTGTTGTTTGATATGAATGCTGAGAACTTTTACGACTTCAGTTTTAAATTCTCCGAAAGCGAAAAGACCCACGAAAAACAAAAGATAAGTTTAAATTACCTTGAACACATCCCCGAATGTTGCTTTACCATTTTTAATAAGAATAGCTCCAATGTAGAAACAGAACGCCTGCGTGCAATAGAGGGCAAATGAACCAGCCCCAAAACCTGTTCCGCTAACTACTCCGAGCCTGATTCCTGATTTCTTAGGAGCCTCACATTTTTCCTCGTACATTTTCATCACCTTATCCTCGGCGCTAAATGATTGGACGGTTCTGATGCTGCTCACTGCATCGTTTGCTACTTGACTAGCCTCTTCATACATGACCTATAAAATAATTAAGCCATTAACTTATATCACATTATCTAACACTATAATTTTATAAATACAGCACTAAAAATAAACCTTGGCATCAGCACTGAAGCCGTTGAACATTTTCATCTGCATGAATCCTTGCAAACCAACAAGGGGCAGGGCAAGCAATATTATGAGGGCCAACAACCAGTTTGCAGAGAAGGCTATACCAATGCCTATTATTACAGTGCATAAATTTTGGACTATTAATCCCAACGCATCGCCTACCAGGCTTCTTACTGTGGACGCATCGCTGGATAATCTCGCGCCAATCGCACCACTGCACCCATCAAGTTTTTTTTTTTTGTCAATCAACTAATAAACATATATATGTGCGTGTGTGTATATATATATATATAATAGAGGAAATTATAAATTCCCACCCCAACTATACAGATTTTATCACTTTGCAATCTAACGTTTACAGTGTTACCAATGGTCACCCGATCTATGTAAGTTTTTGCATGTTGCAACCTAAATGAGTTTTTCGATAAAAAATCAGCCCCGGTCACATGTGAGGTACAAATGCTTTAGTAAAAGTATTTTTATCATTTCATTCTAATTTATGCAATTATTTTTTCTTTTTTCCTTTTTTTCGTTTTTTTTCCCTCCCCATCATCTTCTTCACCCCCACCCCCACCTACCCCCACCCCCACCTCCACCTACCTCTCTCACTCTCTCTCTTGTTGCTCCCCCACCCTCCTCCCCCCACCCACCGCTACCCTGTAATAACCCTTTTTGCTGCTTTGCTGGAAGTCTTTTTATGCAGGAATAAGATAAAGACGTAATGGGGAAGAAGGCGCAACGCTGGAAACTCACGACTCCAGAATGGGGAAACGTTTTCAGGGATAAAAGGCGCATCCAAGGAAGATTAGCGTTTTTGTTAATGAAGGCCGCTTTTATTAAGGAAAACGCGTGTTGGAAGAATTAATAAGTGTCATTGTAAACCTTACGTCTTTAGCCAGGAGAATTTACATATTACGTTTTATGCTATATTACCACGATTTGTGAAGCGCGGTTGTTAATTAGCGCTTTAGATTAGTTAGCGTTTAAAAAACAGTTAAGTTGGATTAGTGAGCTATATAAGAAAACCAGAAGCGGATTGTACTGGGGATTCCAATTTTTAGTGAAGGATGATGTTCGCCCACTTTTCTCTCTAGTTGCTGTGTGTGTGTGTGTGTTGGTAAATCTGTCTCTCGAGATTGCGTTAATTTCCAGCGATTTCCAGATCAGATTTGAATCCTCTCCCATTCGATTGAATCGGATCATTACATACCCCCACCACCACTGCCGCCGCCGCCCCTCTCTCCAGAGTAGAAAGGCCGAGAGAGAGAGACACCCCTGCTGCCCCACCCTCCCTCGCCCCCTACCACCTGCCTCTCTCTGTCTCTACTCCTCCACCCCACCACCAACTGCCGCCACCCCCAACCCCCTCCACCACCTGCCTTTCTCTCTCTCTCTCTCTCTCTCACCGCCCTTCCTCTCCTACTCCCCCCCCCCCACCGCCACCACCACCTGCCTTTTTCTATCTATCTCTCTCTAACTCTCTAACTCGCTTGTCCAACTCAATCGCCGTCATGAACCCACCCGGCACATCCTCCAACAGTAGCGCCACCTTCATCTCCTCCACCATGAAAACCCGATTCATCCTTTGCTCTACATAGATCGACTACTCAATCATCGGCACGCCGAGAGAGAGAGAGAGAGAGAGAGAGAGAGAAAGGCAAGTGCTGGTGGGGGTTGGGGGTGGAGGTGGGTGGGGGAGCAAGGGGATGGGGGGCGATGAGAGAGAGAGGGAGAGAGAGGCAGGTGGCGGTGGGGGTTGGAGGTGGCGGTGGAGGTGGGTGCAGATGAAGAAGAGAGAGAGAGAGAGAGAAGGTGTGTAAGAGGAATAGGGAGAAATGACAAAAATACCCTTAATGATGCATGTGCAAGTCACATGTGGCCGCTTTGGCTAAGATTTTTCACCTGAAAATTAAATTAGGTTGCAATCGGTAAAATAACGCAGAGATCGGGTTGCAATCGGTAACACTGTACACTTTAAGTTGCAAAGTGTAAAAACTCGTATAGTTGGGGTGGCAACCTATAATTATCTCTATATAATACGTTTACATTTTAAAGATCAAGACACCTTGAGTTGGCAGGATCATCGAACCAGCTGATCTCCTGGTGTACCACCTTCTTAAATGAAAGAGAGCGAATCCTTTGAATCAATTTACCACCTGCAATGCCGTAAAAGAGGTTCTGCACTGGTACAGCCACAAAATTACAAGAGCCTAGCGCGACAAACATGAGAGACCAAAAGGTGGCATCTTTTTTCATATGATGTGCTGGTTCATAGAAAATTTTAATAGCTTGGGACAGCAAGAGTCCAAACACTGGGAACATGGCGCCGTGAACACTCGCTCCAAGGGATCCAAGTAGCAAATATGGCCATTCGGGTGTGTTTAGTTTGGCAAGACGTCTGATAGAAACTTCCTTACGTTTATTCAACAAGTTTTGAGCCTGTTCATGATCTATATTATTATCATCTGTAGCACTCTGAGTTTCATGGATTTGCACAAAACCAGGGACACCATAAGCTTGTGAGAAGGAATGTCTTGGAGAGTCGATGCTCATGGATCTTAGCATGGAAATCCTTTGGCTTGAAGACTTGCTCAAGCTTTGTACTAGAGTGTCTCCTTTTTGCAAGTCAGCCATTTTATTAGTTTCGGATTGTTTTTTAGCCCCTTCTTGCATGCGAGCAAGCTGTGTATACGCTCCTTCTGGATCTTGAATCAATCCAGCATGTGTACCTAGTTGAGAAAAAAAAAACATATAATATTACTAATGGCGTTGAATGCACTAAGATGTACGTATGTACGTACATACCTTGTTCTACTAGTTTCCCAGCATGCACCACTGCTATGATGTCTGCATTTCTAATAGTTGTGAGACGGTGTGCTACAACCACTGTCGTTCGGTTTGTCATAACATTATCGAGCGCATCTTGGACTATGCGCTCTGACTCGGCATCCAGCGCACTCGTCGCTTCATCAAGAAGAAGTATCTTCGGATCCTTCAAAATAGCCCGTGCGATCGCAATTCTTTGCTTTTGACCTCCTGAAAGGTGACCCCCATGCTCGCCCACCATTGTATCCAGACCCTATGAATACAATACTAGTTTAAATGAAAAAAAAAGTAATATACAAAGAAAAACAAAGAATCATTGTTCAATTTACCTGTGGTAGCTTGTCAATGAATTTAGCAGCATTAGCAAGTTCAACGGCCCTCCTAATCTCAAAATCCGTAGCGTCTTCTTTGCCATATAATATATTCTTCCTTATGCTGGTTCCAAACAAGATAGGCTCCTGACTCACAAGTCCAATCATTCCCCTGAGCCACCTTAGATTCAATTTCTTTAAATTAACCGCATCGATCAGCACTTCCCCGGCATCAGGATCATAGAACCTCTCCACTAAGCCGATCACCGTTGACTTCCCACTCCCACTCTGCCCAACCAAAGCAGCGGTTTTCCCAGACGGGATGTGTATCGAGAACCCTGAAAAAATCTGGACTTCGGGACGGGCTGGATATCTGAAGTGGACTTCTTTGAGGTCAATATCACCTTTCATGTCTTCCAAAATGATCCCATTTGTGTCAGATGAATCGATTTTTGGCTTACGGTTGATAGTCTCAAACATCTTGTTGGCTGCAGCTTGACCGGATGCAAATGCATTCAAACATGGAGATGTCTGACCAAGAGATCTGGCAAAAAAGGTATTATAGACCAGATAATGTGATAACACATTAGAGAGACAGAAAGAGAGACAGAGTGAGTGAACTTGCTGGTTTAGTTTTATAGTTTTACTAGTACTACTACAACTACTTACATTCCCCCGTTCATGATGCACATGATAACATTGATCACAGTGCCTCCATTATATCCATTCTCTAATATCAATTTGCCTCCGTACCAAATGGCGAGCCCATAAGTACTGAAGACAACTAACAGCACAACACCAATGCCAAAGCCTGAAGCCAGCCCTTGCCTCACAGTAGCTGCGTATGCAATTTGCAGTTTGCTATCATACTTCTCCGTTGCTTGTTTCTCACCCGTGTACGAGGCAACCTACGAAAGAAGTTTGTGCAGAATGCCAATGTGAGATATCACATCACAGACACACAAACACAAAAATGTATTATAAGTACCGTCTTAATTGCTCCCACTGTCTGTTCGACTACATTTCCAGCCTCTGCATAAGCAACTTGTCCTCGACTCGACATCTTTGCCATAAACAGAGAGACAACGCCTCCTGCCAAGGCAAGAACAGGAAGGGTTGCACATAACACCAGTGCTAACCGCCATCCTTTGGTGAAAGCAATAAGAAAGCCTCCGAAGAATGTTGACATGAATTGAATGAATTTTCCAACCTGAGATGTTATAAAAGTTGATGACTTGGTAGTCAAATTGCAGCAGAATTAAATAAGTTGGTTATAGGTGAGATTAAGATACTTTTTCGCCCATTGCTTCTTGAATGAGAATGGTATCCCCCGACATTCTCCCGATGACCTCTCCCGTTGTTGTTTGAGTGTCGAAGAACTCGATGTCTTGCGTTAGTATGGCTTTCAAGTAAAGACCTCTTATACGAGCCGCCTGTCGTTCTCCCGTTACCATCCAGCAACTCATCTCTGTTCATGATATTGCAAATTAAATTCAGCAATATATGTGAATAAATGTTCATGAACTGATTGTAACAATCATCATGAGAATCACCGAACATAAATTAGCATGAAAGAATACTTACGTAGAATTGAAGCAATACCAGCACCAATAGCCAAGTACACGAATTTGAGGGATAACTGGAGATTGCACGGCAAAGATGAGCATAGGTGCAAACTTAAATTCGCGCGCGCACACACACACACACTGATAAATAGTTATTTCATGATACTATTTAATTAAAAAAACAATAATCTAGTTCATGACTACACTATGGTCGTATGACTAGAAAAAGAACACTTTTTGTTAAATTGTCTGTCAAGATTTAGAACCCAAATTGCCATTTGGAAGAAGAAAAAGAAACCCAAAAGCCAAGAACTTAACAAGAAAAAGCGGGCAAAATTGTAATTTGAGAACCGTATCTTGCATTGATTTTCAATTTAGGATGTTAGTTTTTTTTTTTTTTAATTTTAATTTTAAGACATGAATTTAGGAAAAAAAAAATTCACATTCAAGATTTTCAACGTGAATTTGTCGGAGTTTGCTTATATGGCAAAAAAATGTGGCATTGGAATTTGACCATCAATGCTGATATAGCACGAAATGAAAATTTTGAAAAATAAAGATAAAACCTACCTAGTATATAAAACATTAAAATAATATCAAATAAATATTATGATTCTTTCTTTTTCCATTTTTCATCCTATTTGGAATCTCCAATGGGTAGCAAATGTTGTAATATTTTAAATTGGGTGCCTACGTGTCATCTAACTAAATAAAATGAAGGGAAAAATCATAAAAATCCTCACTTTAGGGTGCCACTTCATCGCCATCCATTGGAATCCGGCCAAATGGAAGTCCTAAATGTGATTTCGTTTTAAAAACAAATTATGTGCTGAAATTGAAATGAGATAATTTAGTGTCCTGAATTAGAAATCGGTACAACATATAAGATACTAAAATTATAATTTTGCTAGAAAAAGCATGGAGAAAAGGAAGAATGGACCTTTGAAACTTCATGCACAACTTGTGATTGGTCCGTCGAGCCCATAGAATTGATCAATTGCCCGAAAATGAGGGTCATGATCGGCTGCGTGAGCCCATTGCCGATGGCCACAACCGTGCCGACGATCATCAGGGCCACATCGAGCCTGTCAACAAAACAAAACAGCTTATAAAATGCCACTTTTTGAACTGCTTTCTTCTTACTCTTCTTCTTCTCCACCTCCTCAAGTTGCTCCTTCAATGGCTCTCTCTCGTCAGCCATTTTCTTAAAAACTTACTCTTTTTATTCGAGAAAGGGAATTATTTCTGAGGAGAGTACGAGTTAAGAACGAGAGACAAGAGAGGGGAGAGAAGTTTGTCTGAAACAAATTATGGGGAGGGACTGTTCGCATGCATTGAACTTACATATGTAAATATTTGGGGAGGGTACAAAATGTGAAATTTGCACCAAGAGCTTTTCCCATTTTGCGGGACAATTTGCCTCCACAAACTATATGAATATAGGCAATATTGTGGTTCTCATGAAACCTTTTTGTAACCTTTGATTGATACAAAAACCATCGTTGCTATCATACTCAATTATCGTCGGGAAAAGTATATCGTTATGTCACTTTGTTCTCATCAACTTTTAAAATAGGTTTAATTACACTTTTAGTCCTATAAGTTAGGCTCTCTGGCATATTTGGTCCTATATGTTCGTCTTTTACACATTTAGTCCCGCATGTTTTTAATTTTTGACATATTTAGTCCTGAAGTGACAAATTTTGGTCATCCCTCATTCCTCCAGCCAAATTAATGATTTCCTGGCTACAGTTGGGCCAATTGATGGCAGAACTACTAAGCTCAATTTTAAGAACAAGAGGTTCAATTTTCTAATCACCTCAATCGGAATTTTGGGTTTATAAAAGGGGGCAAATAGTTAGGCATAGCCGTTAGGATAGTTGGTTGTTTCCAATTTTCTTGAAATTTTAAAATACTTAATTTTTTTTACCGTTACTGAAGAAGACGCGTGAAACTCACGTGTAGTCGAAAAATCATTAATTTGGCCAGAGAAATGAGGGAGGATCAAAAGTGCAAATATAAAAGACTACATTTGTTAGTTTAGGGCCACATTTGTCACCCCAGGACCAAATTTGTCAATAATTAAAAACTATACTGGACTAAATGTATAAAAGGCAAACATATATGACCAAATGTGCCAGAGGGCCAACTTACATGACTAAAAGTGTAATTAAACCCTTAAAATAGATAGTTTGTCTTTGTCAAATTGTGAAAATCAATTACTTTGTTTAGCTCCTCATATCTGTATGCCGATCTCAGAAAAAAAATATTACGGTTATAATATATCAAATTTTCCAAAAAAATTAATTTGCACTTAATGTTGGGGGAATAGCGAGCCTGAATTAAGGAGAATTTGAACAAGGCTCAAGTAAGGTCCAAATTCATAAACTAGGATACCACATCTTAACCCAAAAAACTTAAAGCAATGGGTATAGGCATTATTAATTCTACTTATAAATTGTTCGCTTGCCCTTCTCTCTTTCAATTATGGAATACCAACTCACACTTGAATACTCAATATTAATAATTTAATAACTATGAAATAATTCTTAAAGAAATAGTCTATAATATGCAGATATCCTTTGTACTTCATCTTGTTTTAAGTGATTCTCTCAAAAAAATAGATTAAGTAAGATTTATGAACGTACAACTAAGTATGTTATGCAATTTGTAATTTTTAAAATAAGAGGAGATAAGTTATAATTACACCATACTTCAAAGAATGTAGACATAATTTGTCATTTTTAAATATGTCAAAAAAGATAAAACTGAAAATAAATTACATTTTTGTAGCTCCAGGGGGTAACGTGTCCATTTTAAAAGTTGTGGGAGGTAGTGTCGCCAACAATATAATTGGGGGGCAAAGTGACATAACCCATAAAAAATATAGTTATAAGGTGATTGGATTTTATGATTGTTGTTTTCCTAATTAAAGTGTGTCAAATGACTCAAATCACATGAACCCGAGGAAACATGGGTAAAATTTATTTTGATTTCTAATGTTTGATTTCAATTTTAAAATGGTTCTTGTGTTTTTAATTGACTTCAATGTCATCATTCAGTTCATCATCCGACGACTTTTCCCTCCAATTCATAGGACTTTTTAATAATTTGATACCTTATGATAATTAAATAAAATTACTATGAGATCCTAACAGTCCATGTATTTAAGAAATCTTAACCATGTCCATTTATGAGAAGATGTTGACTTGAAAAAGAATTGACATATTATTCAGCAACTGATTTAATTTCCAAACCCTTCTCCATTTTTTCTTTCTCTAAACTTCAAATAGAAAGCCAATGTAACATTTTGAATGTCAAGAGAGAAGAAATTTCAACACGCATGGAAGAAATTGATTTTCCTTGTGGAGTCTCATTTGAAAAAGTTTGGTTTTTTTTTTCTCACCTGTTCTTTTTCTAATAAAACTCGTAAATAGCAGTGGGAATCAAAGTGTTAGTGCAACTTAATTTAGTTTACAGGGGAAAAAAAAGAATGGAAGAAACAAGGTTGTTTTGTGATATTGTGCTTATTGATGGAACTAGAGTTATCATTGAATTTAATATACAAATGCAAAATAGTATTTATTCTTGCAGATTTGTTATTGAATGTTCAATTGATAGTTTTTATATTTATTAATGATCATCAAAATCCACTTAATAATATTGTAAAATCTTATAGTGTTATTAAACAAAATATTGATTGCAAAATACTAAATTAATAAGAATATTACAAAATGTTATTAAATGGGTATTGTAGAACGATTTTAACGTAATGAGGCTGCACAATTTTGATCTAGTCACATTTTGTTACATTTTGAGTCATTTAAGTGCTCAAAAATATTGTTAGCATTAATATATTTCTCATCAAATTTAAGGGACTATTTTACTTTTATTTTAAAACGTTAGAGATGAGTTTGATCTTTTTTTTATGTGAATAGGTAGTTTTAATGTTGTTCTGGTCAATTTATATTTTATTGTCAAAAATACTTGTTGCATGAGATGAATGGAATGATAAGATTGAATTTAATTAAAAACATAAGAATCTATTTTAAAATTGAAATCAAATCTTAGATATTAAAATAAATTTTACCCGTGGAAAAATATAAGATTGATCTTCCTGAATTTGCCCTAATTAAGGAAAATGCAACGTCTATATGTTGCCATGAATTTATGTTAGAAAAAGAATTGGGTAAATTGTGGTGCTCTCTCTCTCTCTCTCTCTCTCTCTCTCTCTCTCTCTCTCTCTCTCTCTCTCTCTCTCTCGCGATATCTAGGACGAACACATGTATATTTTGGCATTTTCATGGAAGAATTTAGCAATTGAAAACAACATGAATATAATTAGTATTATAATATTTTCTTTCTCCCTTCCTCCCTCTCTCTATTGTTGCTCTTATCATCTTATGTAGTAAATTACCTTTCTTAATTATACCCCTAAAATACAATCTACATTTAACCTTGTCAAAAAAGAAAAAAGAAACTTATATATATATATATATATATATATATATTATTTTATCCTATATACATAATCATAACACATGATTAAAAGCAAATGATATACTTGGAGAATGAATGCGTAAATTATTTTTGTTGAAAGAATTGATTTCGTTTGAGATTTCTCTTCTGCTCTCTGATGTTGATGCAGTAGCATTGGACTCTTCAAAGATGAAAACCAAAAAAAAAGGTCAAATGTTATTATTTGTATTTGTAAAATACAATAGAATATGGACATATTTGATTACACTTTATATGTTATTTGCACTCCATGAAATTATTTTATAAGCATGTTTGATTTGATGTTGGATTTCTTATGAGTCGTGTGGCTTAAAATTTGGCTTGAATTTCAAATTCATAACATAATCTATAACAATCTCACATGTGATATGAATTTTGTGGAGTACACCAATTTAAGGAATTTAGCATATTGTACGCAATATCAAACATGTGCTATATATAATAGAGAATATGACAAAGGATCCAAATTGACTACCATCCTATTTGCCATACGATATATTTTCCTTCTCGGTGGTCGAAAACAAGAACACAGCCTGGAATTTGATTTCGCCCTCAAGATCTTTCAATACAATCCCACTTGTGTTGCATGGATCGATTAGAGGTTGACGGTTGATGGTCTTAAGCATCTTATAAGCTGCAGAGCTTGAAAAATGCACTTAGGCATGGAGAAGTTTGAGTCATCGACCTGATAAGAACAACATATAAAACGCTTTTGATATATTGTTTGCCGTTGACATGCAGGGAAGGAACCATAAAACTTTACTCTTCGGGTGAAAATTTTAATTTTAAAAGATACATCTAAATTATAGCTATGTATAGATTTGAGGGGAGCAGCCGCCTCTACTAGCTCCCGGAAATTTTAACATATAGGCCTGTATATAGATTTGAGGGGGACAACTATCCCTGCCAGACCCTTGGATTCATCCTGTCGACATGATTGAAAGAACCTTTATATATACCCTTTATGGAACATGATATTTCCAATGATAAACAATACACTTAGGATCCAGCAAACACGATAGCAAAACTATTCACAGAGGCATCATCTGGCAAATGCAATAACTAAGTCTGAAATGAAGGTTGATGGGAATTCGATAAACTTCCCAACCTGTCATCAGAATTCATAAATCATCTTTAGTTTTCTAAAGTAAATTGAAAAAATCCCAAGGATCAATGTCTAACATGACTTGACAGATTGTGAAGAATGGCACTCGCCGTAGCATTGGCGTCGAGAGACTGTACACTTCGAGAAAGAGAGGCTCTCCATCGCCACAGTTCTCAGCCCGAAACTGGATGGTGACTTAGGTCCGGCGCCAAGCCTGCTCGCTCCCCAATCTCCAGCAAAGTTCAAGAGAATCGCAGTGGCTGATTATATGAATGCTCGATGGCAAATCATATATCGAAGTCATGAGGATTTAATACAAAAGTTATATAGTAAACAGTTGATGCATTGAAATTGAAGTGTGTGTCCATTTATAGAATAATGAGTGAATCAATACAGTTTACATAAATCTCCATGCTACGTGTAATTTGTCTATGGATATGACTTGGCAATACAAAAATGTACCAGAAACTGAAAGCATTCAAATTAAATTAGACAGAAAGGGTCCTTCTCCTTCCTGTTATAAAATACATAGCTTGCCTTAAGGTGGACGTGTCAACCAAGAATTACTGCAACAGAGACGCCAATGAATGCTTGTTTCACATAAATCCCATCTAACATGAAAAAATTACTCTTTACTTGCATGAAGAGCAACTAATGATGCATACACCCCATCTTTCATCTTCATCAGCACGTCATGCCTACCTTTTTCACAAATCACCCCATTCTTCACAACCGCAATAATATCTGCACCCATAATCGTTGTCAGGCGGTGGGCCACCACAACAGTCGTTCTGTTCAACATCACTCTGTCCAACGCATCTTGTACTATTCTCTCTGACTCAGCATCAAGCGCGCTCGTGGCCTCATCAAGAAGAAGGATTCTAGGGTCTTTCAAAATAGCTCTTGCAATGGCGATGCGTTGTTTTTGTCCACCTGATAACTGAACCCCTCTCTCCCCAACATTGGTATCATAGCCTTGGGGCAATCCAGATACGAAGTTGTGCGCATTGGCAGCTTTTGTTGCAGCAATGATCTCTTCTTCCGTTACATCTCCTCTTTTACCATAGGCAATGTTGGAGCGGATCGTCTCGTTGAAGAGAATCGGCTCTTGGCTCACCAATCCCATCTGTTGCCTCAGCCAGCTCAACTTGAATCTGTAGAGTTCAATTCCATCCAAGTATATTTGCCCCGAGTTGGGGTTGTAAAACCTTTCTATAAGACTTATGACAGTTGATTTTCCACTTCCACTCTCTCCAACTAGAGCAACAGTCTGAAAATTGGACCAGGAGCAAAATAGGAAGTTTACATAAGGATCATTGGACCAGGAGCAAAATAGGATGTTTTCCTAAAGCTTTTGATAACATCATCATTTTGTGCCAAAAGTCATAACAGCAGGAGCAATTTGTTAACAGCATAAAGCAACAGGCGAGGAGTTGGTAATTTTTCTATTTTGAAGGTGGTCTAAGTGTAATTGACCCTTAATTTTTTTGGTACAGAAACAATAAAATCAGTGAGTGAGAGTTAAGAGCGTAGTGAATGATACCTTCCCAGCCGGTATGCTTAAGCATAAATCTCTGAAGATTTGAACATCGGGTCGTGTTGGATACTTGAAGCTCACATGTTGAAAATCAATGTCACCTCTCACACTGTCTAATGCTGTGCCATCATCACTACTTGAGTCAATTTTAGGTTTGCTGTCAAGTATGTCAAATATAGAGGCAGCAGAATCTTTTACTTTGCTAACATCAGGAGCTGTTGCACTTGCTTGGGAAACTCCTGTAGCAGACATCGTTAGGGCGAAAAAGACCTGCAATAGTTGTTGTCAGATCAAATTACTTTTACCTTCAACATCTACTATAACTTTATGGCACTAATGGGGTGTTTGCTTGATAGCATTAATAGCTTTTAGCTTGAAACCAAGTGATTTTGGAGCATTTGCAAAATTAACTTGCGTTTTCCATTTTCTTCCAAAAAAGGCCAAAAGCAGAAAGAAAGCTGGGAGATAATTTTTCCAGCTTCTTGGAATTGTGTTAAAATATTTGAAGTTTAACACTTGAATCACTTACTTTCAGACACTCATAACTTTTTACTACTGCAACCCTATCATCAGCTTTAACTCCTTCGAAAGCAAAAATACTTGCAGACACCCTCTGAAAGACAAAAACAAGAGAGAAGTTTGAATTACCCTGAATACTTCAGCGAATGATGCTTTACCATGCTGAATAAGAACAGCCCCAATGTAGAAACAAAACGCCTGCGTACAATAGAGGGCAAATGAACCAGCCCCAAAACCTGCTCCACTAACTACTCCAAGCCTGACACCTGCCTTCCTAGGAGCCTCACATCTTTCCTCAAACATCTTCATCACCTTATGCTCGGCGCTAAATGAGGCCACAGTTCTGATGCTGCTCACTGCATCATTTGCTACTTGACTAGCCTCTTCATACATGACCTGTAAAACAGTTAGTCAATGATTAATCACATTTGTAGTAATACATATTATTTAACACACTAATCTTATAAGTACAGTACTCTATGAAACCTTGGCATCAGCACTGAAGCCTTTGAAGAATCTCATCTGCATGAATCCTTGCAACCCAACAAGGGGAAGGACAATAAATATTATGATGGCCAGCAACCAGTTTGTAGAGAAGGCTATAACAAGGCCTGCTACAACAGTGCTTATGTTTTGGACTAACAATCCCAGTGCATCGCCTACTAGGGTTCTTACAGTGGACGCATCAGTAGATAATCTCGCTCCAACTGCACCACTGCACTCCACAATGTTTTCGGTCAGCTACAATTAAAAAATAAAGTACATATTTTATGCTTACTTTTTTAAACAAAAAATCGAAAATCAAGAAAATTAACCTTGAGTTGGAGGGATCATCGAACCAGCTTATCTCCTGATGCACCACCTTTTTAAATGAGAGAGAACGAATTCTTTGAATCAATTTACCACCTGCAATTCCAAAGAAGAAATTCTGCACTGGTAGGGCCACGAAATTACATGAGCCTAGCACGACCAACATGAGTGCCCAAAATTTGGAATCTTTGCTCAGCTGACTTTGAGGTTCATAGAAAATTTTAATAGCTGAAGACAGCAAGAGCCCGAAAATCGGGAACATCACCCCATGCACCCCTGCCCCCAAGGATCCAAGCAGCAAATATGGCCATTCCGGTTTGTTCAATTTAGCGAGACGTCTCAAAGATACTGTCTTACGCTTCAACACGTTTTGAACCTTTTCATGATCTATAATATTACCATTTGATGGAGTTTCTTGGATGTCCATGAAACCAAGAACACCATAAGCATGTGTGAAGGAATGTCTTGAAGATCCATCGCTCGTGGATCTTAGCATCGAAATCCTGTGGCTTGAAGACTTGCTCAAGCTCCGTTCTAAATCTACAAAAGCATCTCCCTTTTGCAAGTCAGCCCCTTTAATAGTTACGGATTGTTGTTTAGCCCCTTCTTGCATGCGAACAAGCTGAGTGTATGCTCCCTCGGGATCTTGTATCAATCCAGCATGTGTACCTAGTTGAGAAAGATATATATAAGTACTGGCATGCGCTAAGATTGTACAAGCAAGAAAATTATTATCACCTACGTACCTTGCTCTACTAGTTTCCCGGCATGCACAACTGCTATGATGTCTGCATTTCTAATAGTTGTCAAACGGTGCGCAACAACCAATGTTGTTCGGTTTGTCATAATGTTATCAAGCGCATCTTGGACTATGCGCTCTGATTCAGAGTCCAAAGCACTTGTCGCTTCGTCAAGAAGAAGTATTTTTGGATCTTTCAAAATAGCTCGCGCAATTGCAATTCTTTGCTTTTGACCCCCTGAAAGCTGAGTGCCGTGTTCACCAACCATTGTATCAAGACCCTATAAATACAACACCTTAATTTTCTGACATAGCTGAAAAAAGCATTTTAACAGGGAAAAAAACAAAAGAAAATAAAAGGAATTACCTGTGGTAGCTTGTCAATGAATTTAGCAGCATTGGCAAGTTCAATGGCCCTCCTAATCTCAGAATCCGTGGCATCCTCTTTACCATATAATATATTCTCCTTTATGCCGGTTCCAAACAAGATAGGCTCCTGACTCACAAGTCCAATCATTCCCCTGATCCATCGAAGATTCAATTTCTTTAAATTAACCCCATCGATCAGCACTTCTCCAGCATCAGGATCATAAAACCTCTCCACTAAGCTGATCACCGTTGACTTCCCACTCCCACTCTGCCCGACTAAAGCAGCAGTTTTCCCACATGGGACGTGTAGTGAGAACCCTGAAAAAATCTGAACTTCTGGACGAGCCGGATATCTAAAGTAGACATCTTTGAGGTCGATTTCACCTTTCATGTCTTCCAAAACAATCCCACCTGTGTCGGATGCATCGATTTTTGGCTTACGCTCAATAGTCTCAAACATCTTGTAGGCTGCAGCTTGACCTGCTGCAAATGCATTTAAAGATGGAGATGTCTGCCCAAGTGACCTAGTAAACAGTGCATTTTGAATGATAATTAAGAATAAAATAATGTGATTACAAGAAAGTGAACTTAGTTTTGTAGTTTTACTACTACTTACAGCCCCCCAGTCATGATGGACATAATAACATTGATAACAATGCCTCCATTATATCCTTTCTCCAATATCAACTTGGCTCCATACCAAATGGCCAGTCCATATGTACTGAAGACAATTAACAGCACTACACCAATGCCAAAGCCTGAAGCCAACCCTTGTTTCACAGCAGCTGCATACGCAATTTGCAGTTTGCTATCATACTTTTCTGTTGCTTGTTTCTCACCGGTGAAGGAAGCAACCTATCAAAGAAATTATGCAGAATCCCAATGTGAGGTATCACATCAATCACAAACACACAAAATAAAGAAGATAAAAAAGAAAATAAAAATGAACTATGTATACCGTCCTAATTGCTCCAACTGTCTGTTCCACTACATTTCCAGCCTCTGCATAAGCAACTTGTCCTTGACTCGACATCTTTGTCATAACCATAGCCACAATGCCTCCTGCAAAGACAAGAGCAGGAAGGCTTGCAGATAACACCAGTGCTAACCGCCATCCCTTGACAAAAGCAATAACAAAGCCTCCAAAGAATGTAGACATAAATTGAATAAATTTGCCAACCTGAAAAATTATAAAAGTTAATCATTTGGTAAATATTTGTTTCATGGACTAATCAGACAGCAGTAGGATTAAGTTGCTAGGTGAGCTAAACTTACTTTTTCGCCCATGGCTTCTTGAATGAGAATCGTGTCGCCAGACATTCTCCCAATGACCTCTCCCGTCGTTGTTTGAGTGTCGAAGTACTCAATATCTTGCCTTAGTATGGTTTTCAAGTACAGCCCTCTTATACGAGCCGCCTGTCGCTCTCCAGTTACCATCCAGCAAGCCGTCTCTGTCCATGATATTGCACAATTCAGCAATATGAATAAACGTCCATGAACAGATTATAACATCATCATGAGAATCACTGAACATAATTCTTGTTTTTTCATTTTTTATCATCCCTTACTGTGAAAAACATTGGCATAAAAGAATACTCACGTAGAAGTGAAGCAATACCAGCGCCAACAGCCAAGTACACGAATTTGATCGATATCTGGAGATTGCACAGCAAAGATGAGCATATGTAAAAAATTAAATTCACATAAACAGTGATAAAAAGTTATCCCATCCTATTTTTGAACTAAACAAACAAGAATCTAATACCAAGAAAACTGATACAAATACAGCACTTCAAGATTACATTATGGTAGTATGATTACAAAATGTACTCTGCCAAGAATCAGAACACAAGATTTCTGATTTATGTTAAAAAAAATCGCCATCTTTTTTTCCCTTGCATGGAACAAGAAAAAGAACCCCAACAGCCAAAATCTCCAAGAAAGATAATATAAAAAGTAAAAAAATACAAACAAACAACAAATCAACAAGAAAAAGCGTGAAGAAAAAGAAAGACTCGACCTTTGAAACTTCACGCACAACATGTGATCGATTCGTGGCGCCAAAAGAATTGATCAACTGCCCGAAAATAAGGGTCATGAGCGGCTGCGTCAGCCCATTGCCGATGGCTGAAATCGTGCCCACGATCACCAGGGCTACATCGAGCCTGTCCGCAAAAGAATACAGCTTATAATACGGCACCTTTTGATCTTCTTTCCTCTTATTCTTCTTCTTCTCCTCCTCAGATGGCTTCTCCGATGGCTCCCCCTCGTTATCCATCTTCTGATAAAAAGACCCTTCTTTTTTCTTGTTGTTGTTTCCAATAAATTTCAACAAACAGAATTGCTTCTGAAGAGTGAGAGAGCGAGTTAAGAGAGAGAGAGAGAGAGAGAGAGAGAGTATTATGGGGAGGGTTCCTTCACATACATGGTTTCTTTTTAGTGAACTTATATTATAGGTGATATTTATGGTTACCAAAGTGTACATACATATATATATGTGTATATTTTAATGGCATTTTAAACAGTTTTTCCGATTTTGTGGGACACAATTTTGCTGAGGGATTTTAAGAATTTAATTATATTGCCAGACTCCTTCTAGAAATTATTTGGTTACGTGGCGAAAATTTACTGGCTTGGAGATCTGTAATTAGTTCAATATGTGAAATCGATAAATATGCACAATATTTGTGTGAATCCAGGTTTTTTTTCATGCATATCTATAATACGGCAAAGTATGTGAATATAGGTTAGTGATTCAGTCACTAAACTATTTATTTTTGTCGCAAGTTCAGTTAGAGTTTGGCTATAAATATATGCTATCTATTCAATTTTATTGGAAAGTTGAGTGTTGCAATACTATCACGTTTATAAGGTAGAATGTGTTCAAAATTAAGAATAAAAGTATAACATGTTTAAAATTCGTGATACTTGTTGATAATTGATTGATATTTGATAATGTCCGTTTGTACAGTAGTTGGATTATCTATTGATAGTTGTAATATTTGCTGATATTGATTGATGTTTGATGATGTATACGATGATTGATATTCATGTAATAATAATATATAAATTTATTGAAAAAAAATATATATTAAAGTTATAGTATTGACAGTTACTAATCAAATAACTATAAAATGATATATGTGATCCCTTTTTTCCTAACTCTATATAAACTCATTCATAAAGAAATAGTCTATAATAGACGGATATCTTTTGCAATTCATTTCCTTATTTGATAATTCTTAAAAAAAAAAAAAAAGAGAGATTTAAGTATAATATTGATGAACAATTAGGTAACTTGTGTAACAAATATATCATACAATTAATTAAGTATAAAAATCTTAATTAGTGTATCATTTTACAAATAAGAAAGTTAAGATTTGTTAAATGAAATTCTAATCTTAATATCCTAATTATATTTTTCTAAATATGTCGACAAAAAGATATAACTGGAAATAAATGACATTTTTCATAGGGAGCAAAGTATGGCATCACCCATGAAATTACAGTTATAAGGCAATTGAATTTTCCTAATTGAAGTGTGACAAATCACATGAACATGGGGGAAAAAATGATTGATCATTTTCTTGAATTTGTGCTAATTAAGGAAAGTGCTATGCATGTTGCAATGAATTAATGTTGTTCGAATCAAATTTTTCTACGGTTGCCCGTATCTTAATGTTGGGTTAACCATTAGGGAGGATACGTATTTCCAAATTTATGTAAATTAAAGGTGCATAAAATTAGATCATCGCTTGATGTGTACGTTGCATTTCCAAAATTTTCTTCAGCTTTCCGTTTGGACACCTGGCTACTACATTCATACAACCAATTTCCTTTCTTTTTTTCCCTTCCAAGGATGAATGATCACGAGAGAAAACTCTCTCTCTCTCTCTCTCCCTCTATATATATATATATATATATATATATATATAAACATACATACATAGATATGTACTCTATGTATGACACCATATGATCTTCTTGATATATATATGATGAACATATGTATTTAATTTAGGGGGTGTTTGTAACAGCTCAAAAAAAGCATTTTGTTACTTTTAACTTCAAAAAAGCTACTACAAGTGTTTGGTTTTTGCAACTTCTACTTAAATTGAGTTGAAAAAAAAAGCAGAAATTGAGACGTTGAGAGGAAACTGCTTTTAGTAGCTTAAAAGTGTTTTTTGGTATTTTCGTAAATAAATTGAACTTTTTGAACTGTTACTTATCAACTTTTGACTGTTTTTCACTTATACTTTCAAACACTCCACATTTTTACTATCTACTTTTAACTGATTCTCACTTTTATTTTCAAATAATACCAACTATTACTAATCAACTTTTTTTCAATTTTTTCAACAACTCCAACTTCTCTAAAAGCAAAAGCAATCCCAAATACCCTCTTAGTCATTGAAAACAACACGAGTATTATAATTGAGGTTTTTTTTTTTTCGACTTTGTCGTAACTTAACTTTCTTAGTTATGCCCCCGAAATACAATCTACAATTAACTTCATGGGAAAAAAAAAACAAATTACATCTACATCCCTTAGATATAATGTAATTACAAATTAATATTTGTAGTTTTAAAAATTATAATTACCCACTGAGATATATATCAGCTTAACATTCATCCTTCATTAAGGCTTAACATAATTGGAAATTGTGTTTTTTGTTGTTTTTTGTTGTTTTTTGTTGGATTTTGAAATTGAATTCGCATAGTTTTGACAAGTTCAAAATATAGCAGTTATATATATGAAGTCTATTTCAAAAAAGAAAAAGTAATGGAGGTATCGAATTACAGATGGCGATTCCTAGCGGTGGTTGTGATGGTATAAAATGAAATTATTTCACAAAAATTGGTGAATAACAAAATTAATTGAGGAATCTTATCAAATTCAACGAGGCACATCTCTTGGTTATTAGATTGACTACTATGGTTATAGGAAAATCATATTTTGGACATCCCTATTAATGTTAACAAGAAGATTCTAAATCTCAATGGGTATTTATATGCCTCAAGGGGTGTAGATGTGATTTTTCCAAAAAAAAAAATCATATATTAGTTTTTCCTATATAATCATAACACGTGATTAAAAGCAAATGACATACTAATAAAATGATCATGTAACTTATTTTTGTCAAAAGAATTGATCTCCTTTGAGATTTTTCTTTTGCTTTCTTATGTTGATAGTAGTAGCATTGAACAATCTTCCATGAAGATTGAACAAAATATATTTAAAAAAGTCTAATTTTTAGTATCTATATCTGTGAAGTGTGATAAAAATATATGTAACGGAGAATGTAATAAACGATCCGAACTGCAATATGGGAGCTTCTTAGTTCGAGTTCGCTTTCGAAACTAAACTAGCATAAATCCCACCATGAACTCCCACAAGCACATCATGTGTGCCTCTCTCAGCAACACCACCCTCTCTCACCACAAGAATCGTATCCGCACCTCTAACGGTACTCAGCCGGTGGGCAACGATCAGAGTAGTTCTGTTGATCCTCACTCGATCCAATGCGCCCATCATCAAATGCTCCGACTCAACGTCCAATGCGCTTGTCGCCTCGTCCAGCAAAAGGATCTTCGGATCCTTCAGAATCACCCTCGCGATTGCTATCCTTTGTTTCTGTCCGCCGGATAACTGAATCCCTTTCTCGCCAACACAGGTGTTGTAGCCGTCCGGCAATGCTGATATGAAGCTGTGCGCGTACGCGGCCTTTGCTGCTGTAATTATCTCTTCTTCGGTTGCGTGCTGTTGGCTGCCATAAGAAATGTTTTCACGGATCGTCTCGTTGAAAAGCGTGGGCTCCTGGCTTACCAGTCCCGTTTGCTGTCTCAACCAGCTTAGATTGAGCTTTCTGATATCGATCCCGTCTAGGTATATGCGGCCCGAGTCTGGATCATAGAACCTCTGTAGCAGACTTATGACAGTTGATTTTCCACTCCCACTTTCTCCAACAAGAGCAGTTGTCTGTAGAAGATATTTAGTTTCAAGCAGGAATCAAGAATCAAGTCCCTGATGAGAATAACTAAGGGTTGTTTGCAAGGGCGGTTCCTGTAATTATGCAAACCTTAAGGGGTTTGTGTATCAGGAGGTGTTGGTGTGATTTTTCCAAATATATACGTGTACATATATAGTTGAATACAAGGCGCTTCCAACTTCTAGCTTTCAGGGTTTGCAAAACATTGTTAGCTGCTAAAGAAAATGCTAAAAAGCTCAAAAAGACATATTTCAATCTTTTGTAAACATCCTATTAAGCTTTTGTTCAATTCATTTTCCCTTAGTTTATGGTGTGAAGTTTCAGTAGATAAGGGTAAATTAAAAGCAAAAATACTGGTAACTATACCTTTCCAGGTGAGATACAGAAGCTGAGGTCCTTGAAAATTTGAACATCGGGTCGTGTAGGGTAGTTGAAGCTATCATCCCGGAACTCTATATCACCTTTTAGCATATCGAGTATTGGACCATCATGACCACTCGAGTCGATCAGCGGTTTTCTGTCGAGAATCTTGGCTATAGAAACAGCCGACTCCTTGAACCTGTTGAAATCTGAGAGGAGACTGCTACTCTGTGAAATCCCAATAGATGACAATTGTAATGCAAAGAAAACCTGCATTATCCAGTTTCTGTGAATCCTCGGAGGACCAACTGAACTTATTATAGCATCATATATACGAAATAAGACCACAAAGATACCTTAAAGACTTCAGTAAATTTTGCCTGCCCGTGATTTGTAAGAACAGCTCCAACATAAAAAGAGAAGGCATATATAGAAAACAATACGAAATTAGCAAAGCCTAAACCAGCACCGCCAACAATCCCATACCAAACTCCTTCATGTGGAGCTTTACGCTTCCTTTGGTAAATCTCCATCACTTTGTTCTCAGCGGAAAACGAGGCAATGGTTCTGATGCCCTTAATTGCATCATTTGCAACTTGACTAGCTTCTTCAAACATCACCTGCATGACAAGGTTCGTAATTTTTAAGGAAACTTTCCCTAGGAACAACAAAATTTGGTTAGTACATCATAAAAAATTGTCTGATTAAAAAACCTTGTTGGTCCCTTCGTTGACAAGCTTACTCCGGAAGTACCCTTCCGTGAGCATAAGTGGCACGACAACGACTACGGTGAGTGCTAGCTTCCAGTTGGTGGCAAAAGCTATCAGAAGCCCAGCTATAGTGGTTGCGATATTTTGAACGGCCTAATGCTAACGTGTCACCCACAAGACTTCGCACGGTTGAAGCATCGGTAGAGAGACGTGCACCCAGCGCCCCACTGAATTCAAATTTTCAGAACGAAAAAAGAAACAAATGCAAGAATCATCTAAGAACTTAAGCTGCTAGAGACGAAGGAAATTAAATAGCTGGGTATATTACATCCAGACCCCCCTAAGATTTGGCCTAAATTACAAATAACTCCCTCTTTGATTGGAAGTTACTGGAAACCCCTGAGGTTTGTGTCCATTTTAATGCTAATGGACTGTAAGAAAAGACTTAAATTTCCTTATTTATTTTAGACCAAAGAATTGGCGCATTACAAGTCAGACCCCCTGAAGTTTGATCGAATTATCAAAGTCCCCCTCGCATGCTAGAAATTACAAAAAACCCCTCCACATGCAGGCAGTATTCTTGGTCCCTACTTTTTTCTCTCTTTCTTTTTCTTTTCTTTTTTCTGTCAAGTCACCATCTCATTCAAAAACTTAACTGTTAGAATGGAAAGGCCTTAAAATTTAATATCCACTAACAATAATTGCGAGAAATCAATTGAACTAACCTTGAGTTTGCAGGGTCATCGAACCAACTGATTTCTTGGCGAACCACTTTTTCGAACACTAAGGAGCGAATGCGTTGCAACAGTTTACCACCCGAAACTCCAAACATATAGGTCTGAACAGGGGAAGCAATCAAAACTACCGCACCGACCACCACAAACATTAATGCCCAAAACACAGAATCTTTCGCTAGTTCTTCTGGAGCTTCGAAGAATATACCAAAGACTGTCGATATCAAGAATCCGAATAAAGGGAAAGTTACACCGTGTATGGCTGCAGCTATGGATCCGATAAGCAAAGCTGGTAACTCAGGTCTGTTTAAGCAGGCCAAACGTTTAATGGACAAGATTTCCTCATTATTCTTGAAATCAAATTCGCCTCTTTGATCAACTTTTGCAACATCTTCAGTTTTAGTTTCATGGCCCGAACATATATTCGAGTTATATGTTTTGGCAGATAAGCCTACTTTTGCTGCTTCATTTTCTTTCCAACTCGTAGTTTCTGATAGTTTATCTCCATCTTGCATGCAAAGAAGCTTGTGATATGCCCCGTCAGGTCTTTGAATCAAGTCACTGTGAGACCCTAATATGAGTTGGAAGATTGTTTTAAGTAAATTTGCAAAGAGAAGTAACTATTAACAAATTACATTTCCCGAATAATGCATTTACCTTGCTCAACCAGTTTCCCAGCACACAACACAGCTATAAGGTGTGCGTTTTTTACAGTGGATAAACGGTGCGCGACAACAACAGTTGTTCGATCAGGCATAACTTTCTCAAGAGCATGTTGTAGTTTCTCTTCATTCACTGCATCCAAAGCACTTGTTGCCTCATCCAGAAGAAGAATTTTCGGATTTTTAAGAATAGCCCTGGCAATAGCAATTCTCTGCTTTTGTCCCCCGGATAGTTGCGTCCCGTTTTCACCTACCATCGTGTCAAGCCCTTGTGGTAGCTTGTCAATAAATTCAGCACAATTAGAAAGCTTTATTGCAGTTTCAATCTCTTCATCACTAGCGTCGTGTTTGCTGTAAAGTATGTTTTCTTTAACGGTGGTCGAAAACAGGACCGGCTCCTGGCTCACCAGCCCCATTCTCTGTCTTACCCATCTCAGCTGATACTTCCTCAAATCAACTCCATCTAGTAAGATTTTCCCAGCATCAGGATCATAAAATCTCTCCAGTAAACTGATAACGGTCGATTTCCCACTTCCACTCTGCCCCACTAATGCATATGTTTGGCCACTCTGAACATGTAATGAAAATCCAGCAAATATCTGCACATCAGGCCTGGATGGATATCTGAAGTACACGTTCTGGAATTCGATATCGCCCCCAAGATCTTTTAATACGATCCCACTTGTGTCGCATGGATCGATTAGAGGTCGACAGTTGATGGTCTCAAACATCTTATAAGCTGCAGCTTGACCTGCTGAAAATGCACTAAGGCATGGAGAAATTTGGGCCATCGACCTGATCAAAAAGAAGAACATACAAAACCCTTTCAGACATGCTTCGCAATGGACACAGGGACAGAGCTAAAAATTTAACTACTCTAAGGGGAAGGGAGAATTTTGAATTTTAAGAACCCGTAAAAATATAGTTCTGTATAAACTCAAGAGGGCAATGGCCCTACAGTATGCTGGAGAGAGTCAGAAATTTTTGTTAATCCTGAGGGGGCAGGGGGGAATTCTTAATAGACTTCACGAGGTGACTGCTCCTAGTAGCCCCCTTGATCCGTACCTGTTGACATGATCTAAAGAACCTTTATATAAAACCTTTACGGGACAAGATATTTCTCATGCTAAATGAATAGACTTACGATCCAGCAACCAGGATGGCTAGAATGACATTCACCACATCTCCTCCATTATACCCTTTCTCTATAATCAGTCTCGATCCATACCAGACAGCAAATCCGTAGCTGGAGAATGTAGTCAACAACATCAAACCAAGTCCAACGCCCGAAGCCAACCCTTGTCGAGCAGTAGCTTCAAAAGCAATTTGCAGCTTTTTGTTGTACTTTGAGACGGCTCGTGACTCTCCAGAGAACGATGCAACCTATGATATGTACAATAAGATTTAGAACAATTCAAAGTTTTGCTTTGAAAAAAGTTCACTTACTGTTCTTATAGCTCCTATTGTTTGCTCCGCTACATTTGCAGCTTCTGCATGAGCTAATTGTCCATTTACAGACATCTTTGTTATTAACAATGCCAGGGATCCTCCTACAACAACAATTGCTGGAAACCATGATAGTAGAACTACTGATAGAAGCCAGCCTCTGGCAAATGCAATAACGAAGCCTGAGACGAAAGTCGACGCGAATTCGATAAACTTCCCAACCTGTCATCAACAATCAAGAAACCATCTTTAGTTTTCTTAACTAGAATGAAACATCCTAGGTATCGATGTCAAGAAACGAACTTTTTGTCCCATGGCCTCTTGAATCAGAACGGTGTCTCCGGAAAAACTGCTTATCACATCTCCAGTTTTTGCTTCCATGTCGAAAAATGCAATTTCTTGCCTTAATAATGCTTTCAAGTACAATGCTCTTATTCGACTCGATTGCCTCTCCCCAGTCACCATCCAACAACATACCTCTGAATCAGAAATAAAGCTTTTAAAAACTAAACTAAATAATTACAGAGTCCTCCCCTGCAACTACATACAACTGTTGGTTCCAAATCTGCACAAACTCGTTCCTATTAACTTACTGCCGTCTTACAGTTACGGAAAATTGGCACATTGTACCCTCTAAACACATTAGATTGACACTATGCAATCTAAAATTCAAAATTTGGCATTTTGCACCCTTAAAAATATATTAGTTTGGCACTTTGCACACCCTCCACCCATTCCCATTAAAAATTTCCACTTGAAATAATATTTTGGCTAAAATTAAAAAATCTCTAGAATTCAGAAGGTAATCTGAAAACCAAATGATATTCTTATAAATTCAAATTTTGGCCCAGATATTCCTAATAATTCATCCTAAATTTAGTACCCTCACTAGCAAAAAAATTGATTCAATTTTTTTTTTTTTTTTTTTTTTGAGGGAAAAAATTGATTCAATTTGGCATAGCCATGTTTGGTATCACTTTAAAAACACCTAATAGCCTCGAGAAACAAGGTCGTCATTGAGTGACAATGATACGAACTTATGTGTGATAGTTAATGAGACTAGATCATTACTCGAACAATGTGGGCGTGTCGAATACCTTCATGCTGGCCACCTAGGCAATAGAGTTGCAGACTCTCTTGCCAAGAATGCTACGATCTCCGTGGAGGGAGTGGCAAATTTACCGTCTTTTGCACTACAATATGTCATACAGGATGCTATGGTTGGTTGTGAATAAAAGGCCGTTTGTTTGCTCCAAAAAAAAAATTTTTATGGTTTATTCTCAATTTGAAGTGTTCATTAGTTGTCATCATCTTCTTTTAATATTTTCATGATTGTTTATTACCCAACTTCAATAGTCAAGATTTTTTAATTTGTTGCTTGAAATTATGTAAAAAGTTTAAGAGACATTGAGAAACATTCGTAGAGAAGTTCCTTTACCTTTTATTTTTTTTCTCCAATTTTTTTGTATTGTATCCTAATTTTTAGGAAAAAGTTGACGTTCACTTGGTTATTTTTTTTATTTAATTTTATGTAAAATATCGAATTTGCCTTTTTAATTTTGACAGAAATATTATTTCCAATGGAAAATTTCAATGGAAATGGGTGGAGGGTGCAAAGTGACGAGCTAATGTATTTTCAATGGTGCAAAATATCAAAATTTCAATTTTAGGGTGTACAGTGTCAATCAAGTGTGTTTAGAGGGCACAATGTGCCGGTTGCCCTACAGTTACCCCACATTTTTTCAGATTACAATACGTGGTTAAATGATGTATTAATTCGAATTTTAGTAAACTTTTCAAACTGTTAGTGCATGTATGGATGATATGTTCGAACCACGAGTTTCTTAATCATCTCAAGTTTCGATTTATGGAGGTAATTGTAATATTAAAACTAAGACAGAGTTTACTTAGCTACAGAGGAGGTTAGTGAAGAGGGGGGGGGAAAAGAACAACGAACACACAAGATATATATTTAGAAAAAAAAAATGAACTTTACGTAGAAATCCAGCTAGTCCTCCACCAATCGCCACGAATAAAATCTTCAGGGCTACCTGCAAAAAACCCACCACAATCATGTCTAAAAATTTCAGTTTATGTCACAAATATAGTGTGTGTGTGTGTGTGTGTGTGTGTGAGAGAGAGAGAGAGAGAGAGATGATGCATGCCTCAGAGACTTGGTGGAGGATCTGAGTATGATTTGAGAGGCCCAAAGAGTCGACAAGTTGGGAAAATGCAAGTGTACTAATGGGCTGAGAAGCCCCGTTTGCAATGGCCCCTATGCTCCCAATAATCATCAAACCAACATCTAATCTATCTGCATATGAGAAAAGCTTAAACAAACCAACTTTCTGATTATTAATATCATCATCATCATTCTTCGCTCCACTCAACCCCATTATTTCCTCTCTCTCTCTCTCTCTCTCTCTCGGTTGTGGCTGTGCAGAAGCAGATTTTGGGATTATAAGCAAGGGGGCATGAATCTTTGTGATAATGCATGTTAAATTTGTAATTGTTCATCCTATTCAATTGGATCATTGATTTTAAATATAATAATAATAAAAATAAAATTATTATATTTTTATATTCAATCCAACTGTTGATAATACTGATAACATCTAAATATCTAATGAGCCACCAAACTCAAACCAAATATTACGGCGCGGAGCCTCCTTATCTTGAGGTGACCTTTCTAAAATCTCGTGCATATGTTACATGTATTTGATATATGAACAAAATTTGAATAATTATCTTTCTTATCACATGAATAATCATCTCCCCTGTATAGCCATAGTAATACCAAAGGGTGACATAAAGTAATGATTTTTTTTTCATTTAACATAAAATGTCATAAAACGCACTTGTAATCAACCTGTCCAAAATATATATATTAACATGTCCCTAACTAAACAATAATATTAATAATGTTTTTGTCAATATCAATCTTACGAATGAGGTTCGAGTTTGAGATGCTAACAATCACATGACAGCATAGGAATTCTTGTATACACCTGATTTAATCTTTAAACACGTCAAACGGTTTATATTATGTCATATTTTTAATTCATTTCAAATGAATTAAATATATATACAATCTGAGTCGTTCGATGTGTAGCTACGGCCACACATTGTTCTCATACAAGAACTTTTTCCTTTATGGGTAATTTTTCTAGAACTATTCATATTGAAATGAATCACTTTTCTAAAAGACGGTGTGACATTTGTGAAAAGTTAAATTTTAAGTCCAAAATTTTTGTGTACTTTATTTTAGTTGACAACCGGACTTGAATTTCTTCTATGAAGTTATTTTAAGTTATATTATCAATCTGGTAATAGTTAATATATTACTTTCTTTGTTTAATATAAAAAAATTACATACATTGAATAAATTTTCTAACCACGCCAATCACCACTACGACTACATTATACCTGAAAAAATTTCGTCTCAGGTTTGACTAAATCGTAATATGTATACATATACAGATATATGATATATATGTATTAATTAGCCTCTTAGAATTTGAAGATACGTAAATTCATTCTTTCGAAGTGTGGAAATATGGTTGCACTTCATTAGAAAGTTTGCAGCTTAATTAGAAATAAATAACCAATCCCCACCCTCTTTTGATTAGAATGAAACCAATCAATGCAGATTATTTTGAAGGCAAAGCATGCTAACAGAGTACGCAAGTTATTGTCTTTACATGAAAAACATGTACCTTTGAATACGATGTTTCTTTTGGGCGGCCCGAAAGTGACATTTATGAGGGTTTCCTTGTTCAAACAAGAAACCGGTGCCAATAAAATGTGGCGTGTGGGGGATGTTCGATTTCGACTCCAATCAACCATTGCAAATGTGTTGAAATTTCGAATTGCATAATCATTAACGGAAAATTCTAGTCCAAATTCGGCTTGTTCGAACTCAACCAATTCAAGCCCACAAGCTCATTGAACCGGGAGAGTTTCCACAATTCATTTCCTCCTTATAAATGCCATGTAACTCAAGGATGTTACATGCTAAACCTCGTTTCGGGAACTTAGCGGGATTGATATGAACAGTCACGCCATCATATTATATAAAGCTATAATGTTATCTTCGCAAACTTCTATCCTCCTAAAAACAACAAAATTATATTTTATAAATTATAAAAAAAGTAATCTCACCCCTCAAGAAATGCAAAATCAGAAGTCATGAAAAGAATACGTATCTCCTCATATTAGGTGATCAAGCTAAAATCGAGCCTTCGATTCTTTCTGCAAATGACAAAAACTCGTAGAATTCAAGCATGTATATTCTCGGGGCGGCTAATTGTATATCAGCTAAACTCTGTTAGCTTCTAGCAACGTTAGGCTCTCTGGTCCAAGCAGCCATCACTCTAAAATAGCAACACATGTTTCTTGATGGCGTCTATTTCCCCGATTTCATCACGTTTCTGAAAGTCTAACCCGAATCGAATTTGACCAACAAGATAATCACACGACGACCAAATGACACTTTATAATATAGTTAAAATACAATTCAAGAAAAACAACCTGTCACGTTCAGGGTATACAAAACACAAGCCCATTTAGGCACATGTTATTCTGCAGTTTGGCTAACAAGCATGGACCGGGATAATATTTGATTAGCTGATTTGATTTCACTTTCATGTACTCCATTAAACTACTAAAAACAACCAAAAACCATCAGTAACTAAAATCACTGCCCTTCTCTGGTTTCTATAATATACACTAAGGGCGTGTTTACTTCTTTTGGCACTTTAGAGTCCCATTTCAGCCCGATTAGATTACAATCAGGTTTAAGGATGGTTTAAATTAACAAAACCTATTGTTTACATTTCTTGATTATCTGACCCAAATATATATATATATATATATATATATATATTATTTACTTTATTTGGGGGTGAAAACATCATAAAATCCTTGTTTTCCTCTTTGCCCCTTCTTTACCCTAGGAATCCCTTGCATCTCAAATAGCTTCCCCATGGATATGGAATTGAAGCATCTCAGGATCTTTTGCAACAGACAACCAAATAGTAGGGGCTTACAAGTATGATCTAACCACAACTTTATGATTTTATGCACCACACAACACAAAAAAAAATCAAAAAAAAAGGAAAAAAGTTCCGATGGGAAGAAAGATGATTAAAAAACCCATTTATGTTGAAGGGTTACTAAAAACGAAGAATAGAGATGCTTCAATTCCAAAGGAAAAAATTTTGATCAAACCACAACTTTATGATTTTTAATCATCTTTTTTGCCCCCATTTATGTTGAAGAAAAAAGTTCCCAAGGAAAAACTGAAAATAGAAAATGAAGGGAAGAAAGATGATTAAAAACCCATTTATGCCGCCTAAAAAAATATTCTGGAAATGGCTGCTTGATGGAGACGATTTCATCAAGAAAGGAACCCAAATCTGAAACGGATGAGAGAGCTCACTGGAGAGAGAGAGAGAAATGAGAGTGTGTGAACGTGCAGGAGTAAATAAAAATTAGAGCTTCTTGATGGCAAGGCTGTAATTTAGGCAAATCTACGGGCCCAAATGTCTTTTACTCCAATATTAAAAACGCATGTTTAATTTAACCCCTCACATTGGAGAGTCAGAATAGACTTACAATATCTGGCGTAAACACGGATCCCACCAAAAATCTCGAGCTTTTCGCCCATAAAAGTAAACGACATATAACCAAAGTTAACCCTCTAAACTTGAGTTTTCCTGAAAAGTAAACGCATCCTAAACAAGATTTCAAGAAACTGAAGAATGATAGTCCCAATTCACTTGGTAACAAACCGAATAATAACAATAACAACACATGAACAAAATAACACACCAGAGAAAGCATGTACTTGCGGAGGTACAAACCACCAACCCATGAAAGAAATTTTTTTTTAACGCGAGTGTCATTTAATAAACTTCAGCTGCAGTATAGTTTGTTGGAACTCTTTGACGTCTCTCCACATATGCAGTCGGGAACCATCCTGCTCTGCCTTTGCATTCTCCTTCAGACCATCCGGATGGACTAACCTGAGAGGAGTGACCGGAAATATTTAATTATTGTAAATAAAAAAGAAAAAGTAAATATCTATTATGAAATAAAAAAGCAGCATATGTTCCATGTTGTTGCCATAAATGTGTAATGAAAAGGATTTTAAGATTTCAAGTAGAAGCTCATCAATTAACGGCCAGATACACAACCGTACATACATGACACTAATGTAAAAGGAGAGAGCATAATACAAGAGATTATATTTAAATTTAACCTTCCGAACAACGACATAATCTCCCACTTCCAAGCTAAGTTCCTTCTCCGATGTAGCATCAAAAGCATGCATTGCCTGCAAAAATATTAGCAAGGATCTTCCTATCAGAATTAGACGCAAGGTGATGTAAGATCTCTATCCACTAAAGAATAGTAAAGAATGTAATAACTAGCATGCATTATAGAGTAAATATCATTCTTTAAGGTCGATGACAGTGGCTGTAACAAAAATACTATGAGCTTTAGCACCAAGTATCAAACTAAAATGAGACTTATAACATTGATTCATTATGCTTTGTGGAAATCTTAATATAATAACATTAGTAATACAAAAAATATTGCTATTACAAAGTATAATGACATTAGTAGTACAAAAGAGACTGCGATTACATCATTCATTATACTTTGAAAGGTCTTAAGACATCCTTCTTTATCATAGTTTCCATGAAAACTAAATTCGTCTACAATCTAATATTCAGTATAACATACCTCAGCCAGAAAATACTTTGTTTTCTCCGAGGTGTGGTTGAGTGGTTTCACTGGAGGAGCAGCCTCTTTCCTTTGTTTCTCTGAGACCATCTACACCAAATAAACCCCTCACATCAGTAGAGGCGTAAACCGCTTTAATGCTATGTTTGGAACACAAATTTTGGCCCGGAGACAAATAAGGAAAATGAAAAGGATCAAAAATTAAACCATACAGTACTATCATTTCAAGTGAATGACAAAAATTTCATTTGTCTTTTCCTAGCTAAAATTAAAGAACCAAAATTAGCATAAAGAAATCTGAGAAGACAAAAACACACCTCAGCTTCAATATTACCAAGAATTGTAGCAATACGCTCATGATATGTCCTTTCACCTTCAACCTACAAAGAAAATCCCAATCAAGGCATATGTTCCTTGCATGATCATAGTTAAGAATATCTATTTGCTTTCATAACACTATCCAATTAATACCATTGCAACAAGTCTCTGAAATGTAAGCCTTTGCTGCTGCGCTTCTACAGCAGCCAATGCTGCTGTTGCTTCTTTACCAAGTACTACCATATTTGCTTTGAGTTCCTGCATTCTAGTTTCCGCCGCATGCAGCTTTGCTACATTTTCAGGAATAGGAGATTCCCTCACACGTGCTTGTCTTCTAGAAACTTCTGCTGCCTGCATACATTGGCATAGATGGTTGAAGCATAATCACCATAACCATTGGATTGGGGATGTATTCTGGAATATTCTGTTATATAACGCATTAACATTCTGATTACCTGAGCTTCAGCTTCTTGTCTCATTCTACTATATCGCTGAGCAAGATGACGAGCATCTTCCAGAGGAGTGCCAATAATCATTGCTCTCAAGGGTTCTAAGACCTAGAAACAAAAGAAATACCATATATTAAATTTTATTGGTTAAATTAACAGAGGATACAAAAAAACTCCAGTATGATTAATGGAGTGAAGACCCAATTTCACCCCCAAAAAAATGTGGTTTTTCTCTGTCATGAGATGAGGATGAATGTGATTGTTCATCCAACATTCAGAATTTCGTATGGTTGTACAAAATTCAAGAAATGCACAAAATATATCATAAGCCTACAGCTTACAGCTCTTAGTGACCCACCAAAACCATTTTTACAGCTATCAGTGACTAACTGAAACCATTTATGATGTAACAACAAATTATTGTCGGTTTGAAGAAACCAAAAAGTTAAAAAAATGAAAAATAAAAACAAAAACAAAAAGTCAGAACAAAAAACAATATACTATATGAACCATTATTCACATTGCAGCATCCTGCCAGATAGCTTGATTCTTAAGTTAGTGTGCTAGTTGGCTGCTCAATATTTCAATACTATCAGTCTGGATTCATCAACATTATCCTCTTCCTCGAACAGTTTAACATGATAATTCTACAAGCATAAGTAGCTCCCTATGCAAATTAGCTATGGGCATTAATTATTCATGCCGAGTTAGCTCCTCAAACTTCAATAAGCCCACTGTATATCATGTCAGATCAAGATGCTGGTACTTGGTAACATGCAAAGAATGATTTTATTAATTCTAGAAGACCAATGTACCACAGTAGCCAAAGAATACATTCAGACACTATCTCAAATTAACACCAACACCTTCAAAAGATCAATGGAATAAGAACCCCCTCAATCATGCACCTTGAGACCCATCTCTCCACCCTCTACTGCTCCTTTTGTGTAACTTCTTTGGAAACACAAAAACCAAACAATGATTACAAAAATTTGAAAGCACTCCAAATGAATCCCCAATGAATTCTCAAACCATCAGATAATTAAAAGAAAAACCTAGCAGATTTGTCTAAAATTAATTATCCATTGAAAACTTCGATGGTACTTGCAACCCCCAAGCATAAATCCATAGATGAAGTATTCAACCGACCTGTGCAAACAACAATCTATTGAATTCTTCTTGCTCCTTCTCCACATGTTTACGAGCATCCCCATATACAGATGCAGTCTTGGCAAGAATCTCATCACTAACATTCTCAACCCCATATTTGGTACAATCTTCCGACAGCTTGGTTCCTGACTACCATAATACATAGAGCAATAACCTGAGTATATGATATGCCCTTGCATGTAGATTGCATCATTTGCAGAGGCAAAGTTTTAAGGAAAACCAATTTTCACGGCAGCAATCTAAAGGCACATAAAGCAATAACAGAATCAATATACACTCACCAGCTTCTATATGTTTGTACCCTACAGCAGTGAATGCTTCAGCTGCTTTGACAATTTCTTTCTGAAAATCCTGCGAAGACAAAACATCTCTTGTGTTCAAACTGGCACGCATTAAGAAAGAAAGAAAGCAAGAAAGAAAAAGAAAAATTAAGAAAACAGGGAAAACAAAAGAAGAAGAAACCCAACAACAAGAAGCCATTTTGGGATACAGGAATTGAATAAATATCCTAAATACAATGGCGCTTAGTTCAGAAAGACTAACACATCTCTGCATATAATAATTCAACAGTCAGATCTGAGTGGGATAAGTATGGGAAAATGATAAAAGTAGGAAATTTAGATGAGTACTACTGCATCAAATCTTGAATTTAAGTCTGGGGAAAGCCAATGTAGACCATATTCATGATTATCTTTACTGGAATTCAAATCTAATATCCTACCTGGATAATTGTAGAGTTAAGCTCCATCTACTTAAACAGAGATCTAAATTTAAATTAGTTCAAATTAGTTTTCTCAATAGCAACATCTAAAATAGGCTCACATTTATTACTGGTATAAGAACGCCAAATAAAATTTTTGATCAAAATCCATCTGGTAGCCACTAGCAATAAATCAAATAAAAAAGAACAATAGGGGAAAACACATTGCTGAGTGTAGATTGGCAAATCAAACAGGACAAGTGCAGAAAACGAATGCTAGCATGCCCTGGGAAAGATGAATGACTGCTAAAATGGCCTGAATCAAAACAGTTAAGAAGAACAACCCAACATTCTTCATATTGCTCAGCAATCTATATCAAATACAAAGTTTATCGTGACCATTAGTAATCTCACACTTAACCCGGACAACAAACTTCTACGCAATTTTGTAGTTAAAATGATTTCCTCATCACAGTCCTTATGACTCATACCAACCCAAGTCCCAATGTGGCTAAAAAGAAAAAATGCAGTACAATAATGATGATATTTAAACCATTTACTTCAAGAAGCACAGAATTTCCACAGCATCTCAAGCATTAATTGAGTACAATTGCACACGGGATACTCCTTGAATTATGTGAACGCAAGCGGAATTTTCACAAGTTAACGAAAACAATACTCTTAGTACAGAATATCCAAAATCTAAAGATAATTACCCTTCCAGCACGAGTGGATCTGTACAATTTCTCCAACTGCTGATGCATCTGCATCTCAACCTCATCAATAACCATAACTTCCGAACTCTCATATCCGCTCGCACTGAACTGCTTTATCACAGCCTACAAATTCAAAGACAAAACCCACAATTAATCGATGTGTTCTTGATTGACTATCTTCTCTTCCGTAAAACTAAAATCTCAACAGAAAACGCAGAAGCGAATGGGCGGAAGAGAACCTGTTGTTGCTTGGCGACTTGTTCTCTGAGTTTGCTGGCTTGCTTCCTCAAAGCATCCATGGCTGCTTACCCGACTGTGTGTTGTGCGTGTTCTTTCTTGGATCGTAACCACACTGGATCTTGAATTTCTTGCTGAAAGATGGGTCTGTCGCAATTTTTCTTTTTTTCCCCCTCCTCCAGTTTTTTCTTCACTGCCACTGGGTTTTGCTTTTTCTTTCGCTATCCGCTACAGTAGTGTTGTTATTAGAGGATTAGAACGCGATAATGCGAGGTTAGTACGAAATGGAGGAAATTGGAATTTCTTAAACGGGAGAGGCTGCCCCCAATTCCCTTCCGTGCGCCCCAATTTTTATAACGGGGAATTACGGGAACCATTTTTATTTTTTTTTATTGATAAGTTTATATAACGGAACTTTGGTATCAATATGGAAATAAATTAGTAAATAGTAAATAGTAATAGTAATCCCAAAAGCCGGAAGGTCCAGCTTTAATCCATCTAATGCTAAAAGCCCAAATCATCCTTAAATCACTTATCCGCGACTTTAGCCCAATGTAGCACAATGCGTATCCTTTAGTCCTACGATTATGGATAATGGATTTGCGTGCATATCAAGCCCACTAAGCACCTAAACAAATGAAATTGAAGGTCTCATTTGGCAGAATATTATCTGTTTTTTTACAAATTTAACATAAAAACTTCCAAGTTTTATAATGTATTTTTTTTTTTTTGACTATCAGAATTCATTAAAAACAATTATCAAGTATATATTTTTTTAATGGAAGTCAACAATAGGATTCTCGATTTTTATTAAAAAAATATATAATTTTTTTTACATATAATTTAAAATTATTTAAAAATATTATTATTTTAAGTAAAGTCGACAGTTATATTATCTACTTAGACTGAAGTCGACTTAAGTTACTTTTATAAGACATCTTGTTTTTGTGTCAAAATATTGACATGTACACTTTTTTTTAAGTTAAATTTGTAAAAAAAAATCCAATATAATACCATGTATTCCACCAAAATTTTCAGGCAAGACAATATTTAGTGCATATTTTGTAATGTAAATATGACAAGACAATATTCATTATATATCTTGAAAAATCCCATAATATCAAATTTTTAAGGGCTTGTTTAGAAATGTATAATTCCTTTTGCTCTTATATGTATCGACTATTATCAATGGACGTTTTTGGACTTTCATCCTATAGTTTCGTCGGAAAAAAACAGTCCCAATTAATCCCCGAACCAATTGGCCAAATTGATGTGAATGTGCGCACATTAGTTATTAATTAATAAAACTCTGCCGACGTGCATGCAGGGATAAACCCCACCAATTGCGGCATTGACTTTGTGGCCTTCATAAATAGTTAAATACAAAGCCACGTACCTTCAATTATTATGCCATAAAGTCCCCTGTGTAAGTATAACGAACGGGTAACATGGCATTATCTGCACCGCTGCCTTTACCTATTCCCCCATCCATCAATTAATCAAATCCGTTATTACCTTTTTTTTTTTTTTTGTGACGTTACGATTTTTTCGGCGTTTCGTGGCAAACCGAGGAGCCTCCCCATGCAATCAAATAATCAATTCAAGATTGTTCTCACTTCTCCCTCCCCCCTGTTTTCGTTTTCGTATTCATATTCACATTCAACATTAAATCATCACTTATACTAAGGATAAGGTGGGTCTTGTTGCTAACATTGCATCATCCTTGTTTATCCTGTCCCGTTCGTATCAAATTCAATTACGAAATGTGTGTGTGTGTGTGTGCGTTTTGGATATTGTTGTATGTACATACATCATACTTAACTACTAAAAAATTATATAAAAATTTAATTAGAATTAGATTCGATTATATCAGTACTAATTAAGTGACGAATTAATTGAATTTGTCGTGTAGTTGAGGTCAATAACGAACGGAAAGAAGGGGGGCACGAGTACAACCACCTCCTCTAGATTTTTAAAAATTAATTTTTAAGTCTATATATTTATTAGAATTTTAAACACCCCCCCCCCCCTCCTACCCTCAAAAAAATTGACTTTTAATTAATTATGTTAATTAAATTCTCTTTCATCTCTTTATCCTCCTTCTCTCCAAAATTAAAATACTAAAAAGTTTATTAGATTTTAATTTTTTCTTCTATTTCAATTAAAACACCAAAAAACCTATTAACTTTTTTTTCTCTCTCTTTCTCTCGAAATAAGAACTTAAAAATAAACAAACCCTACCGTATTTATTTTTTTATTCAAAAACAACGTACAAGAAGATATGGTGTACTAATTTTAAAATTTATACATTTATTTTTTTTTATAATTGATATTTGTGTGTAAATTTAGATTTTATGATTGTTGATATAAATATTGATAGTTGTTCAATATTAAACTTAATAAATTTTTATATTTATTTGTTTGGCTATTAAACCAGAATGAATATAAATAATTTGAGATTCAATATTTAATTGAAAGTGATTTGCGGAATATTTTTTTTGTTGTGAGAACAGAAGAGAGAAAAATAATACATTTTAATATTTTTTGAGTTTTGATTATATATATATTTATATGGATTTATACCAGTTTTATTAAGTACTGTTAAAAAAATTATTTATTAAATATTTTTTAAAAGCAACTCATTATCCACTATATTTGCTTATTTTGAAATAAAAAATAGCTTGTCATTTTCTTAATGTCATTTTTTATATATTGTTTCGATTGCATTACTTTTATATTGATCATATACGCATAAGTATAAGAACTTTTGTTATTTTATATGTTAATATTATATATAACCCTTATATTTACACGTTTTAATAACCAATGATCACGAAAAAAAATTTACCCCCTCAATTAAATTTCTGATCCCAGTCTTAACTCATATACATTAGGTTATTAATAACCAATCACATGTTGTATTCGTTACATGATTTATTTATTATGACAAAATCAGATTCGAGTAAGCATTTTTCAAAAATTTATATAGTTGGATGTACTCATAAAAATTTGGGCGAGGGGCTTAGCTTAGAATTCAAAATTTGGATGTACAAAACACATACTGCAACTTAGTTCCAACTTTTCAATCCCTACAGTGTATTTTAATTACTAATTATTATATGCACAATTTAGAAGTCATTTCAAAATTCAAACCATGTTCACATCTCTCAAGAGTAACAAAAAGTTGGATATTTAAAAATACACATTCACTATTTCATAAATACACAAAGAAAGAATCATTTTAAATTTTTAATCGAACTGTAAAATTTATATATATATATATATATGTAAAGTATAAAATATAACAACCACGAAAAATATATGTTTGTATATGTATAGATAGATATTTATTTCTATGATAATAAAATATATTTAAAATATTAAGAAAATGAAACTATTTTTTCTTTTTTTTTTTTTGTGGTGACTTTTTAAAAAATGATAATAGAAACCAGCAAACAAACAGAGCCTAATCGTTTTGAAAAAAGAAAACGAATCATCAGCCCTCACAGAGAATAGAGCGACATTAATGTGGGTACAGAGGCAGAGCCCCCAAACAAACCAATCCCCATTCCCCACCACCAAAAGCTGTCAGGCCCTATATTTCACCATCATTTTTGAACCAAATCCACAAACATACAGAAAGCAGAGCAAAACTAGAGAGAGAAGCTACAATATTTAGTGAGAGAAAGTGGGTTGGTAGGGAATCAAGAAATTTCTTAAGACAGGCCATTCGTAGGAGAAGCACTTGATCAGTTTTATAAGCAAAAGATCATGCCCTCAGGTGCGAAGAAGCGAAAAGCTGCCAAGAAAAAGAAGGAAAATCAGCCCACTAAAGGCTCCAATTCCTCCGCTGTTTCTATTATCTCTCGTGGTACATGAGTTTGTGTTTTAATATAGAAAAAGAAACGGCTTTTAACCTTTTTCGACTTAAATCGTACATACCCATGTGTTTCTCAATCGTCTTTTTGAACTTTGTACTGTTATTCTTTTCCTCATTTCGATTTGTGGGCACCCTTTGTTTGTGATTTGTTTTTCGTTGTTTTAGTTCAGATGTTTTTCGGTTGTTTGTTAGCATCAATTGTTAAGCGTGTTTGTTGGGCTTTTCAGTTCTGAAACTGTAACCATCTCTGGTTTCTGGTTAAGGCCATGAATTAATGATGAACAGATTTGGATAGTGTATTATTTATTTTCGTTGTGTTTCACGTATTGGGATATTGGAACTTGGTGGATTTAAAAATTAGATAACTGATTTCGTATTTGTGTGGTTGTTCTTGATTTTTACTTGGGCTACGTTAAATTGATTCAAAAATATGGTAGGAGATGAGGATGTGAAGCACCAAGAGGATAAAGGGAGTGATGTTGGGGAACTCAGTTCAACTGCATCTCAGGACCACCATGGCCACCAGAACCATTTCACGGAGGGGGATGAAGAGGAGACTCAAAAGGAAAGGAACCCTTCGGTTCTTGGGTCCGTGGAGGGATCGAGAATCAACGGTGATAAAAAGCAGACAACTAGGGAGGAGAATGTCATTAAAGTTGAAAGGGAATTCAAGATTGAGGGTGAATCAGATAAAAAAGATGGAAGCTTTGAACATGATGAAGCATCAAGTAGGTCTTATGATGGAGGATCATCCAGGAGCTCTAGCGGTAATAGCAGCGGTTCAGATGATGAGACTCGTCGTATCAAGAGTAGTCAAGCTACAGGGGATAATGCTCCGATTGTCGAATCTGTAATCAAGCAAAATGGAGAGAAGAGGGTTAGTTCTGTTGAGGATAAAGTTGGCACATCAGTGGCTGTTGTGGATGCAGCATTAGAGAGGAAGGAGGAAGTAATTGTTCAATCTGTTGGCAGCACTGTTGTTATCTCCGGTCCGAAGGAATGTGTGACACAAGAAAATGACAATAGATCGATATTGCCATACAATGAACGTAAATCTAATGCTGCCGACAATGGAGCAGAACATGATAAAGATCATGGAGTTACTGAGGTGTGGTATTGTTTCTTTTATTCCCTTCATTACTTGCTTTTGTTTCATTGTCTTGTGACTCTTGTCAGCTTTCAATTTTTATGCTGCACTAAGCATATGTTATTTTTGCATGTGTTTGTAAACTTTTGTGCAGCCTTTGCTGGTTCCTACGCCATCTCCGGCGCAAAAAACATCCTGGAAGGGTTGTTGTGGATTGTTTGAATTGTTTTCGGGCTCTGGGTCGTAATGCAAGGTTAGTTTCACTCTGAAGCTTTAAAGAACCTTGCACTTGCTTATTCATGATTTGATACACCTAATGGTTTTTCTCATTCATGCTATTAAAATATGCTTCCCCCTCCCCCTCCCTCTCCTCTTATCGTTGTTTCGAATGTACAATACGACGACTAGATTGTTCTTGGAGGATCCATTAACAATATTGGATAGAACACTGAGTAACAGTGTGATAAAGTGTATTCAATGTGGGGTTAAAACTCTCAAAAGAGAAAGTCGTTGCTTAAGGAAAATGCTTCACATAGATTGAATGTTTTTACCAATTATATCTTGTATCTAGTTCCTCTTTTATGAGCCCGTCGGGTAAATCTAAATCAAGATTTCCGTATGTCAGAACGTGAGTGTCCGCATTAAGGTATGATTTTGGGCTCCCCACTGTTGAAACATCATCCACGAAATGACTCCCAAATCTTTAGTTAGTGACATCGTTTGCTATCTTCAATTCATTTCTTTAAATCTCGTATGTTCCACCATCGTCAAAGAGTAACAGAAGATGGGTTTGATTTATATTGATAAATCCTAGTGTCGTGTTGGTGCAGAACAAACATGAACTGCTTGGAAAGGGATCGTGCCCTGAAGGATCTCAACAGAGATTTACTGAAGTTCCAACATTGTTGGTATTATGTGCAGTGCAGCCAATATTGGTCTTACGATACCTGCTTTCTCGATTTTTACTGTCGATATAGACTCTTTTCTAGTGGAGTGTCCGTGTAGTCTCACGTATATACTGAATCCGTGGAGTTGCAAATTTTACTAATTCAGTAATTTGTTTTGTATTTCATTGGTGTTTTGTTCATGGTTCATCTTGGATTTGTTTTAAGTTCAAATATGGCTGTCAACTCCTTTATGTTTCTCACACTTGCTTTATTTGCTTCGCACAAATTAATTCAACAAATATTTTGTTACAGTAAACCCGAATACACAGTTCTCCTTGTACAGAATAAATGATGAGAAAACTGATAAAAAAATTTAAAAAAAGAGAGAAAAAATAAAATCAAACACAAATCACAACCAAGAAATCATATGATCGTCAGCCTCTTCTTCTTGATGCAGCTCCATGAATGGCAGCTATGTAAATGAGTTGAGTGGCTGACAGGATTATGATGAAAGCTTCCATTGTTCTCTGCAAAACAAAATGTAACAATAAATTATCATTTTCCTTTCACTTGAATTGGATGTGGCACAACACCATTATCATCATATAGGTATTGATGTTTAGCTCACCAGACGGGCATTTCTGTAATACAGGTCAATCTCTTTCCAAGCAAAGCTGAAAAAGATAGCAAAACTCACAATCAAGAAACTAAAAAAGAATACATAAATAGATATTTTCATTGTTGGTTAAAATGTTCTAAGTTACCCCATGGCGAGAAGCGTGAGACTCCAGGCGATGGTGGCGGCGGAGGCAGCAGCAGGCAAACTGTCAATGTCCCAATACTTAAAATGGTTCATCCCGGAAATGATCGACCCGATTCCAACCACTCCAGCAATCAACGAGAACACCACAAAAAATCCAGTGGCGGCGTTCCCCATCGGAAAATATATCGGTGAGAAATGTGGGGGGAGATCGAATCCAGGACCTGTTGAGAAACTCATGGTAACAAAGAAAAATGTTATACAACTTCAGGGAACACACACACACAGTGATGGACCAAGTCTTAACATACCAATGACGAAGCCCTTGGTAATAGCTTTGTTGATCGCCCAGGCACCGATGCCCAAAACAATCGCGTACATGCAGAAGTTGAGGAGCAAAAGCAGCCCAGCGAGGGGTTTTAGTGACTCTCCGGCCATCCTCGATCTTTACTATGATCGGCTATGAAGTTCGAAAATTTGTGTCTTTTTGCAGATTTGAGGGGACGTTTATAAGGATCATGGCCGCAAGGGTTCTTGGTTCTTTTCTTGTAAGGCTGAATGTTCTAAAAGTTTTTCTGTGGGGTTGTAAAGGTTGATGCTTTGTGTTCAAGGCAGGAAACCAAAATACCCACATTCTTTCTTGCCCACCATTTTTAGCACTACATTATTCTCTATCCTTGATATCATTAGGAAAAGCAAGGCCTTTTGTTGATGCATTGTTTTTTTATACAAGTTAAGGTAAAAGGAGAAAAGAAGAAAACCCTGTTGGACTTGATAAATTCAATTATCTTCTTGACTGGTCTCGCAAGTCTCTCAAATTCATTAAACAGAAGACCAATTCTATTAAACGTTTCTCAGCATTATATGTGCGTGCGTGTGTGTGTGTGTGAAAGAGTGCAACACCACTGGCAGATTTACAAAAAACGCACTTCCAACTGTTCGATGAAATGCTTGTTAATGACCTAGTTAGAATTTGTTATCAAAGGACAACTATTGATTTCTTACTCCTACCTTGTGATCAAATTAAAGGAAAATATACCGTAAGTTCTGTGGAAGATCAAGAAAGCTTGATTGAAGAAAACAACTAATGGTACAATTGATCTAATTCCAATGGACTTATCGAACATTCAATGACTCAAATTAGATAATACACAACTTAGGAACTTTTATGATTTGCATCAGAAGAGGTTGTTTTACTACAAAAAACAATGAAATAAAATAAGAAAAGGAGAAAATTGGAGGAACTCCGGGGAAAATACGCACACAATTTAACATAAAGACTCGATTATCTGCACAACACCAATAATGAGCAAGAGGTAACTTAAAATATAATAATAAAGAATCAAACACCAACACTTTGGGCAAAGGAAAAAAAAATTATTTTCTATACCTTTTATTAACACCAAATAATAAACTCTTCTTACTATATGCTTTTTTTAATTAAATTTCAAGAAGCATATTTATATTATTTATACCATTACATAAAGAGCAAGGCCCGCTAAATAACTATCTTGGTCTATTTATAATATTATATATAGAGAGATAGAACCATTGAACCACTACCGTGATCTGACGATTTTCTGTTAATTTTCTGTTGCTTCTCTTATATCATGTTATTTTAAATAAATTACTTCACTTTTCAATTATTATAAATTTAATAAATACTAAAAAATATTCATATATAAAATTCAAAATACATAATTAAATAATATATATGTTTTTACTTGGGTGTGCACAAATAACTAGAATGACATAGTTGTTCATGTCCAATGAGCAAAACTACCCGACTATAACTTTGGGTTTATTTTGTTAACACGAGGATCCTACCAAAACATATGAAAATTTTAATATACCAATACCAGTTATGCATACAACGGTATTGGCCAATTCACAGATTGCACATCAAGCCTAAGAAGTTGATTTCAAATGTATTTTACTTCAAAACTGGGGTTAACGCTTAATTAACCTGTACATATATAGCAAGTAAATGATGAATTAAAATCTCCAATTGGCCAAAAACAACCTCAGTGTACATAACACTTTCTAGCAGCATTTCAAAAGCATGGAATGTTGATAACATCTCATTACAGAATATTAGCATTCCATTATTATGCAGAGTTCCCCGAGAGTTTCCTGTGTCTTGAGATCTCATTCATCCTCCTGGCTACGCAGCCTAGCAAGCTTGTTCGTCACAACAACATCAAGCTGAGCAGCACGCTCCACGATTTCTTTCCTCTTCTTCGTTGATACATTGTGGGCAATCTCCGCACAGTAGGTCCTGATTCATCGATTTTTTTCAGAGTTTGTTAGTTAGAATACAAAAGCAACTAAATCATATTACACGAGGGGAAACTATTATATCTTTACCTGTTGTGCATCATCAGCAGCTCTAGTTCACTGGCATTGTGCACGACAAACTTCTTGAAACCATTCGGAAGATAATGACGAGTCTTCTTGTCGGACCCATACCCAATGTTGGGCATCAAAGTTGATCCCTTGAACTTTCTCCTTACCCGGGAATCAATACCCTTAGGTCTACGCCAGTTTGGCTGTCATGAATTTGAATTGAACACAGTATATTTAGCTTACTAGGCTAGTACAATATATACTTTTTTATACAAACAATCAATCTTCTAATCAAATCCCAAATAACACGGGGATTATAGATAGGATCAAAGACAATATGCATATACATAAATATATATATATATATATGTATGTAAGCAGGATTATAGTAACAGAAAGCTTATAGAAATGTAAAGCTATCTGTGTCGCAAGGCCTGTTCCCAAATTCATTTCTGCCCTCAAAACGAAATGCCCAGAAACAAGATAATAGTCTGGACATTAGATACCACGGGCAGAGATTATTTATACCAGCTTAATAATAAATAAATATTTAAAATACAGGATAAAGAAATGTAACCTGTGACAGCAATCTCAGCCGAAAGATGGTGATTTATTTTGTGATAATCACTGGAAAATCAGTAACCATTGAAAACTTCATCACAGATTGCATGACCAGATTCCAAACATCGAAAAAATAGAAATCGTAGATCATATGAATATGATATAATAAAATACTACTAAAAACAAGAAATGTATAGACAAGCAAGAGAGATCAGATGGTAGTGCATGATGGAATAATCATCATCAAATTGCAGAATTGGTGTATGGGAAAGTATCATCACGCCTCATCTTGCAAATCTCATTTCTAAAAAATTTATCTAAATAATCAAGACACTAGAAAAATATGATTCCAAAATAAACTACGAAGGACATAGATTGAAGAAAAACAAGAACTTATGAGAGGAATCAGATAAAATGTCAATCACCATATTACATCTATGTGTAGATGCAACTTAAGCCTGGGGCGACAAAACTACTATCATCATATTCCCCTCAAAACCACACCAGGAACCAAAAAATAACGAAAAGAAGAAATAAATCAATACCTTGACTGAGGCAAATCGATCGCTCTGTGGCCTCTTGAATTTCTTGACCCTTTTCTTGATGATTTTCTTATCGAGTAGAGGAACCGCCATTACTCACCTTCTACAAAACGAACAAGTTGCGAACAAGAAAACACTGTTACACACACACAACGAAGTCGCAAGGAGATAAAATAGTATAGCAAGATTTGCTTACGATTGCGAATTAGGGTTTTGTGTTCTGCGTCGCCGCCCCTGGGGTGCGTTTGAGCTCTTATGTTCAGTGGTTTATATAGAAACGAAGCTTGGTTTTCGATTAGGGTTTTGACTCTCCAGGCTGAAGTGGTCAAACTTTATTTAGATGATGGGCCGTCAACGGTGGATGTTTGGGGTGTACTTTAAGTTCTCTGGACCGTGATGCATCATAGACTTAAATCACAATTATTATTTTTTTTTTTGTCCTTATCCAAATAATAATAATAATAATAATCATAAGATAAATACAATAAAGAAATGCCATACAAACATCTGCTCTTATATAATCGAAATTGTAATTTTGGTTTTTTCTTTTTTTTTTAAATTATTTTCACTATTCATGCTAACAAACATTACTATTACTATTTTTTCCATATATTTGAATGGAGAATTTCGTGTTACCCGCTTGAATATTATTCAATTTATATTTTTTTAACAGTTAGGTATGAAATGATTTGGTTGAAACGATTTTCCACACAAACATTTATAAGATCATATCTTATTAATTTTTATGCTAATCTAAATTTTCACTCCGTAGAAGTCAAACTCTCATTTATATTTTATATAACACTTCAATCTTACCTTAGTTACCTGGAAAATTTAGATTTCTTGATTTTATCCCTAGTTAAAAAGGCTGCCTGCTTGCCTGGATTCATAGGAATGTCAAAACCCAAAACATTAAGCCCGCAAAAATGCTTGACCAATTTTGGGTAATATACAAAACTTTTCAAATCTAAGGAATTTTTTTTGTATAAATTCAATGTTTGAACTCCACATTCTAACCAAATAATTGAAATTGTATTACATTTTCTACATTTATTTTTTTATGTAAGTGAATAAATACGTAATTTAAATCATTTGGTGCATACGTTAAATCCAAATTAAGCGCATAGACGAATTTTCCAAATCTGTCTGTAAGTCCGCGAGTGAAGGCAAAGAGGCAAAATCAGACCAGACGGAAAGCACGAAGGTATGTACACTGTTCAAAGTTTCGTAAACTTTTATAATTCCAAACTGTGACTACAAATCTATATAGTGTACAAACGCATCATCGGTACACTAATCTGTAGAATCCAATACACAGACTTTATCGATCGGACTAGCATCCAAGCAACTATAAATTGAAGTACGAAACTCGAAAGAGTTGGGGGCAGTGGAGTTGACATCAATCCAATCCTTGTCAACCTTCTCAACGTACGAATTACAACCAGCGATGGCTTCAAACCGAAGCTTGTTTATCTGCTTCACCACCTTCCGCAAGAATCTCATGGAGAATACTGCATCAAGATCTTCTTCACCAGTTACGGTATCTTCGAAGAGGCGAATTCCGACATTTGCTTGGCATGAACGAACAAGGCCAACAAGTGCGTTGTCATTCTCCCATTTTTTGTTGATTTTGCAAACCTGCATTGAGAAAAATGGGCTTGCAAGTCAATGTCCCGATAATGCAGAAGGGTTTTGGGGGAGATTTTTGCCGCCTGATCGGGTGTATATCCAACTAAAGTGTGAAGTACTGAAATCATACATGATGTAACGGTTGATAACTATGCTGGGTGCATACCACACAGGTGGCTCATGGCATGACACGAGCCGTGTTTTGGATCATTAATCAAATAACTCAAAAGTGGCGACGCAGAGATGCCAAATCATCCAATACAAGTGTCTTACCTCAATATACTCCACGCCCATTTCACTTATTTCATCTAATAATGAGTCGTTTGACGAGAGTAAGCTGATCACCCCACCAGATCCAATTGGTTTTTGGAGGAATTCCCATGGTGACTTCATCAGTATCTTATGCTTGTCATGTCCTTCAACCGAGCTACTAACAACAGGAAGCTTCTCTTCTTCCAAAAACCAGACCTGTTAATGGATCCAATGCCAAAAATGCATGCATAAAATAAATCCAACTCACTTCTCCTTGAGATGTTCAAGATGATGATGAAGTATTGCCATTACACTGGTAACCAAAAAATAACAGAAAGGTGTACTTGCACAAGATTGACCATGTTTAGGAATCTGAAAATTTTTGTTCAAAGGACAAAAGCTTCCCAACTAAATCAGTCATCAATACTGAAATTCAAACCTTCTACACTTTCCAGTAGTTGGTTAACTAATAGTGATTGGAAACCCTAGTATTTTATAATTAAAAGAAGCATGTATCCAACCTTTTCAGGATCAAATGCAAAGTAGTCATGATCTGAGAACAATTCTTGTAGGGAACTGACTGAACCAGAAGAGCTGACCAATAGGAGAGGCACAGCTGAGCGGTCTTCAATCTGCAATCAGAAGTCAAATGATTCAGATGATATGGTAGTGTCAGTTGCATCAAAAGGCAGAACCTATTGATGATAGTAAACATCAATTTTGGACAAGTTGTGTCTGTTAGTACCTAATGATAGGAATAAATAAAAATGAAAAGCATGCAATGGAAACATTAATGAAGTAAGCATTCTTATTTCTTTAAAAGCATCAGATGGAAGCATGTCCCAGTATTACCTTACCAAACCTCGTCTGATCATCCAATAATGCTTTTACAGTCAGACATTCATCCTCCTTCCCCTCACAGCTAACAAGGTTGGTGTCAGAGGTCTTTTCGATTTCCTTAGTTTTCCTCCAATGCTAAAACTGTGGCAACTTTGCCATTACAAGTCAAATGGCAACCTCCCTTTTGCAGTCTGCAATATGGATCAGATAGCTTCTCACTTCCAGCAGAATTGGAATTATCAGATACTCTTAGAGTGTTCGACCTTGGCACAGCACTCAAAATATGGCGCAAGTTTGGCCTGATTCAGAGACAAAGACATCCAAGGCATCAGTATACTGACCAAAGTTACGTTAAAAATAAGTTAACATGGAAAAATGCTCACGTGCTTCAAAAACAATAGGTCTAAAATATCATTAAAGGCTATTCATGACAACTGTGTGGGTCGGGTCTGCTTGGGTTTGGTCACAATAGATTGGATCCAAAATGGGTTCATATTCTGAAATCCAACTTAATAAGACTGGTTGGGTTAGGTTGAAACCATGATTTGCAGACCATCTTGCGATCACTAGTGAAGACTCAAAATCCTGTAAAGTTAAATATTCAGAAGAGCTGTACCTAGTATAGGAAGCCCCAATATTTTGTAGAGCCTGTTGAAGCAATTTTGAGTTTACAGTCACTATTTGATTTGCAAGCAAGCTCCTTTGGTCTTTCTCTCCATATCTAAAACCATGAAAAACATGTTGCTGTTCCATCTCACATAGTTTCTTTTTGGCTGCTATCAAGCGTCTTTGAAACTTCTTTCTTTCTCTCCATTCCTGATGCACACATCAGAAATCATCAGGACTAAGCAAATTAAAAAAGCAAGAAAATAAAAGAGCGAGTCAAAAAAATTATTCCATTGCGTAAAATTCAAGAAGTTGATGGTGATCTCACAGGATCTGTTTTACACATGATTTACTAGAAGGCAAAAGTCATTGCTCAAAGATTCCTACTTATAAAAGTATGACAGACACATAAACTCATGATATATATATATATAGAGAGAGAGAGAGAAGAAGCAAGGTCATGATACCATAAACTCAGTATTAGGTCAATCAATAGGCAATGCAAATTGAGAAAAAGACGTTCACCAACCGAAAATTAAGCAAATACAGGAAGCCTTAAATAGAGAATGGTTAAAATAGACATAATGTAACCAGTTGCATATCCTTTTTCCCCCCTATTTCACTGCTCTTAAGTGAACCTCATGTAGAATATGCAACTTCGCAAAGGCAACTCAGCAAAAAAAAAAAAGAAGGCAAAAAGTTGCATGAGCATCTAATAAATCAACAAGTGTAAATGAAGAAATGAAGCAGCATGCATAAACTGCAAACTGCAGTAACTAGATCGTCAAATAGCAAAGCAGAAAAGATTATGCCTCACAAGCTCGCGTCTTTCTTTCTTGCTTCTCTCGTCAGTGCGAATATTTAACTCCAGGAGTCCCTTTGGAGGTGTAATCAACATTTCTCTTTTTTCCAAATCAACGGTTGGAACAATAGCTTCAACAAATGGGACCCACACTAGGGGAGCAGAATCAACAGCCTCAGCTTTCAACTTTCCAAGCCGGTCAGTAATATTTCTCAATGAATTAAGCTTCACATGCAGAAGATCACTTGCTCCACTGTTGAAAACATTGACAACAGTTCCTACTGCTTCCCCCGATTCCTACAATCGTCAATTTAGTGAAAAATGCAATGTTAGGAAAAATAAAATAAAAATAGAAGTCAAGATCTTCCTTCCAATGTTTGTATAATTTTTAGCACACCATAAGATATGATGAAACCACAAACCTTAAGAATAACTCGCATTCCAATAAGGTCATGAGTATAGAACTCGCCATCCTCCAAGACTGGTCTATCTTCATCTGTAACCAATATAGTCGACCCAACAAGTTTTTGTGCCTGAGCAAAAACAGCTAAGGTTAAAGCTTAATTATGCTTGTATCTGGCATTGACAATTATACTCAAAGAAAAACCAGATTACGAGCACACCTGTTCCACTGTGTTGATATTATTAAATCTTATGATCCAACTTTGTCCCGGGTGCCCTCGCCCCTCCACCAGTTCAATTTCTTGAAGGGTCTCATTCCCTGACACTTGTTGCCTCAACCATCTTGTTCCTGCCTAGAGATCATAATGAGCCGTGTTTAGACAATGTATTTTGGTCTTTAATTTGCTTATTCTCTTCTAGTGGGCCAATCACACTGGCCTCCTCTCTCCTATGTGCAATTCCACAAACTTCTCCTCTTCATTTCAAAAAAAAAAAAAAAACCCCTTTCATCATTGAAATTTAACCAAGAACTGCAACATTTTACTAAGGACTTGGATAACATCATCCCTATAAAAGAGAACAATTTGAAAAGTTTACTATAATTTGAATTATAACATCATTTAACTAGCCATAATAATCAACAAAACGGGGGTAATTGTGAGATTGAAATAAGTCAAGAGAAGGTATGTAAAATTTTGAGACCAAGAGGAGATATTTGCGTAACTTAATATAGCTATAGGGGAGGGCATTTCAATTATGTTTTAATGATGCATTTTTGGTTTATCCTTATACATATTTGATGAAATTATGTTCAGGATTTTTATCAGCATTCTACTGGTTTACCTTGGAAAATCGCAGGTCGGGAAAATCCGTGCTTGGTTTTACCCGAACCTCTCCTTGGAGCCCATGGACACCATAAATGTAACCAGTCTCAACAAAGCCTGAAGTAGATGAAGTAGTCTCAACAAACTCTTGAGTAGCTGAAAATAGCAGAATTAGAAGATGTAAATAAAAGAGAACAATTTTTCTTCTATGAAAATCCAACATATAAATAACCCAAAAACCCAATAATAAAATCATATAATATTACAGCTTCATATAATACAAACCAGTTACTTTCGTTAATATATCTTTTATCTGCCACTGGCAACAGAACCCAAGAATAAAATCATGTAATCGTAAACTTCAGATAGCTAAACCTCTAAATAATATTTAAAAAAATATATACGTAAAATTAATCAAGTCTAAAGATCTTCTGCTTCATACAAGCTAAACCATGGCTACTCCAATTTGCAAACTTAATATTCAAACAGGCACGATTCTTTAAACCATTCGAGAAAGTTTAATACACACGAAAACGGGAAAGCCAACGAAGAAAATTATATATTTTTTCATTTGCGATAAGAGTATGAAAATTGATAAAACACTAAGACGAAAAAAACTGAAACTTTAACAACACCGTCACTTTATCGCGCGAATTAACTAATCTATACAATTAGAGAGAGAGAGAGAGAGAGAGAGAGAGAGAGTTACCAGTAGAGTGAATACTGAAGCGAGATAGTGGGCGTATACCCCGATAATTCAATGATAATTTGCCGGGAACTGATGTATTAGGCCCAGGATTAATCTGCTTTCCTGCAAGAAACGTAAATGGCTGGAAATTTGAGAAAAACAGCGAGGGGAAATGGGAATTCGAAGAACAACTGAGAATCGAAGAGCTCTGCATAGTGCTGTGTTTATGAGCAACAAATGGGAATGGATACTTGGCGCAGATATATGTGTGTGTGTGTGTGTGTGTGTGTGTGTGTGCGCTGTTCCCATTTCACACTGCGCTTGGTGACAAAATCACCGTCCACCATTTGGTGCATTGAGTGCAAGTTCAATTTGAACTAATTGATAAAGATAATTTATTATTTGGGGAGTATTCATTTTTTTTTTTATGGTTAATTTGGGGAGTATTCATTTACGTTCAGTTTCGTAGGGATTTGGTGATAATTTTTTTGGTCCTTACTATAATTAGGATCGATTTTTTATTCTATATTATTTGTGATAGTCCATCTGACAAAGAGGGTGAGATATACAATATATTGATTTTGAGTTTGGCTAACGTAACTTTCAAATTACCTATTTAACCTTAAATTCATTTGAATATCGTTGAGCGAAAATAAATTCATCGTCAAAATTATGTAATTATTCAAGATTGAATTGAAACATACTTTCATAAATGAGAATGATAATTTATTAAAAACCATATGTTGTAATATATTTATTGATTTTGTGTGTGTGTTTATCATGTGTATGTTTTTATTTCATGTGCTATGTTCAATCAAATCTCATTAACTGATAATGAATCATACCATCGATATCTTATGTAAATTATAAAATGAAAATTAATAAATAAAGGAGATAAACATATCCAAATAATGATTAAATAAATTAAAAGTTTATAGGGGCATTTCGGTATTTATTGAAAAAAATGTAAGATTTTATGTAATTAACATTTAATCCATCCATAAAATATAATGCAATCAAATACTCTTTTTGAAATATCCATTAAAATAAAGTTAACTACCAAACATTTTTATACAAATGATTGGTACCATATTTTTTGCCATTATATCATCCGATTTTCCTATCACACTTAGTCTTATAAAATCACACTTAGTCTTATAAGGCTACCAAGCGCAAACTAATTAATTAGAGTACAAATCAATTAGATTGTTTTCAAACCAAAACATTACAAATCAAATAGTTGTAACGTGAATAAACAAACAAATTGCTATTAGAGTGCAACAATAGAATACCATTTGACAAATAGAGTGTTTAACTATTTTTTTTTAAATATTTTTTAAGTTCTTACATCTTTTAAAATAGTTTAAGAATTAATAAGATGTTGAAACTTATTCTTAAAATAAGCTTTCAAATATTTGGATAAATAATATGGATCTAACTCGTAAGATATTAATGATAACAATTTTTTAGTTATTTTGTTTGGAAAAAAGAGCTTACAATGTCTTATTTTAAAATTAACCCATTTTGATGACTTAAACAAAAAAAAGAAAAAACTTTTCAAGTTGTGTTATTTATAGTATAGCTTTTTTTTTAACTAATAAGATGTTATTTTAATACGAACCTAACTCATAAGATGTTAATGATGACAATTTTTACGTTGTATCTCAAACTAAATCATTATAAATCAAATCATTGTATCATAATAAAACAAACAAAATGCTATTAAAGAGTAGCAATAAAATATCATTTGACAAAGACCGTGTTTAACTAAACTTTTTGAAACATTTTACAAATTCTTATATATTTTTAAATGTTCTAAGAATTAATAAGATGTTGAATCTGATTTTAAAAATATTATTTTTTTTTACAAAATCGTCAACGTTAACATTTTATGAGTTAGATCATATAACTCATAAGATGTTAACGATGACAGTTTTGTAATTAATTTAGCTACAAAAATAGCTTTCGAGATCATATTTTAAAATTAACCAGTTAGCATGCATTTAAAAGAAAAAGTACTTTTCGATTTGTATCTTTTATAATAGTTTTTTTTTTCTTTTAAACCAAGCAGATTTGTATTCACATATATAGTAATTAAAAGTGATTTAAAATTATTTGAAGTTACTCTTGATAGCTTCCAAAAAATACAATTTTTTGTTTTTTTCTAACTTTTTTTTCTTTCTCAAAAAGCTCATAAAAAAACAATTTTTTTTCCACCTATGTATTTTTTTTTTGTTCATAAAAATAATAACTTTCCTTCTAAAAAAAATCCAATCCAAACGAGCTCTAAGCTAGCAACTCCTCACTTTTTTAACAATAGCTTGTTTTTTAAAAAATAACTTATAGGCTACTAACATCTCATAAACTGTTTCAACCAAAGTTTGTCAAATGCTTTATGATGTCTTATAGAATGATTTGAATAATTTATAAGCTTAGCCGAACACCCTCTAAATCCTTAAGCGTTGTCACAACATCAAATAAATCATCCCTTAGTTGAATTGTTCCTCTAGATCCTACTCCACATTACCTTAGCCCCTAATGCTATGTTGGTTTGGAAGAGTTTTGTTGAGGAAAGTGAAAAGAAACATGGAAAGGTTCAAGTAATAAAGCCCAGAGTATTATTATTTGACGCATGAAAAAAAAAATCTGAATTTTCCTTATTAAAACCCATGGACCAAACACAATGTTAAACTATGAGAGGGAATGAGTTTTTATACTCAAGTAAGTAGCATAATTGGCTTGGAAGGCCCGCCCACCAAATCTTCCCACAAGACCCTCTCCTTCGATGGAGACAACTTGGGGGACTACTCGTTCTTAAGGCCCTCCCTTGTAATTGATCTTAAAAATAATAACAAATAATCATGATAAGACTTGATATTGCCAAATAGATATTTTTGTATTAATTAAAGGATCACGTCAACTTATATTATATTTACTGCAAATCATTGCAGAAGTCCACTAGCATTTAGTACAACCACAGTAGCCCGTGTGGCCATGAAATGACTACTAACTTGGATGTCATATCTCTTATCAACTTATTCAAAATTATTATCATTCCATAATAATATGAGGTTTTTCCTCCAAAACCAACTACATGAATACATCTAACACATATTATAATTGGTAAGAACATCAATTACCCTAGAAACTTCGATATTCTCCTCGATATTTCCCACCTTGAGCTTTAATGACTCGAGCGTCTGGAATTCTTAATCGAGAATACTCCCAAGTTGTTCCCATCTCACAAGTTTCCCTATTCAAACATTACCTCTCATCAATATTACTCCATTGTTTGCTTCAAAGTTCAACAAAATATAGTCTACATCACCGTAGTTTCCAAAATTCATATCAATTAAGAATGTATTGTATTACTTTTACATTTTTTGAATGCGTAAATTGCTTTATTTATAATATGGTTAATGACACATTCGATTTATAAATCGATTGTGAGTTATACAATACACTTAACAATCGAAGTTGATTAGTATTTTATATGTAAATGTGTTCCATTTTTTTTTTTTTGGGTGTACAAAAGAAAAACAGAAAGAATCAATGCATGGTCCTCTCCCCAATTAAGAGGCTGCATAACTCTCTTGGCGAGTCCGCCCACACAACCTCATATTCAGTTAGGGAATGCCCTTTCTTCGCTAGTAAGTCCGCACATTGGTTTCCTTCCCTCTTGATGACGGATAACTCGCTCTGCCAGGGCTGATGGAGAAGCTGGTGACAATCACGGACAAGGTAACCCAAGGGGTGGGCGACAATGTCCGCGTTCCTAATAAGCCCCAAAACAGCTTCTGAATCAATTTCCACCTTGATTTTCTGCACACGCCGTTCCTACGCAAGTCTTAACCCCTCGCGCAGTCCCATAAGTTCAGCCACTGTGATACTAACGTTTCCAAGGTTGCATGAAAACCCAAGTATCCATTCCCCTTCTTCGTCCCTCAACAGACCGCCACACGCTACATTATTAGAGCTCTGATGGTGGCTTCCATCGGTGTTAAGTTTAATCCAACCTGGTTCCGGTCTTAGCCAGTAGACATTCTTGATCCGGTCCTTCACCTTAACAAGTTTTCCTAGAAAGGCCTGCGAAATAACAAGCAACAAGCACTTGATAAAAAATGTTGTTTCTCTTGTGTTCTGTTCCTGATGCTGAAAAACCCAGAGATTACGCGCCTTCCAAATGCTCCAGGCTGTGGTCACAAAGCAGAGCTGCCAAGGACACCCATGGGCGATGATATTACGATAGGAAGCCTTCAGGTTCCCTTCGAGAGGGTTGCTTCCAACTTTGCTCCAAAAATCAAGAAACTCAGTCGGCATTAAGATGTGTTCCCAAACCAATCTGGCTTTGGGACATAAGAAAAGCGTGTGCTACATGTCTTCTCTTCGCCCATCACACCGAGTGCATGTATCCGTGGTGGAAATAGTCCGATCAAATCTGAGGGCATTTGTCAAAAGGGAACCATGGTAGCATAGCCAAAGAAACATTCTGATCTTATGTGGACCCGCGAGCTTCCAAATCGCTTTCCACTTGGTTTCCATCTCCCCTCTCTCGTTCACCCTCAAATCCATGAACTCATAGGTTGATTTGCATGTAAATTTGCCCGTACTAGTTCCCCCCCAAGTTCGAATACCTTCCCGATCGCGATTGTGGGGGATAGGTGTGCTTCTAATCGACTTTTTCAAGTCATCCGGGATAGCCGTATACAAGCAGGACAAATCCCATTTTCCCTGTGAGGATATAAAGTCGCCCACCTTATGATTGGCATCTTCTTCCTGAATGCACATACAATGTAAAAAAGTCTTCACCATTGGATGCATAAATGAATCCAAATACACCGTAGATGCAAGATTTTTTTTGATAAATAGTGAAATAATATAACAAATCAAAAAAGTTATTAATAAACATTTTTAATACTCTATACCCCTAAGTTATAAAACTCTAACAATTACAAATAAATTTTCAAAATATTTATTCTAATCAAATTTAAAATAATAAATTTAAAACAAATTGGGGATATTTTTGTCCTCTTAAAACCTACAAGATTAATTCAAACACCATAGATAGGAGAGAGAGAGAGAGAGAGAGATTGAAAACCCACAGGTCATTCTGACATCACCGCCACCCCAATTTCTCACACATCAAAATCAAATCTTCATTAATCATATCTTTCCTTCTGAGCAGGTGCTCTAATATAATTATATTTTTTTAATTTTTATTCAAAAATAGATAATCACAATCTAATCTCATCTCAAAATCAAATTTCCTTAAATAAACATTAAAAAGTTATCTAGAGTTAAGAAAACATGGTAATAGAAAAAAGTTTAAAACTACCTTAATCTTATCCAGTTCCCCTCTAAGCAATTTATTAATCCTCGTGCTAATCCTAGGTTTTTGTTCTTCGTCAAGGGCTGAGTCATAATCTTCAACAGCTCGTGATAAAACAAAAGATTCTTGAAAAAATGATTCTTGAAATTTAAAACCCTTTTTTTGAAGGATTAATCTTCATCGTTTTTCTTTATTTTTTTTTGGCTTTTTCTCTTTATGTGAGCTTAAATGCACGTGAATATCAAATCAACATTTAAATATACGAATGAATTGAATTAAAAAATAAAATCACCCCTCCACTCTCACATAACTCCCCCCCTTATTTTCTTTCTTTTCTGTCGTCAAATCACTCTCTTTTCTTTCTTTTCATTGCCTTTTTCCTCTATCGTTCACCTCCCCTGCGGCCCACTTTCAATGTGAGTGTATTTAATTCTGTTGTATATATAGATGTGTGTGTGTGTGTGTGTCCGTGCGTGCGTGAGTAAGTATTAATTGAGTGGAGAAAAGGAGAATAATAATACAAAAAGAAAAAAAAGATTGGTGAGAGTTCTTTCTGTTCACGTCTCTGTTTCTTTGTCTCTCATGTTTCGTGTTGCTTGTTCAAGAATTGTTGCGTTTGGGTTTTCTTGAACAACGTCAACCGCTTTGGGGTTCTTTAGGCGACTGGTTCTTGGGGTACTTTTTGCGCTTTTTACTTTATTGATCGCATGTTTTACATGTATAATATGTATTCTCTTGCTTGGACATGAAGGGTTCTTGAAATTATTTGGTGGGTTATTTTGAAGATACTGGTAATGGGTGTTTTCATATGCTATTGTTTTCGATTGGGTTTGTTTATGCGTTACTTTCTTGCTTGCGTTGTTTGAATGACAAGGGGCCATGTCTTTCCTCCTTTCCCCCCTTCTTTTTTAACAGTTTTTTCCCTTTTCTGCCCAGCGACTGGAGATTCAGTGACGGGTTCTTAAAATTCTTGAATAACATGATCAATGCTGTGATGAGTTCTTGAAATTCTCAAATAAAAAGGTTCATGTTTGTGACAAGTTATTGAAACTAGCTACTGGGGTCACATTAAAACCTTTAGGTTGGACTTCGATAGTTTCTTTTTACATCTTCTTTTTTAGTACTTTGTAGTGGAAGATTTTAGTGTATTGCTAGGCAGTCCCATTTTAATTTGCAGCTTCTTGGTTTTCCTGCTGTACTTTCATCCATCTATCTTATTATGGGGAAAAGTTGGTTCTGTACTTTGATATGAGTATCTCATTGACAAACAAGAATCATGATAGAAGTTAGACATCATCATGTTCTATTATTGGTCCTTCTTTGCTCATCTTTATGGGAATGTGACCTTGATGAACAAGAATATTATAAAAGGCGTGATAATTATCATGGTTTATAATTGGTATAGTTTTAGCTAATTTAGTAAATTTTGACCTACAGCAGATTCAAATGGTTGCTGTGGTTTTTTTAATTCTTGACCGTTTGACATAATTTTTGATGGTCAAAGATTACAATTTACACAATTAAAGTGGATTTACCTAACCATCCATCCCAATGAGGAAGAGATCTCCATATTTAACTGCTCTATGAAATTTGACTTGTTTGAGTTTGGCCAATGTCATGTCTTGTTGATAAGTATCTCAAAAGTTTCATTTTTGAGCTTCAACAACTTCTCTTAATTTCTGTCACGACATTGGAGAGCAACAGTGATCGAATGAGACTACGCATAACTTAAGGAATTTCTCGTATGCCATCTCTTTTCAGAATGCAGAAGTTTTGACTTTGGATCAGAGGGAATGATTCAAATTGTGCATCTGTTTGTTAGTCATTTATATACCGTGAAGCACCTATATAAAAAGCTTTTATTCTTTGTCTTTTATATCCCCTGAAGGATTGTTGTGCTTACTGTATTGGTCCATGTTGGGTTTCGACCATGGGGAATCTAGTCATGCCTCAGTCAACGCTTTTAAGAATGATTTCATTCATGTTTTCTTGTTTTATTTTTGGCAGAAAGGTAAATCACATGCAGCAGTTTCCAGGCTATTCTTATTCTGGTAAGTCAGTAAATTCATTTTGGAATGATATGTGTTCTTTTCTTTTTTCCCCATCCCTGATGCCTACAAGCTTCGTGCATTCTAGGTGCTTCAAAGACACCAACCAACGTATCTAAGCAAATGGGAGGATTTGGTGCGTGGGAGCCGTTTTCACAATCTAATTCTTATCTCACCTCAAGTGATGTTTCTCTTTTCTCGAGTTCATTGCCTGTTCTTGCACATGAGAAGCGTAAGCACGCGGCCTATTTTAACTGAAGTACCCCTTTATTACCCTTCAAGAAAGTCATTTATTTCATTTCCTGATTTGGTCTGTTGCAGTGAACCTTGATGACCCTGGCCCAGATTTAGAAGGCCAGAAATATGATCTCCCTGATGATGAGGATGAACTCCTAGCTGGGATAACAGACGGTTTTGATGCAGGTTGGTTGCCTAGTCTTGTAGATGACTCTGAAGATTATGATCTGTTTGGCAGTGGAGGAGGTTTGGAATTGGAATCCGATCCTCAAGAAAACTTAAGTGCTGGTATTTCTAAAATAAGTCTATCTGATGGCGGTGTTGTCAATGGAAACGGAGTGGCTCATTACAATCTTTCTAATGGCGGGGGAACTGTTGCTGGCGAACACCCTCTTGGGGAGCATCCTTCTAGAACGTTATTCGTACGCAATATCAACAGTAATGTTGAGGATGCCGAGCTTAGAGCTCTCTTTGAGGTACTTCTAACTAGAAACTGGATAGATTTTTAGTTTTTTATTTTCATTTATTATGTTTTTGGGCATACAGTTTCTACATCAAAAGCAATATTGTTGCACTGTGAGCATGTCCAAATATGGTTGGACCACTTGTGTCCTTTGTCTTATTTATCGATGGTTAGATCTAAGAAGTCTAAGATTCTAGTTTTATTATTTTTTCAGCAATATGGTGATATCAGAACATTGTACACTGCGTGTAAACATAGGGGCTTTGTCATGATCTCTTACTATGATATTCGTGCTGCTCGAACCGCTATGCGGTCATTGCAAAATAAGCCACTGCGGAGGAGAAAGCTGGATATTCATTTTTCCATTCCTAAGGTTCTGAGTTTTCCCCCCCTTTAACATTTATGTTTGGTAAGCGTTCTTGTATTGTCTGTTTGCCTCACAGTCCACCTCCCTCTTCATGTTGTTTCTTATCCAGGAGAACCCATCTGACAAGGACATTAACCAAGGAACTTTGGTAGTATTTAATTTGGACCCGTCTGTTTCTAATGATGACCTTCGACAAATTTTTGGGGCTTACGGCGAGGTCAAAGAGGTACCATTTTATTTATTTTTATTTTGCTGTTATTTTCTTAGGATAGCCCTTGTAAATTGATATACGGGCATATTTTTGCCTTTTCCTTTTCAAACAGATAAGGGAAACACCACACAAGAGACATCACAAATTTATTGAATATTATGATGTTAGAGCTGCAGAAGCTGCACTTAAATCCTTAAATAGAAGTGATATAGCTGGGAAACGTATAAAGCTGGAACCAAGCCGCCCCGGTGGAGCTCGTCGAAGGTATTTAATGTTATGCAGTTGTTTATTCCTTTTGTGCATGCATGGCGATAGAATTGTAATCGGCTTATCTTCTAAAATAATCTAGTCTAGATTAATTTCCCTAATAACTTGGTTCTATTTGCCAAGGAGTCACTCATAGCTAGACATGAATATCTACTTTAGCATTGTCTGTAAGCTTAATATTGACTCTCCTATGAGCGTTACAATGCGAAGAAGTCAATCTAATGGACATTCTGGTGGCCTTTTTCAACTAATATATTATATTTGTGAATCAGCAGTTTTTTCTTAGGCTCTTCTGTTTCATCATTTTGAATAAAGCAATAAAGTGTTTATTCCTGCTTGTTCCTTCTCTGTTGTCGACAAAGTTTAGGGGAAACAGGAAGTTGGGGGCTTGACTATTCTTGTTTGGTCATTACAAAATGTTTGTTCTATTTTGGTTGATGTGAGCAATGCACACACAGTTGATTTTGCCAACTTTATGCAATGCCTTTGTGGAATTTATGAGATGTACACTGAGTTATATTCTGTAATGTTAATTTATTTTTCCCTTGTCACGTGCCTGCAGTTTGCTGCAGCATCTGAATCATGAGGTTGAACAAGATGAAAGGAATTTGCACCAATTTGGTTCTTCACCGCTAGCGAATTCTCCCCCTGGTATGGCCCACATTAGTTAAAATGTTGTTAGCTATTTGCTATATATTGGTAAATTAGTGCATGTTTCGTTGGGATGGTAAATTAGACACGCTTATGCCCTTGTTCTGGTAGGTAATTGGCCTCAGCTTGGCAGTCCTATGGAGCAAAATCCTAACTTCAGTAAATCACCCGGTCTTAGTCCTTCACTAGGCCACAGTTTACCTGGATTAGCTTCAGTTCTGCCAAACCAGAGGGCCTCACATTTCGAACACGCATTTTCTAATGGAAATTCAAACCATCGAGGTACATTTGAACAGTCTTATTCTCTCCCAGAGCAGAAAATGGGTCAGTTTCCTGGGCCCGTTTCTTCCTTTGGGGGATCAACTTTCAATTGGGGGCATTCTGAGCTATATGCTGATCCGAACAATTCAAGGACTCAAAAAACTATCCAACACCCTTTTACACCCAGTGTGAATAACGGTTTTTCTTTCCCAAATCTTCATGGATCTTTCTCAAATCACCATTACCATGTTGGATCTGCTCCGTCGGGTTTTCTGGAACAGCAATTTGGGTATTTTGAAGGTAATAAGGATCGAAGTTTCATGGGTAATATGGGCTCTCGTGGGCACCAAAATCCTGGTGCTGTCTCTAGAAACTCAGTGGAAACCGGTTCTCCCGTTTTTAGCATGATGTCTAACTCTCCTGGATTGAGTCCTGTGTTTCTGGGTTGTGGTCATTTTCCGGGACTTGCTGGTTCTAGCTTGGAGGGTTTTGGTTTGGCCGAACGGGGAAGGTCCCGACGTGTCGAGAGCAACGGGATCCAAATAGATATCAAGAAACAGTTCCAACTTGATCTTGATAAGATTAGGAGTGGCGAAGATACTCGAACGACTCTAATGATTAAGAATATCCCCAACAAGTAAAAATCTTTGAACTATTTGTTCTATATTATAATATCTTTTGTGTGGGAAATAGGCATCATATAACTTGATCCCTCTCCTTTGTCTAGATACACCTCCAAGATGTTGCTGGCCACCATTGATGAACATCACAAGGGAACTTATGATTTTCTCTATTTGCCCATTGATTTCAAGGTAATCTTTTGCTTTTATAGCAGTGGTTTACATATTTCAAGCTGTTTTTCCTTTTTTTGGTTTTTGTTTTTGTTTTGATGAATCTGAGCATCACTTCATTTGTTTGCAGAATAAATGCAATGTGGGTTATGCATTTATCAACATGTTGTCTCCATCAAACATTATCCCATTTTATGAGGTTTGCTTCTGTTTGCTGTCAGATGCTTATATTTGCTCTCTCTCTAAATATTGGTAGAAATGCAGGCATTCAACGGGAAGAAGTGGGAAAAATTCAACAGTGAAAAAGTTGCTTCGTTGGCGTATGCACGAATACAGGGAAAGGCGGCCCTTGTTGCTCATTTCCAGAATTCTAGTTTGATGAACGAAGACAAGCGTTGTAGGCCTATTCTCTTTACTTCAGAAAGCCCAGAATTTAGCGACAAGGTAATACAAACATTATCGTGCTCACTTTCATAAGTTTCTCCAAATTAAATATTACCGTATTTCAAGATTTTAGTTACACGGTTAATGTGGCCGATGCAGATCGTCCAAGAAAATCTTCCTTCGTCTAGTTTGTGCCCATCGTTGCGGAACATCTCAGGTGATCAAGTGGAGAATAGATAGTAGCGGTTGTAAAAAGTGGTAGAATGTAAGTAAAGTACAAAAGTAGGATGATGTCGGTATCATTGATGGAAAATTTTGGGACAACAAAAAGCAGTTCCATTGATGTTGGTATCTTAGGATATGTTTTGGTTTTTGTTTAGGCAAATGTTGAAGAAATCAAATCAACCTTGATTTTGGTCATGGGTTTTTGAGTGAATTAGAGTCGTGAGGGTTGACTGTCTTTTTGTTGGTCGATATTTGTAAGGACAAACACAAACTTTTATATATAACTATAATCAAATGTGTTATTTATTAAACAGTGGCATTTGTGTGGCTATGAACATTTGCTTCCATGGGGAATTTTAGCTTGGATTGATTTTGGTTCGAGTCCAATTAATACAAGGTGATCTGTGGATATGCTTTTTTTTTTTTTTGTCCTCATATGGTTGCTGGTGAAATTCAATTAATTATAAAGAATGTGTTATTAAAATTATCATACAATTATATTTACAACCCTTGAAGTGTAGTGTAATTATAAACTAGTCTCTTATTATTTTAAAAACTAAAAATGTCCCTTCAAGATTAATAGTGATGATCAAAAAATATATATATATATATATATATATATATTTCCTTAGCCGTAGTAGTAGTAATTACGACCACCAATTGATGCTCATTTGTCAAACTTCACAAAATTCAGCTGATAATTTTGAGATTTTTTTAATTTTCACGAAATAATTTTATTTATACCACTACAATTATTATTCAGTATCATTATCTATACTTCAATATTTTAATTGAAGTTGTATGTAACTTCTACATAATAAATTTGTTAAAACTATACAATTCTTATTTCATAACTGCACTAAAAATATTAGAAATATAATATATAATTACATCATGCTTTGAAAAAAGATGTTATCTTTATATTTCTGTAATTTATCACAAACAGTCTGGGTAGAATTCTAAATCCAACATCGTGATACTAGGAACATATCTAAGGAAATAAGTATAATTTTTAAAATTATAAAAATTAATTTATAATCATATCATACCCTCAAAGTATGATGTGATTTGCTGAATAAAAAAATAATAATAAAAACAATAAATTGAAAAAAAAAAACACCAGAAGCGTTGTCTGCTAGCAGTAGTTAAGCTCAAGAGTCACAAGTCGAGGATCGTGCCCCACACGCGCTATAGTGTGTCGTGGCGCAGCCAATTTTCACACGACTCTCTCTCTTTTTCTCTTCCGCGAAACAGCACGTGTTCATAGTCGCGGCGGTGGGTCCTTCTATCCACGTGGCGCCTTCTTACTGGCCTTACCGCACTCCCCCCAGCTCTCAATCCCAGCCGTTAACTTACACCCAGACAAATCATTTAAGCACGGGTAAAAATCTCCTACAACCGAATTCACAATATCCCTTTTTTTCTTTGGTTCCATTCAGGACAGAGTTAACCCTATTTTTTCCATTTGGTCCTAACAAATCCGCGTGTGCATTTCTAGTCGCCTATTGCAAGATAGTTTAAGAAGACCGGATGTAGGTGATCAGGGAAGGAGAAGACTTTACAGCACAACCCACCCCACTATTTATAAATACACGCACAGAGCAACGAGAATCTAGAGAGAGAAAGCGCGTCCCTTTTAGAGAGAGAGGGAGACGGGAGGAGGAGGGAGGAGAGAGAGAGAGGACTTGGATTTTCCACAGGTATACATACGTACAAGCGGGAAGGGTATATTGTATCTATACATCATATCATATTCTATATGTATAGAGGTATCTTTGTTGATTAGAAAGTAAAATTTCGCTACTGTTGTGGGTAATTCAGTTGTATGTTTAGCAAAGTGGACGTGTTTTATGTGTTTGTTCAAGTAATTGCATCAGGTGTTGGATAGTAGTATTGTCTTTTCGTTTCTGCTTCTAGGGTTTTGAGTTGTTGGGTGCTTTCGTATCTCTCTGTTTGATGTTCTGCTATTCAATTTCGAACTTTATTTGTCATGAACAGACTGCTTGAGTCGAGTTGACTTTGGTTTTCTTGGGGGTTTTCTTGAATAATTTGGGGGTTTTCTTGATAATTTGGGGGTTTTCTTGGAAAGAAGCGGAATTTTTTTGTGGTTATGGTTCAGATTTTCGGGCTCTCTTGCGAAGACTTCTCGTTCTTGAAGTTCTAGTTCTTTTTTTTTATTCTTATTAATTTCTTTTTTCAGAATTGGTGGTTTCGATTTTGAGATATAGATAATTTTATGCAAGCCGATTTAAACATGCTTGGTCTTCTCGTTTAGACATTTTTCTCTTCATTTCTTTGTCAAATTTTTCCTTCAAAATATTTAATTGTCTTTTTCCTATGAATTTCTTTCATGGGTTGCGTTGTCATAAATGTATAGCGTAAGAGATTTATCTTCTGTAAGAAATTTAACCTCTTTCAGAAGCCTCTTAGTCTTTTTCAGGCGTGGTTTGGCAGTCAACTTTGTTTACTTCCGTTGGCAATTAGACCTAATGGGAACAAATATTACATTTTGATATGTTTGTTTTGACTTAGTTTATCATGCACATGTAGAATTTGATTATTTTGGATATGAGCACCAAGGAAAACACCCTCTTTCTTCGTTCCAAGTTTGTCATCAAAACCTTTATCGTATTATTGTAATGGCGTCTCATATCTTGGTTTCAATAATACCAAATCCTTTGTGGGCATTAGATCACTAATATCTGGGCATCAAATCACTGAGTATTTGTCTTTATATCTGTATCCATTGGAGGAGTTTGGTTGCGTGTTTCACTCAGTATAAGTAGTTGCCTCTTGAGTTTGGAAAACTGTGTGATCGATGCACTGTCTATATATGTTATATCCATGGCCCGATAAAGAATATTTCCTTATTAAATCAGAGAAAGACAGGCTATTGATATTTTTTTTGTTTGCTGGAACTTTCATATGCGTGTTTCTAATGCATTATCCTTTTAAATCAATTTAATACAATTTTTGATGTGTGTGTCACCTTGGGACCACTATTAGGGCGGCACTCTATCAAAGGCTGAGTAATTTGTGCTTAGATAGCGTTTTCTTTTAAGAAATGCTTCTGATTGAAAATTTACTACTGCAGTCTCCTGTGGCTGATTTGATATCCTAAGGGGTTTTCTTTCTCCACTGATGCTCTCAATACAATATCGTGATCAACGTCTTACTTTCGGATCAAATGCCATCGTTAAAGATGAAAACCAAGACATTCACCGGCTGTTTAAAAGAAAAAAATGGTCTGCATGTCTGCCGAAAGTCAAGTATGATATCGAAGTCTTCTCTCTCTCGTGCCATAGTTTCTCAAAATGCGGAGGAAATTTGTGCTTATGCTCAGAGCAATCAGGATGGTAAGTGGTGGTCAGCCCTGGATTAAATACTTGGAATGCTTGTCAGTTGGTTGTCTTTCATGCTTGGACATTTATGATAACTGGCTTAAAAAGATTTATTTTATTGTTATTGAATTGGAGATTCTCCAAATCTTTTCTTTATAGAGTGAAATGCTGTGTCTCCTTGCAGATATATCCTTTTGTCCTGCTGCTGCTCGTTTGTGATAATACCATTTGTTTGGTTAATTAATATAATTTTAATGCTCTAGACATTTTTATCTATCATGCAGCTTCTTCGGTTTATGATAAAGTAAATGCTCAGGACCTTGGATTGGATGAGGGCAACCATGGGGACTTGTCCAATGAAGAAAAACTTATCCAGAGGCAGCCATCAAGCAGAGCTGATTCTGCCGCCAACAGTATGGTAAACACAATCATCATTTTAATAGCTTGTTATATGATTGCAGTGTGTTCCCGTGCTTTTATGGTCTTTTTGCAGGCATCTTCGTCTTATTTCTTGATGCCCTATAACTCCTCTCATACTTTCTTCTACCAAAATTCCACTTGTGATTCTCGAGAAATAATATATTTAGGCTATATATATACACATACATACATACATACATATATATATGTTTACTAATAGTGTCTTATACAATTTTAGGAGCCTACATTATCCACCTGCACTTCAAACGTGGAGGCAATTTTTTCTCCTGTTCTGGATTCGATGGAACCCTACGATGAAGAAGGTAAGGCCTATAATTGCATTATTGATTTCAAGCTGACTGGAATGCCATATTTAACCTAAACTACTGTAATTTCTGCTAAAACTTAGTTTAGTCTATGAAGTCAATCAGTGTACATATATTTACACATTAAAGGAATTACCTGTCTGATTTTGATGTTAATTTGGAGCTTCATGTTCCTGAATTTTTCAGTTGGCATGGTATTAACTCCTGCTTCACCTGTAGGAAGTGACACTCTTTATGTGCCACGGTTGGATAGTGAAGAGAGTGATGAAAGCAGCAGCAGTTCATGCGAACATCAGGCATGCAATGTATCGGACTTCTACATCTCTGACATGATTTTTTCTGGATCGCCTCTTGTAAGCAATTCTGAATTCGATAACCGAACAGATGCAGCATCCTTACCTGATTATAAATGCGAGGAGTCTAGTTTGCTTTGTGATTTGACAGAAGAATACATGGTATTGCCTTTTTTGGAGGACACATTAGATACTGGACATGATGATGATGGTAAACCATCAGAAGAAACCATCATAAATGCTGACAATTCCAGCTTGTACATGGCAATCCATCAATTAAGATCTTACGATCAGGATTGTCACATTAATACGTACCCTGACCAAGATTATGAGTGCTTTGATCCGCAAATGTATATTAGGAATCTTCCTGACCAGCTGGACATGGCAAATACTTTGTTGCCCACTTCGGCACCCAATGGAAAGCAAAATACCAAGCAGATCACATTAGTGCTTGACTTAGATGGTAAGTAGATTTTCCTACAGATTCATTTACATATATTAGTCTGGTTAGTAGGATATGATTTTTATATGGTTACCTTAATTTATCCTCTCTGTGAAGGCCGGATGGGTAACTTCTTTTCAATTTGATTCATGTCCTTGTCCTTGCCCTTATGAGGTGATTGCGGCTAAACTTAAGTAGATGTGAATGTCCAATGTCCTCACTCCCGAGAATGAATATATCTTGCGATATTGTGACTATGTTATTAACTTGATTTGTTGTAAACTTCGTCATGGGTTTGACATTTTTCTTTTTTGTTACTTGCAAATTTTTGTTTGATTTCTTCAAGAGCAGTAAGTGAATCAGCTCTTTAACTTGTTTGGAATCTTGATTTCCTGTATGCAGAAACACTTGTACACTCAACATTGGATCACTGTGATGATGCAGACTTCACATTTCCTGTTTACTTCAACATGAAAGAACATACTGTGTATGTGAAACAAAGGCCTCACCTGCATACTTTTCTCAAAAAGGTGGCCGAGATGTTTGAAATCGTGGTGTTCACTGCTAGTCAAAGCATCTATGCGAAACAACTTCTAGATATTCTGGATCCAGATGGAAAGGTTATGTCAAGACGGGCTTATCGTGAATCCTGCATCTTTTCAGATGGAATTTATACAAAAGACTTGACAGTGTTAGGTGTTGATCTGGCGAAAGTTGCCATAATTGATAATTCCCCCCAGGTAATGCCTTTGTATTGTTTTTACAAAATTTTTGTGTCATTTTCTTGTTGATGACATTTTGTGATCTATATGGTTTCAGTTTTAGTAATACTTGTGCAAATATACTAATGATGGTGCAATTTAGTTGTAAGAACTATTTTCAAGCTCTGTATGTTGAACATGTTACTGTGTTGAAATCTGTTTCTCATATAGTTCCTAATCTTTCGGGTAACCTGTCTAAATACTCTTTTGGGGCTTGGAGACTTTCCACGGACAAGTAGGGCTGGCATCTTTAAGCTCTTTTGCTAGGTTGGGTTACGTTTTATAACTTTAATGCCAAAAATGTGTTCAGAATCATGACAGTAATCTTATTATTTCTCTTTCAGAGGAGCTGGTTTCACTGCCGCTCCAAGGTTTGAGAATCTCAGCATCCTGTTTGATGCTGCATTCTAATCTTTGATAATTTTTACTAAAATTAATGGTGAAACATTGGTTGTGAAATACTTCGATATCAATTTATCAAAAAAGAAAAAAAAAAGGGAATAAACTTCCATATTTTACGGTTTAAGAAGCTCTCCCAGAAGACTAAATTGAAGTAACCGTAGCCAAGAAAAGATTGTTACTCTTCCCCAGATATTACAAACTGATTCCCTTGTTTAACCATCTTTCTTTTGATGATTTTAGGTTTTCAGGTTGCAAGTGAATAATGGCATTCCTATTAAGAGTTGGTTTGATGATCCGACAGATTGCGCACTAATTTCACTACTTCCATTTTTAGAGACCTTGGTTGATGCTGATGATGTACGGCCTATCATTGCTAGGAAATTCGGTAACAAGGAATAAGAGCTCCTTGTCTATCCTTATTAGTATTTTAATTACTTCATGCCCCCTTCATCTGCTCTCTTCTTTTTCCCGTAAGTGAAGTCTTCTTTGCTTTTGGATGCACATTTTTCTTTTCTTGAGCCTTGATATAGCTATCACATCTTATACAATTCTCCCTGTTGTTGAGTCAACTTATCATCATTCTGTTCATTATCCTTCCCTTTTGTGAATCTTATTAGTTGTTTAGGCTAATTTGTGGCAGAAGTTAGTCTTCAAGAGGTTCCTTTTATTTGCTTTGTACAGCGCTCGATGCTTAGGTCTTTACAAGTTTGTGTACATGAATTGATTTGTGAAATAAATTGTGATTCTAATTTGAAATTATCTATATCTGCCTTTGCATATGCTGGTACCATTTTGAATTTTATTACTTGCCCAGGTAATGTCAACTACTAGCGTGCGTGCTTATAGCTTAGTCATGGACAATGGTGAAAATGATTGCGGGTATTGGAAAATTGGTCTCATGTGTGGAGAATATTTAAATTTGATCATGATAAACTGACATTTTTATTCCGTGTTTCTGTTACTTGGAACTCTTGAAAGTACATGAGGAAGAAATATGCTAGTATAAATTTCTAAATGATGGAGATGGTGCATTGACTTGTTTCCTTTTAATAATTTTTTTGGTCAAATTATCATAGGTGCAGTTTCTTTCTTATATTTCAAGAAGAAAGCTTTTGTTGTAGGAAAGTCCGCATCAATACTCTCTGAAAAGCCTGTTGGAGAAATAAGGTACATGACATTTGGTTTGTTGTGACCATTCCTTTAATTGGACGGGTAACTTAAACTTTTTAAGAGTTGAAAGGTTTTAAAGCATTACGGGAGTATGTTAACGATGGCTAATCTAATCTTTGGTGCGATCTTAAACTGTAAAAAGACTCAGATTGATGTTTTAAGACATTACTTCATAAATTCATAAGCCTGGAAGTGAAAGCACATCAAGATAGATGTGATTTTTCTGTTGATAGAAAGCTGTTAGCCAGTCTTTTTAGGCATTGTTCTGGTTGTAAGCATGGGTTTTCTTTAATCTCTCCTCCCTCCCCTCTTGTCTTTGCAGTAAATATTGCTTTCACTCTCCTCCCTCCTACTGGTTCTCTTTTTAGGAAGTCAAAGGTCTGCCTATTGCTTTTTGGTTTCGCTTAAGCAGCGTGTTTGGTGTTTAGCTGGATGGACAAATTGATTTTTTGAGAGCATTAGCCAGACATATCTAATGATTACATGTAATGCATCACTCTGCTCTTATTATGCACCCCATTCGTTACCAAAATGCCTTCATTTTCCTTCCCTTTCCCTTTTAGGATTGTGTTTCTCTGGTATATATTTCCTGGTTTATGTTTGAAATATTTCCTGCTTGGTAAATGTGTTTCTGACTAACATAATTCTGTAATCTGAATCTGAATCTGAAATTAGAATATCTAGGAATGAGATCCATGCTTTGATTTCACATTCTGTCTGGAGAAACATTCGAAGTTGACAATCTTTATGACTTTTTGAACCCTCGGAAATGGAAACATAGAGATGGAGAAAGCCTGGAAGATCAGGTGGTACATAGATTCTCATAATATACTTGTGTTGGTGTCGACTTAATTATATCCCGAAACGTGTCTTTGTGTAATTTCCTTCCTCATAGTAGGGAGGAGAAGGCTTGGTACTTACTGTTTTGTGTGCTTTTCTACAGCTTCGAATGCCTTATTTGCAGGTCATTTGGAGATACATACTTGTGGTTGACAATTAGAATTAGTCTCATCTTTAGAGTTGCGAGGACTGTTCTGGTCCTGCAATCTTGTTATACAGACAGTAGAAAATTCATATATATAATCCTCTGCCCCTTAGACCGAACTTTTAGTATGAAAGATTGTTCAGTATTGTAAAGGCTGATTATTATTTTTTTTTCTGTAACTTTTAGTTTTTCTTATACCAGCAAATTCTGTTATTTACGTTTATCTTAAGGACAAAAATGAAGCTCTTTTTTGTATGTGAATTACGGAGTGGGGTTACAGAGGTCCAAGGCTATAATTGTAGGCTGAACAACATTGTTGATATCGAGTCCCAAAATTAATTGCATGCAAGTGAAACTAATTTGTTGCAACTCAGATTCACGTTATTAATGCCTCGGATCACGAACAAATTGCACTAGTTGTAATGTCAATATCTTGGCGAGGCATGCGCTTGGCTCGCTTAAGATGCAATTTTACCGGACTCTCGGAATAGCTAAAGCATTTAACCTTCGTGATTATCATTTATGAATATTAGCATACTATTTAACGGCCGATGCTATCGCCACAAGAGCGACGTGAGATGATGAGGCGAGTTGGCTCGTGAGTCTATTGTCTTGTCTCTGTTGGAGCTCAACTCGAGCTCCAACTTTGTAATGAGCCAAGCTTGAGCTTAATATAATTATTCCAAAGCTCATGAGTTGGTTTGTGAGTTTTTCATTTTTTATAAAAAAAAAATTATTTAATTTATTGTTAATGGTAAAAATAATAATAATATTGTATATTTTAATAAAATCATAGTCAGATTCGAAGCTTGTCAATCTCGTATTTGAGCTTGAATTTAGTATTTTCGACTCAAGTTTAAATTTTTTAAACTTCAATTTGAGTTCAATTCATCTACTCTCCTAATGCAAAATAAATTAAAATGTCAAAATAAAAATAAAAGGAAATTATTCACAGTTGCAGATTAAGATCAATTTTTTTATTTATTTATGAGAAAATGATTTGGACTGTTAGCAAAATACAAAATACTTGGAAAATTCTTGGAAAATTATGGTATGCATCCGGTTTCAAAATATTGTTTTATGTTAGCGCAGTTTTTATTTTTTATTTTCTCTCCTCAGCCTTGTTCCCCGGAAAATTTTTGTGTAAACCCGGTATTGAGCCTCACATATAGATTAAATTGTTTAAATTGTATTATAATTAATGAGATGATGCAATTTGAATTGTTTAATATATGCAAGGGATCAAAATCAAGTATATATAAAAAAAAATTCCCCCTACCCTCTGTCTTTCTCTTAAGGAAAATATAGATTTAATAAATACTTATATTTTAACATATAATTATATTGTGTCTAATTTGTATCCCCCGGTGTTGGCATGCATGATTTATGAGCTATCACACAAACACCACATTGGACATGTGGCAGACTACAATTTGAACTACCTACAAATAATCTTGGCATTTCCTTTTTCGTTTGTTAGCGCTCCAGCGAAACACAAAAATTGTCATTTCTGTCTCTCTCCAATTCGCCAAGAAACACATAATCTCTCTCTCTCTCTCTCGAGACGATAGTTTTATACGAGAAGATGCTGGCCCTTTCTCTTTCTCGCTCATCTCTCTACAACAACAAGCAATTCTTCTCCATCAAGACCCCCGAGTCCCACAAAAGCAGGGCCTTTTGTCGTGTTTCTCCTCATCCTCAGCAGCTTCGGTTTAGCGCCCTCAGTTATGATCCACTTCGGTGAGTAGTTTGAATCCAATTTGAAATTTTTTGTGTTGGGTTTCTTGAATCTTGGTCCTTATTTGATGAATTAATGCTGATCATGCATGTATTGTGTTGCAGAGGGTCGGTAATGGGAAAAAGAAGGCGTGCGTTCGGTGCGGTTCGCTGTTCTGCGCTGCTCGCGCCTCCGAATCTTCAGTGGGTCTCCACTGTTTCTACTGCGTATGTTGTCCCTTTATGGCCTTGATATCTATTTCGATTGCTGTTGTTGTTTTGGTTACCTTGGAGGATGCGTACTCTTAATTGCTGAGGTAACAAGGAAAAAGGGAAATTTTACTTAATCGAATCATATTTAGGACATTTTTATTTGGGATTTCAGCTATAACATGTTAAAGTCTAATTGTGTGTGGGGTTCACAACATTTTGTAAACTTGTTTGATTTGATAATATGAAAATTCTTAATTGAAATCCCACAATATCACCTCTCGAAAGTTTTTTTTTTATAGGCCATTTTTGCCAATGTGAGATTCTAGCAGCATTTTGAGCAAATCGAACAATCTTATAGTGTAGTTAAAAGTGCTGAAATGCCACAAATAAGTGAATCAAACGCATGCTTAATGTATCAGTATGATGCAAGATAGTTGGAACTAGTTGAGGCATGAGTATTGTTGCGATTTTTTCACAAGTGTACGGTCGCCCAAGTAATAAAGGAGTGAGCAGAGTATCAAGTACCAATTTTGTAAATTTTTTATTATTTAGACTTTGAGTTTTTTGATAAAAAATTAGAAAATTAAAATAAAAACACAAGCAAATAGATAAAAAAAAAAAAAGAAACAATTAGGAAAAATTAGCGTCTAGGTTTCATCTATCGAATCCTTTCAAATAATTATTCAAACAATTCTGGATTTTGACTTTTTATCATCCTACGATCCAACTCGCTAAAATATTTATAGTTTTTTTTTAAAAGTAAAACAAATGTTTCAAAAAAATATTATGTGTCTACTTTCGTGATCACATACAAATCCTTTGGTCCTTTGCGCACAAGAATTGTCTTGGTTAAAAAGCCTTCGTTAATTAATCTATTCAATCGCACAAAAGCATGATAATTTCTAGCCTATGCGCTCCTGATGTCTATAAAACAAATGGTCAGATTTTATACACACCCTTTTGTAATAGAATATAAAATCTCAACGCTTGTAAAAGTTGGTCAAAAATTCAAAAGTAATTAAACACTTGAAGTATAGATAGGATAAATAAAACTTAAATACCAAAGATGTTCAAATAAATTACAAGAAATTCATTACAAGAATCCACCTAAAGCCCTAATAAAATAAACTATATGAAGATAATAAAAACAAAATTAACTAAAGGAAACAACAACATAAAAAAAACTAATATGAAACTTTTTCGGCAATTGAGGGTTGAATCTTTGTGGTTTTCATGCCCCCGTTGAATTCTTCTCTTTAATACGCCATCCAAGTTCATATAATAATGTGGGGCATAGCCTTATTTATAGATGTGGGAAGGTACCTGGTTGAACCCTAGTCAGAATCAAATTTCCCTCTCTGCTAGTTGAATCCAATTAGAAATCAAATTTTCTTGCTCGTTTGTAGAATCCTAATCAAGAAAGGAAAAACGTGCGATGTATAGCAAATTTGCAAGATTTTTGACACTTTTTATTAAAAATAAAGTTTAATTACACTTAATTAAAATTTAATAATATAACCATCAAACTTTTCTAATTTTTAATAAAAAAAGATATAACAATGAAGCACATGACAATATATAAATTATAGGCTTATCAAGTATTGATCGTGTGAGTAAATCTTGTAAATTGTTCTTCTTGGATCTGTCTTGTATTTCAAACCATAGAAGATTCTTTTTTTTCCCTTTTCAGGGTATCTGGTGAATGTACTATGCCAAGTTACTAACTATATCCTTTCTTCAGAGTCCTCATGTTAGCAAAGGGGACAGCTATCCACAAATCCTTTCTTGTTCCTTTGTTTGCCCTACAAGCACCTGCAAGCATCGTCTCATGGATGAAGTACGTCAAATTTGTATTAGTCTTCGTTTCCAATTATCCGCTTTTATTGTTGTCGTGTTTTTGGCTTCGAAATATAATTTTCTTCTTGATCTGTTTTTCTGGTAGTCTTATGCAAGATTGATTTTCAGGGGTGAATATGGCATGTGGACTGCTTTCTTAGCACTTCTTGTGCGTCTCTTCTTCTTTATTCCCGGTAGGTGTTCTCGTAGTATAGGGCTTGATTCAAATTTTACCTCTGCGCTTTGTATATGACTTCATCAAGCTTTATCATATCTGTTTCTTTATTATTTCCAAGGGGAATTGGAGTTGCCATTCATAGCATTGATGTTGATGGTCGTGGCTCCCCATCAAATTATGAGGCTGAGGTTAGTAAATCCATCATAAGGGTTTATTTACTTCAACTAGTTCTATGTCTCAATTTATTTTTCTTGTGGCAGAGGAACACAGGAAGGCGTTATCCTTGCATTGGTAATAGCGGCTTATCTGGCATTCCAACATTTTGTAAGAGCTGGCAGCTTGGGGAACGCATTTGATCAAGGTTCAATCCTTGCCACCATAGCCACCATATGTATTGTTGCGGTGCCATGCTTGCTTTTGATCTAAATATTGTGTTGTAGGAATGAAAAATCTAATAATTTTCTGTAAAATTTAACCTTATCTTCAGCTGTAATGACAATAAATACCTAGATCACCACTCCTTTTCCTCTTGTGGTAATAAAGATACATTTTTGCTTAATGTAATTAGACCAGAGTTTTCTACTTCATTAACTTTGAAGTATTTAATTGAGAATTTGCTTAATTACCTTCTCCTTTGTTATCAACTAGCACATCTAACTTATAATGAGACTGTCATTGTTTCTGTAGCAGTAGCTAGCTTCCCTTTCTCTCCCTCTTTTTTCTTTTTTTTTTTTTCTTTTTTTCTTTTTTCGTTGCACTCTCATTTTCTGAGTTTAGATAACAAAAAAAGTGACGCCAATACATGGAAAGTTACAAATGCATCTTTGACATGAGAATAAAGTTGACCCTTGGGTTTTGATAGAGTTATTGCATCAATAGATAAGCAATCACTGTGTTTTATAACTAAGGATCATAAACATCCTGAGCAGCTTTAAAGCTGTTCAATTGAAACATCGATCATCAATGATGCAGCATTGTATTGTCAGGGAATGGTAAAATAGATATATTGATGAATATAATTTATTAATCTTCTGATAACTGATGGTCCCTGACTATAATACATGTCTTTCCACTAAAATATCCTAAAACAGGTAATCTCGTATAGAAATGCTTATTCACTTCAGAAACATAGCTATAGTTATCTAAAACATGTGTGATATGGTTTTTTTCATCTACCTCCCTGCTTCCTACTCTATCTGAAAGCATATAATCAATAGCAATGTGGTTAAGGCCTTGAGATTCACATCATTATCAATATCTCTCTGCCTCAAAATTTTTGCATAGCTTGGAAGCTGCCGAGTAATTTGCTATCTCGTTTTGGGATATAGTAACCAAATCTGATGTCTGCTTTTTAGAAACGGTTGGTTACAAATACTGAGAATATGAGACAGTTCATGGCGACGAGCAGCATTAGGTTGAGTGGTATGGTTCCTGCTGAACTGGGGGTACCCGTTGGTTCGCTGCCATAATCGTAACCTGTTGGTTCTGTGCCATAGCCATTTCCTCCAGGTGTGTAAGGATTGACCGGCGTACTTGTGCTGCAATGAAAGATTTCAATTGTTTTCCTTTCACCATGTTAATTAAGTTGCATGATTAGAGTAATTGATTACTTTACCTGGGTGGTGTCATTGGTATTGTGGGTGTGGGTGTGGCCGGGGGAGTTGTCGTTTGAGTGGTGCCCGATGACGCATAGCGACAATTCCCATGGCCTGAACCAATTTGACCAAGAGTTGGAACTTTTTAGTACAGGTATGGAGCCACAATGGGTAACCCCCCCACCCACCCCAAAAAAAACCAACTTATATATGTATATATATGTGTGTGTGCGTTCGCACTTGAATCCCTGTCCCTGTCCCTGTCCCTGTCCCTGTCCCTGTCCTATATATAAGTTCTTATATGAAATAGTATATATTCATTCAAACAAACATAGAGATTCGGTTATCTTACTTGGGTCGGTATTTGTAAGCTGTGCTGTTCCTCCAAAAACACAGCTAGTAGGAATCGGGTTCTTCTGGTAGTAGTCGTTGAAAGCATAAGAGGCATGGTCACGAACTGTACTCGGATCATAGCAAGCTCCATTTGGTTGAATTGCTGAACAGTCAGCTCCTCCAAATCCACATGCATAGTCCAGCGCCACTTGTAGAGCAGTCTGGGAAGCACTGGGATTGGCAATGCACCACGATCCACCACCACCACCGGCAGCACCGCCACCTCCACCACCACCGGCAGCACCTCCACCTCCACCTCCACCTCCACCACCACCACCACCACCACCAGTACCACCACCAACACCGCCACCAGTACCACCACCAACACCGCCACCAGCACCACCACCTGGTGTTGTGGGAGTGGTGGTGGTTGGTGGTCCGGTGGTGGTTGGTGACGGTGGGCCTGTTGGATTGACTATAGGAGTAGTGCCTGGTGTTGTTGGATTCACGATAGGAACATTGCCCGTAGGGGTATCTCTCTCCGTAACTACCATGCCAGATGGAAATACCATTTCGTTCTCTTGATAGTACAGTTTTTGGCTTTCTTGGATTGTTTTTGGCTTGTCTGCAAAGCTGGCATCTGAAACAACAGACAAAGATCGTCTCTAGTCATTCTCATGGGTCATTTTGATTCTACAAGATAATAAGAATGAGGATTCAAATATGCAGTAATTACAGCTGCCTCCCTGCAGTATCGCCTTGATTTCAAGTTACACCTATCTCCGTTATAGCTTATGTTCACTTCAAATATTTGGTACAAAGTTTGATGAACATTATCAAACTTTTCTTATTATAACACGGAATCACAAGTAAATCTTTCACTTCGGATAATATTACAGACAAACGTTCTCTAAAAATCTGTGTATCATATTGTTTTCAACATTCAAAGTTCACGACAAACACCCAAAAAAGAAATAGAGAGCTAAAGAAAACACAAAAAATCACCTGACATAACGAAAGCACAGAGGAGAGAGAACATGGCACGGCAAACTATTCCGGCCCCCATTGCCGCCTCTGGGAAAATGCTATATCACTCAATCTCCTCCTTCGTGGAGATCAAAACAATCGAACAAGAGAAAGCAAAGAACAATGATGTCTGAATGGAGAAACTACCTGCATCCCCAGCCTTAAGTTTATATATAAAGTGTGAAGAATCATAGGTTTCTTGCATTGCAGAGAGAATAATGGAATGAAAGATATCTGTGTGTTGGGGAGAATATTAGAAAACTTAAAGGAGGAGGCATTGGGTTTGTTGGGAGCTACAAGTTAAGAAGAGGTGCCCAAATAGGAAGAAGAAAAAGTTTGCAACAAAGAAAAGGTAAAAAAGGTGATCTATTATGGGATGTCTTCCAGGGTATTCTTTTTTTTCTCTTCTATGTTTCGTCCCTGTCGACTAACTGTTTACATAGTACTAACTCGAAAGCTAGAGAGAGAGAGAGAGAGAGAGAGAGAGAGAGAGAGGGTTGGAGGAGAGAGAGGGTTGGAGGTGAAAAAAAGATAAAGTTGTGTTTTTATTCCGAGCATCATATCTTGTGGTTCTTTAAGTGAAAGGTTTTAACTGTCTGGCTACTACCACTAGGTCATATGCTATTTGTCTTAGATTTTGTGATAATTGTCCTTTAAGGAAGTGTTTGTGACACTAACCCTTTTGATTTGTGACCATATTATAGTGAAAAACATCAGTACGATATTGTACATCTTCATATATTTAATTAAGTTGCAGGCTTCCTTTAATTATCAGTTGGGGGAGAAAACACTTTGCTACTGAATTATGTTTGTTTTTGCACTTTCCTATATATAATCTTTTTTTTGTTAAGCTTTGTCATATGAGTTATTCCATTTTACATTTTATCCACTGTAACCTATTTTCGCCTTAAAATCTCATTGAAGAATAGACAATATTGGATATGCAAGCTCTCTCATTCAATTTTAAAATCAATATTAACATCAAATAAAGAGTAACATGTCCATTTTTCAAAAAGTTCTATGGCTGAAAATAAGTTCCAGTGGGAAAAAGTGTAAAAATCGAGTAGTTCATATGACAAAGCATAACAAATAATCATGGGAGCGGAATGCTTTGCGGACTCCAATTTTAATAACAATAGTGCTCTTTTTTCTGCAAGTACTTAATAAATAGAAGTTGATCATAATTCTGTACAAAGACATTAGAATAACCACAAAAAATAGAAGTTGATAATCATTCTGTACAATGATATAAGAATAAGTGAATAACCAAAAAACTATCGCACTGAAGAATTGTTTTACCCTGTAATTATTAGCAGGATTCATTAATCCATGGTCTTCGGCACATCACAAAATCAAAAGTCAGCCAAACTTAGCCCGATATTACTTTGTGATTCTCTATTCGTGCTCAGGCGAAGTAGGCGGAAATAATTTCACAAGCTTTGCACCAAAATATCGGATGATAGATCGATCTCCAGTTTATCAGAAGATAGACGGTCTGAAAAATTCGAACGACCCCGAGAACCTCAAGCAGTAGAGGCACTGAACAAGAAAATGAAGCCATGTTCATCCTTCTCGTGGCTTGTGGCATGTGGACAGGTACTTCGTGACTTCATTCCAAGCTGAAGATGAACATTAGTTAGGATCTGTAATATTGCTGTCCTCGCATACATGAAAAAGCACAAAGACCACTTACCAGGAAAATTACGAAAATCGGGGTCAACTCCATTGCCATTGATGTCCATATGATTTGGCGTGACATACTTTCCAATTGTGACCACCACACCAGAACCATCATTAAGCTCGAAGACAGATTGAATCAAGCCCTGTAAAAGTTACACAAGTTATTATATTAAGGTAGAAGAATAAGGCAGATCCCTGATCCTCATCCAAGGAATTGAAAATAAAAGAGAACAGCAACTCATATTCATAAGCATATGTTTATCCGAGGGTAAATTACTTGTATCTGAAAGCCCCAAAACCAGCGCTTGTTATAGAGAGAGAGAGAGAGAGAGAAGGGCTGTTTCAAAGGAACACACAGGTTTGCTCAATCTTTCTGGTAGCAAAAAGATCTGGATTACAAAAAGTCCTTCAAATGGAGACAAAATTTTCACTGCCCTAACCTGCTAAAGAAGTTTCGAATGCTTCAGCTTAAGATGGATATGGAAGTAGGGGCAATTCAAATAATCTTAATATGCAGAGAAGGGTGGGCATCCAGATTACAGCTCTTAAAGCTCCTCAATCAAACATAAACTACCTGTATTTTCCACTTTTCACGCCTAGCCTAAACCTCTCCCGTGCCGATTTTTTGGTCACATTCTTCTTTTCAGATACTTGCAACAGCTTATCAGTCCAATCAATTTGACCATATTCAAGCTTATGCATTCCATGTAGTCATGATGGAGGCATGCCAAAACCACATCATGACTATGGCCAGGTCCAAGGAGATTCAGGTATTTCCAAAAGATAATTATCTGAAAAAGTATGTTGCAGCCCACTCAAGTTTTGTGCCTCTCTTTGATTATCATTGTGGGCAATTCCATATATGGAAGTTAAATGGTAAAGCAGGCGGATTAGAATAGAAAACAAGACATAAGACCAAACTGCAATAACTAACAAAAGCAATAATCGGACCTTCCCATATGTCCTTTCACCCACAAGGACAGCTCTACAGTTATCATGAAGTGCAGTAGCAACCTGCATTGTTGTAAGAAAGACCAGTTTTACAATAATGCTTTAGAAATTTAACTTAAAAGATTATAATCTGAAGTCCTCACAATTTCACTAGCGCTAGCAGAATTTTTGTTCACCAAAACCTGCATCAGAAAGAAATAGATAGAAAGTTAACATCCAAGAAATGAGAAAGAAAATAAACCATAAATGTATTTCTATCATTGCTTGGTAATAACATATGATCCACAATTTTGGAACATTGATCAATTTTCCAGGCAAGAATTAAGTATAGCTTCGAGTTCTGCATTTACCGTGAAGCTAGTTTACTACATAAAACAAAGCTTGTAAAATATTGTTATCAGGTCAAGAGCACAGAACTGGATTTGCCAACATCTTGACCCATCTCTCAAAATATCGAACCAGAGACCCTGAAACGTACCACGTATACATGATCTACCATATTTTCAATTATCTGCAGGCTGAAGGTTTTATAGCTTTTCCATTGACAAATGTTCCAGCTAATCTAGGCATTCATATGCAATGCACCATAACCATAAGTATTTAGACCGATAAGTATTCAGTCTTATTAGTCATGACTCACGACAAAAGTTGTTCTTACAATAAGAGGAGCACCAAATAGAGGTGAAGTTTCAGCAACAATAGTTTTCACAGCCAGCGGATCCCTACCAATCGTGTAGGTTACCTGTCATAAACAAGAATCAATTATCGAGAATAGAAGTTAGGACTAATGACAATGTGATCGGTTAAAAGAAGGCATCAAAGTTTCCAAACTTGATGCAAACATAAAAATAAAATAAAATAAAAGATAAAAATAAGTGTGAATATGAAAATATTAAATATTAACTGCATACATCCATTTTCCTACTTCCATTTAGAGTTTTTCCTTTTTCCTTTCTTCCAAAATTGAAGGTCTCAGTTTGAATGATGCAAAATTTTAGATGAGATTCCAAATAGTAGCACTTTAGGAAAACCTTCATGTTACCATAACACAGATGGGCCAAAAATATTTATTCATCCCATCATGTACTTTAAGCATTGGTGAGAGTGATTTGAGACAGGAGATGTCTAATCTTTGCAAAAAAAACCAAAAAAGAGGGTACAAATGGCATATCCAAATCGATAAAAAGTAGGTCCAGAAAGCAGCCACTAAAGCAAGTTTCTTTCAATGCAGCATAAATTTCTTTCAAAACTCTATATGCAACTGGACAAACTAGAGTACAGATTGGTTGGTAGTAACTAAAATAAATTAACCTAATGTTCATATTCACATTCAAGAGCGCAATAGACAAACCCACTGCAGTGATGCCACTCTGAAATATGCCATTGACCTAACTCTTTTCCTATCTCTGCTATTTCCTGCCATTCCGCCGCTCCACTCCCACCCCCGTCCCCCAAAAGAAAATGCCCAGATTCATTTTCACACTCCAATGGTACAGCTAGGATGAGCAAAGTCAACAAGTGCATACAACACAATAAGCACTATTACACAGTACATATTTTCTATGCAAAAACTCATATTTAGTGAAAACACACACTCCAAATTGATCACATAAAACAATCAATCCGCTGAAACATAATTCTCTGTAAGTGAAGAAGACAACTACTCATTCAAAATATAAAGAAATGTTTAGATACACTTACTGTTTCCCCTTTGCTGAGGAAGAGTTTCGCAATTTCAATGCCAACCTGCAATAGCCACCATTCACAGAATGAGTTAGATAATTGAAAGACCAAATTGCAATTGTCCATACTCATAACTGAAGCACCGCACTAATATTCATAGCCCATAGGCATGTCACTCTTCCCATTGTTAATCTAATAAGTCTATCTACAAGGTTTCCTGGCAAGGAATATTAAGCTGTTTTAGTACTCTCATTAGTTCCTGAGATCTTACTATAAATAGGTTGTATGGTAATTTGAAGATAAACTACCACCATATCATGTTTACAGGTCCATAAGTGGTTGACATAATGAAGTTATTAGTTATTACATCATAAATAAAAAGCAGTAACTTTTGACTTTCAGATTCATTTACAAACCTCTAAGTGTGGGTTGTGCCAATTGATTAGCTCCTAAGGTTTTCTCTCACATTCTGAACCTAGGCTTCAAGAAGAAGTGAAAGAATGTTAGAGAGAAGAGAAGAAAGGACTAGATAATGGCATTCGCAAAAGTTTTGGTAAACCTAAAAGGTAATGTAAAGTTGGCAAAAACAATTGTTAGTGCAGGAGTTATCAATTCTTACTAAAAGCTGAACGGTAATACGAAACCCACAACGGGAATATGCATAGTTTGCTACAAAATTAATTCAGATATGGAGAAATTTCTTCATCGAGGCTATAAGGCCTTAACCAAGGTTCCTTCTCCATCCATCCAATGAAATTGGAATAGATACGTCCAGATTTTCCATTATCCCAACAACAGAATACCCAAAGGAGTTCCCAGAAAGAAAAATATGATTCAACATCGAATATCAAACTACTGATTGCATGATATATCTTTCATTAGAGACATACCTGCACTAGTCCACCAAGATTATCTCTAAGATCAAGGACAAAATAAGAGGCGCCCATGTCTTGAAGTCTTCTCATTGCTGCCAAAATAATATAAAACAATAAGTTTTAAACTACAGAAATGACACAACCTTTTTGTGGTGTTGATTAGTATTGAGGTAAAAGCCATTATGCAAAGCCATTATGCCAAACTAGTGTAGGATGAAATAATTATATAACACCCAACTATTTTCTTTTATCAGCATTCTTTAGAAAATATAACTACAATGAAAGAAGAGGTAATTACAGTCGGAGTTCGTAGAATACATAACATGTACCTGTAACCAAATCTTTCCTAGCCAAAGCATTGAACTCTTTCAGGCGCACATAACCAACAGAAGTTGAACCATTTTTAACCTGCTCCAATCGGTAAAATACTGGAGATTTGGCAGTTGATTGCCTCTGAACCCTTAAGGACTCCACAGGCCCACAGTTCCCATGCTTGACCTAACAATTAGTTGTTGATCTAGGATAGTCAGTAGACAGAAACAATAAATGGAGAAAAGAATAAGGAAACAAAAAATTTATATATTGATGTATCAACAAGGTCTGTGCTTGGAAGTCTTGACTGACCACAATGTTGACAAATGTTTCACTGGGCCCTTGTAACATTGATGATGCTTCAAACGCTGTTTTTCCTTTCACATCCACCCCATTAACAGAAAGTAATTCATCACCCTACCACAGGTTCGGATATAAAATGTGAAACATAAACATATATGAAACTAGAAATCTGGAAAACTAACTTATAATCATTTAAATGCTCCTAACTAGCACAATTTTAACTTGAAACCATCTTCATATTGTTGGGCTTCAAGTCAGAACTAAAGTAGTATATTTCTTTGGAAGCATGATATATGCCACCCCATTGTACTGGTGAAAGAAGATGTACTGTAAAGCTCTCCACAAGCCATATATAAAATCTTGTTGAAAAGTGAAAAATTTCCATGAAGTGTAAGGTCAAGATTAAAAATACATCTAAGTTTCATGACCAATTGTCAAAAGAAAGAAGCAGGTATGCCAAAAGTTGAACTACCAACCTGTCTGACACCAGCAGAATGAGCAGGACCATCCAAAAGAAGTCCTAAAACCTTCAATTTCACCATCCCATCATCATCTGGAATTTCCCTCAAGTTTATTCCAATCCCGGTCATATCGTACCTTGCCATCTTGGAGAGCTTTTATTCATGACAAAACCAACACATGCATTGGAAGAAGAAACTGAAAAATTTTGTAAGTGAAAAACAATGTTGGTGTAGAAAAGACAATGCATATAACAAACTATCATTTCCTAATTGTACCGATGCTAATTTCATGCAAGCCCAATAATAACTTCAAAGTACAGTGCTGTCATAATGAATGTCAGTCCATCATCCCCTGTTGTATTGACCTCAACCATCCACTCACAACACTGTAAACAATTCCTAACAGTATTTCAGCAAACAGATATACATTGACCCATCAAAGAGCAGCCAAAGAAAATATAGGCAGTGGACGTGCTTTATTTAGGTGACAAAACATTCCATAAGAAAACAGAACTTGAAAAATTAGAAACTAATGCATCCAGGAAATAATGAGTTCCAGAAAAGAATAATGAGCATAATGCAACAAAGAATTCAAGAAACATGAAAATAGGGTGATATGATGAAATCAAGAAGCATCCTCCAAGAAAGATTTCAACAAACAAGAAAAGCCCATGGCACTAAATAAAAGAAAAACATGGAGAGTTACACCGCAAAATCAGGAACTTAGAATTGCCTTTTCGTAAAAACAAGCTATGAAGAATTCAAGAAACACGTAATCAAGGACAGAAACAACACTTGAGAAGTGATTACCTGAGCAGGAGAAAGAAATCGAGTGTAAGGGTCACCTAGACTCGCTAACATTCTCCTAATGATCTCGTGAGCTCTTGATCTTGACTGAATAGAGGCGCCTAATATATCTTCCTTCTTTCTCTGAAACCAAAACAAAATTAAAACAATCAATCTTGGTGCACCATGGACGTCTACTAAGTTAAAGCTCTATGGTGACTTTATAATTTATATATTTGATACATACAAGCCAAGATTCAGGAGACCAGCGGTGCCGACCGGTGTCGAGAAAACTCTCATTCACAATTTGCCAAGCCTCTTCCACGATTTCCTCATTCGTCACCTTCTCCGCCGCCAATGTATCATCCGCATAATTTTCTTCGTCACGGCAATTCAATTCCGCTTGCGGAGCACTCAATTCCGAAGAGATTACATCCAATGGAGATACACAGAAAAACCCTAAGGAGAGTGCTATGGAGAGTAGAGTCGAACTTAGGACCTGCGTGATTGACGGAGTTCTCTGTGCATAATCCGATTTCGAACACAGGGATAGATTTTTCAGTGGCCCACTGAGTGAAGTTAATTTCTGCTGCGGAGGCGGTGGGGGCGGCGGCGGCGCGTGGAAGAGTGACGGCAAAGAATTGCAGACAAGCAGCTTCGTCATCTTTCACTCCTCTGTTTCTGACCGTTGGAAAGATTGGAGGATTATCGAGTTTTCCGCCCTCTCCGTTTAATGATATACAGTGGTTTCCAATTTCAGCTAAAGTCGGTTATAGGCAAGCAAAAGTCGCTAATGTGAATTAGGAGCGGGCTCGCGTTGAAGGACTGGGCAGGGCCCAAAGGCACGTCGATGTACATAACAAAAGGGCCGCTTAAAAAATATACATGGGCCTGATCCACTACTCACTGCTCTGGCCCATTACAGCCCATATAATTTATAAGGTAATATAGTGATGAAAATGCAGTAATTACTAATATATTGAATTATTTAATTTAATGGTCCATGAAAAAGGATTTCAAATACGTTGTATTAGATCGTTAAATTTCTTTTCGTGTAACAATGTGGACAACAATTAAAAATGAAAGTTCAAATTCTTGAAATTTATTATAATATGAAGTTGTCAAAATAATGCTAACAGATTTGGTACTTTTAATTCAGAATCATCAAATACACTAGCAAGTAATTTAAGGATTTCAAATGATAAGGAATTCAGATTTTAAGATAAACGATTTATATTTAGATATAATAATTATATGTATTTTAAAATATATTTCTATTTGAGACTACTTTATGTAATTTATAGAAAAATAACGCTTGAACCTAGGGCTTTTGTTTTTTTTTTTTAAAGAAAACAAGTAGTCACATTTTTTTATTAAAAGTGTTTTTTTTAATACGTGTTTATCTTTTAAAAAAAAGTCATCCAAACAGATTTTATGTCACGTATAACTAAAAACAAGCGACACGGTTTTAAAATAAAACTAGAATAATGTGTAAAATAAAAAAGAAATCTCTAGTATAGTTTAATTACATAGCTAAATAGAAAATATAGATATATATATAAAGAGTTCTTTTTTATATAAATGTCTATAATATATATATATATATGTATGTATGTATGTATTAAATATATGATAGTGGAAAAAGACGTATAATTAAAAAAACACTAATGACATATTTGCTATTTTTGATATGATTGGATGTGATCCATTAAATATGGATTATTAATGAATAAACTATATCAAATTCTTAGTTATTTATTGTTTGTTAACTTATTTGTTCGTTCAATATATCACATACTTTTACTAGTTCATTGTTTGGTTGTGTGGATTTACTATGTTGTATTAAATGTAAAAATACTTTATTGTCGTCCTATTTTTTAAGTATTTTCCATATTCACCCTCAAAATTTATAGCACAATTTCAATAATGAACATATTTATCCATTATCTCACTTTTAAAACTATCATCCACCTTTTGACATTATTTATTTAATTAATCTTATTTAAATTAGTAAAAATATTTTTATAAGTCATAATATTGTGAACATTCAATTTTTGATAATTATAAATATTTTCAACTTTGTATTATCTAAAGTTTGTATTTATTAAGACAAATATTTAATTATTGAATATCAATTAATATAGTGAATATATATATATTTTTTGTGATGAACTTATATTAAAAATATTATTATTTAGATAATTTCTTACAAAATCTACAAATCATTCAAACTTTGAAAAACTTGCAATCATTCAAATTTTGAGTATTTATGTAAAAGTCAACTGATAATATGGATTCAAAATATGTCATTATTTATAAAAAATAATAAGATTGTCTTTCCAATTTTATTAAAGGGAGAAAAAACAAAGAAAGGAAAACGTATCACGCCATTCTAAGTGTGATTTGTAATCAAACAAATTTGTCAAATAAGTTTCGGGTCACTGTGTAATCATAGGCCTAAGATTTTGCAAGCAAAAAAAATAAATTAAGTGGGTAAACATATCTATCAAATTCATTTCAGAGTCGCAATCATGTCCTGAATAGGAAAAGGAAGATAAATAGTGGAGAAAGAGATACGAAGAAAGATAAAACATTCATTTGCTAGTATGAGTGGGCATTGGGATCGAGTGAATTAGGTCCCAGTATGATTTGATTGGTTTGAATATTTTGGGACGGGTGATTTGGGTTAAACATAGGGTTCAGATTTATTTTGAACCTGACTAATTTAAATACGAGTTGGACTTCGAGATTTATTTTTCCACTCGAATAATCCGATTTGGTATTCGATCAAAAATTTCAAAAGAACTAAAGGAAATAAAAAATATATAATTTGCATTTGTATAAAATCTTACTCCTATAGTCACACTTTCCAACATGAGTTTTTTTTACCTTTTAAAATCTTGCTCCCTACAACTAAATGAGTTTTACCTTTTAGATTTATATTCCTACCAAAATATGAGTTTTATCTTTTAAAATAAAAAACTTGCACGTATAAAAGTGGGCATTCGAATAGGATGCTTTGTCTTTTTATATCTAATGTCCTAATAATATTAATGTCAAATAGTTTAATGAAATTATAATAATATTTTTACGATTGATAATTGCAAACATTTTAACTTTCTTTTTTAACATCAAAGTGTGAATTGCAGTTATGGACTTATGGTTGAAAAGTTGTTTTTTGTTCAAAATAATTAGATTTTTATTGTCACATTGATACATTTAACAAGTTTTGTTTTCATCAAAACCCGAACCCAATCGGGTACTCGATTAATCGGATAGATATATAATTCAGGTAACAATTTAAATCACCCGACATATTAAGTATCCGACCCGCAAAACTAGAACTCGTAATTACCCGATCCGACGCTACCCCTACACGCAATTGTTCAACTCATGCATTTTCTTGAGAAATATAAAAAATTAAAACAATACCCTCTGAATTATATAGATACCTTATATATTTAACATGGATTTAATCTCACCTCATCGATTTACAGCATCGTCATTTATCTAGCAATTTATGTATACACTCATTGAGACATCGTACAGTTACAATTTTGTCTCTAAATTTTTAAAAATTATAAATACATTTTGAAATATATATCAAGTTAACATAAATAATCATTTATCAAGAGAAAGATAAAAGTGCAATTCGATTTTTTTTTTTCTTTTCAGTAAGATTTTATATGAGATTCATATTGTCCAACAAAAATCAAGATGTGGAAGTTATATATAAAATTAATTTTACGGAAAAGTAATAATGGCGTTGGATTATAAATGTCGATGCTCAGTAGAGGTGTAAAGTGAATATATTTCGCCAAGACTGATAGAACTATAAAATTTATTGAGGGATTTTTTATAATTGATTAGATATATCTTTTAGTGGTCAAGGGATTAACATGACTACGAGAAAAATTACTTTTTGACCATCTCTCTTGATATTTGTGAGAAGGAACTCAATTTTGAGAGACTATTTATAATTTTTAAAATAATAAAAATTAATTTATAATTACAATATATCTCAAGAACCAAAACTGAAATGTACTCTAAAATTTAACTCTATATATCAACTTAAGCGGGTGCTTCCTACTCTAGAATTGGCTTGATACTAAATGTGTTTATTTTGGTGTTTTAAAATTTATCATGTTTTAAAATCTAATAAATAATAACATTATAATAATAACAACAACAACAACAACAAATAATAATAATAATAATAATATATAATAATAACAACAACAACAAATAATAATAATAATAATAATAATAATAATAGGGAAGAGACTTGACGCTAAACACCGAAGAGAGACAAGACATACAAACTCTAGAGAGAGAGAGAGAAGGGTTTCAGAAACTGCAAAGGGAACCTCTTCAGATAAATCTCCACTCCGCTGCGGATTTTTTTTCAAAAAACCTTTCTACTTCTTATGCTACTTGTATTCAATAGATACTTATAAATAACAGCACTCACCCTGTGTGTTTCGGCGTGTTCTTGCTGTGTGATATATTTCTATTTATATATTCATCTACATATATATATATATATATATATATATATAGACAAAAGCACGGGGAAGTGACTGAAGAGAGAATAAGGCAAAGCGTTGGCTTTGCGGGTTACGTGTTGTGTTAGATCTGTTTAAGGCAAGGATGAGTACGAGCAGGGGAAACGGCGCCGGCAATGGCGGCGGAGCACAAACCATTCCGGCGGGCTCCCGGAAGATGGTGCAGAGCTTGAAAGAGATAGTTAACTGCCCCGAGTCTGAGATCTATGCTACTCTCAAGGAATGCAATATGGACCCTAACGAGGCTGTTAATCGTCTTCTCTCTCAAGGTTTGTTTTTTGCTTTCAAAAAATATGTAAAACCCTAATACCATTTATTTATTTTTTCATGGCATGTTGTTTTCCGTTAGGTTTTTTTTGGTTTCCCGTGTCTGTCCAAGAAGAGTTTCTGACACGCATTGGTAAACTATAAGCGTGCGTTTGTTGGAAAGAATTACGATGCTTGCGGTTTAGTTACTAAACAGACGAAGGAACGTAAATTACGAACTGGGGCATTCCTTCATAATTGGTTCTATCCCCAAATTATGAGTCGTTTCCCCACCTTTTTGTCTTCAAGAACTTTTGGGAGTAACATGAAAAAAGAATTTTCAAAAAGCGGTTTATTTCTTGTACCTTCTTTGTTTTTGGGTGGAGATAAGAAACTCTGTAACTGGTTTCTTTTTCAATAGAGATAAATTTCACGTACATTTGATTTCTTGAAGAAAAACATTAGCTGAAGGGTAAGGTTCCCCTTTTTCCTTTTTCCTGATAAGTAGTTCAATCGTCATCTTCATGTTCCCGTTCATCTTTGGCATATTGTATTGGATTTGGCTGTTTGTAGCTGCATATAGAGATTGTACAGTGAAACGGATATATTGTTTCCATAAGTAAAAGTTTTGATGGATCTCTTTGGAGGTTCTCCCATATTGACTGTGCTGTATTTTGATTTCTATGCAAGAATTAGTTTTTAGTTGTGTACGTCTTCTATATGTCTTGCCTGCACAGTTGCACGATATTTCATGACTTATATTACAAGGAGGTAGAGAGTTATTAGTTATGGTATCCTGGTCTACTGTAGAATTTAAAGTACTGGCCTGCTTTATTTGACTTAAAATAATATCTTTGATACGATTACTACAATGGTTGGACTCTTTCTGGTTGTTGATTACTTTGTAGGCTTTTCAACTGTTGTTACTCAAAGTGATTCATATATTATCTCTTCGCCGGAACTGTGCATAATGGGACTAGTGCACTGCTAAGAGTAGTTAGCTAATGGAGTTTTGGCTGCCTGTAGAACATCTAAAGCTGAAATTGCTTTTTAATTCTTGTAACTGAAATCTTGTCTGATGTTTTTGCCATTGTTTAGATCCTTTCCACGAGGTGAAGAGTAAACGAGAGAAGAAAAAAGAGGTGCGTGATTTCCATCAATGCATAATTTTGCAAACTATTTGATAACTGACTCCATTCCCAGTATGCAAGCAAAATAATTATCGTGGAATAGCTACAATTTTTTTAAGGCCCAGATCTGGTGGATCAAATTGGGCGCCACTTCTGATTGTTTTCCTTTTACTCTTACTATTAAAGACAGAATGTTCAAACTTTTGATTAGAACACAGAGCACGCTTTTGCGTGCCCTTCTTTACTTTGCTTCATTTAAAACTTAATGCTAAAGATTTCATATGCATGTGACCTAGTGTTAGACAACTGGCTGTAACACAGTATTCTTTCTTATTTATATTTCACAGGGTAAAGATTCTATTGACTCTAGGTCTCGTGGTGCTAATAGTAATTCAAGTCGAGGTGGCAAGATTGGTGCTGATCGATACCTTGGTCGTGGTGGTTCAACACCTTATAGTTCTTCCGGTACTTTTAGCATCAATTTTAATGGAATTTCTCAAAATAGAGGTTTGCTTCAAGACACTGGAGGCATATGTAACCATAATTTGTTTTTCTTTGGCAGAGTCTGCTCCTTTACCTGGAAGATCGTCATATAAGAAAGAGAACGGATCAACCCCTTATGCAAGTTCTCTATCTTCCGGTATGTCTGGAAATAATAGGAGCAGAGGACCTTCAGGCATCAGGTCTGTCCTGTTTGAACTTCTTGCATTTAAGTATCGATCATTTTCTGTATTTGGAGTCGCTGTTTGCAAATTGCCATCCAGTTGATCAGATTGAAGGAATGTTTCCCCTTCTGCGATCCTCTTTTATCTTGATTAGCCTTCTTTATTTGTCTCTTATTCATCTTTTATGAGTCTATGGTTAGGTTTTGTAATTCGCATTAAGCTCTTCAAATGTTATTGCATAATGTGTTCAAATAGGTGCGTGTTCTTTATAAAGTTATCAAGAGATATATCCAGACATATGCTTGTGCACATTGCTTTATGATGATCACCCATCTGTTATCATTCAACTGTGACTTGGTGCTTATGAATTTTTATGTCCGTTAAGTTGAAAGAATGGCCATAGATTCTCTTACTCCATCCCAAGTTCTACATATTAGACTAATGATAGTCAAAAACCTTCAGTACAGGGATGCGTTTTGAATTTTTTTACGGCTGGATCTTTGCTTATCTTTGCTGTTCCTGACATATGTGAGGTTTATTTTCTTCCTGCATGTTTTGTTGTAGTAATGATCCCTCGGCTGAGCATAAAGGGCCATCATTGGGGGCACCTGATGCTGTGCCATCTGGCATTCAGCGAACTTCTGGATATCAATCTGCGTGGGTGGGTGCTCCTGGTCAGGTGTCCATGGCCGACATTGTGAAAATGGGTAGACCGCACAATAAAGCATCGAATGCTCCAAATGGATCTCGTCACAATGTTCAGGGTTCGTCAACAAGTGCATCACATCATAATTTAAGGTTTTCTGAGGATGAAGCATCCAAGGATCCTGAGACAGGAATTTCTTCAGTCCAGCATGTAGAGGAGTGGCCTTCCATAGAGAAGCCAGCTGCTCCAAAAGTGATTTCTAGTGTAGACTACACTTTGGACTCTGAGCAGCATGTAGAGGCATCTGGTGTGTCTTCTGGCAGCGTTCATCAACTCTCTGAGGCAGAAGAGATTCAAGAAACAGAAGATGATAAAATTGAAAATTCTGGAGTGAATGAGGTGGTAGCTGATCCTATCTCCAGTAGGAAGGTTCGAGAGGATGAATCAAGAGCTGCTTCTCTGTTTGAGAATGATTTGTACAAAAACATGGGTTCATACCAGCATCAGGCCTCTGATTTCCATGAAGGTGGCTGTTTCTATAATTTTCTATTTTCAGTGAAATAATAATTATGTCATCAATTATTACATTTTCCACATCTGCAAAGTTTTGGTGGAGTATCCGCCTTTTGATATTAAGGTTCTGGTACCACCCATAATAGAGACGGATTCAAGGTTAACTTTTGCCTCAGGATAGTATAGTTACAAAAGGACCCAAAATCGGGAATAGTAAATTGCATCCTAATAGCCATGACTACTTGGTTCAGAGTAATTTCTTGACTTATAGTTCTTATTTGTGAAATCAAAAAGTGGATGTTGCTGTTTATTGTGTATGTGAGGCTTGCAAAATACATTAATGATAATCTCTTTCACAGCAGCGATTAATATCAACTTCCCTGGTGCAATTGACCTTAGTTTTGTATTTTATGTGTGGCTACTGGAGTTTCTAAGTCTTGAAAAATGTTGCAGTTGAAGAAGTTGGTGCTTCGGTTTCATCAGTCACCAGAAACTTGCAACAACTAAGTGTAGAAAAGGATGATAGGGGAGCGCCATCTGAGGGAAATGCTCCTTCTGTGGTAATCCCGGATCATTTACAAGTTCAAAATGCGGATTGCTCACACTTGAGCTTTGGTAGTTTTGGGTCTGGCATGAGTGCTGCATATTCTTCTGGTACTATGGCATCCATGCCTGTCAAAACTAACTTGGAAGAGCCACATGGTGAGGCTGATGTTTCATCAGTTGGCCATCCAAACTCTAGGTATAGCAATTAGTTCAATTACATCATTTTTTTTATAATAGTTATGCATTTCACCTTAAAGAGTAAAGATCCCTTGTTCAAATCTTGTTGCAGAAGTTCCGAGTACTATGTGGATGATTCTCTTAGAAATGCTTCTGATCGTGGTTTGTTCCATGGAACTGGTGCAAGTGCTGGGAGCTATGATCCATCTTCTGCTTCACAGCCAGAAGAGTTGAAGCCTGAGAATGCTGAAGTGGCTAATGTGAATCAATATTCTTTTCCTCCTTCCAATCCTGGCTACACCTTTGATGATGCTCAACACTTAAATTCTGCATTTAGTCAAACAAGTACCCAGATGCAAAATCTAGCTCCTTTCTCCAATGTTATGGTACATTATCATCTGCCTTTTGTTTTGGATTTAAGAAACTTATTTTATTTATGAGGTAGTTTATCTAAAGGGAGTATTATTAACTGAAGTCTTGTGTTTCTAAAATCCAAGAGTTTAAATGTCCTTTTCAAAATATGGAGGCTTCTTTAGCTGTCTGGCCTTGTTTCCTTGGTGGTCGCATCTGAGACAATACAATATTTTATCATTGTTATGTAAGAACAGGAAAAGTTGCCTATATTTTGAAGTTTGGATGTGGAAATTGATGAATGAGTTTCTGGTTGGAGAATTAATAGAATTGATGAATTGGAGGGAGTTGATGTGTTATTGTTTTTCTTTGTGTCAGGTACACTAGTTTTTGATCTTGTTCTATGCTTCCTAAGAGTACCACTATCGTGTATTCAAAAATTGGAGTTCCTTGTATCTAATACTATATAAAAGCTCTACCGTGTATTGGCACTCGGCTTACATACCATGTCTTATACTCTTATCATAGTGATGCCTATTGATGTCAATATAGGAAAATATGTTAGTTGGACTCATGTGACTAGCTTTATGTACTTATCTTTTTTCTATTGATTATTGAATAACACCTTTGCTATTTATTATGCCCCTATCTGTCTAGTTTAGTTAGTTAGTGTGTGTGTGTGTGTGTGTGTGTGTGTTAAATGCTGAATTTGAAAAATTTTCGGGAATTTCTCAGTTGCTGATTGTTTTGTTTGCAGCAGTCATATACAAATTCGCTACCAAGCACTTTGTCACCTGCTAATGCTCACCCGAGTAGAGAATCTGATCTTCAGTACTCGCCATTTCCTGTGACACAATCACTGGCTGCTAAATATGCGAATTCCGCCTCTTCCATTAGTGGTTCAGCAATTTCCATGTCTGAGGTATTGTGTAAACTAAATTTTGGAACTGATTAATTTTCATCATTGGTCGCTGTGGAAATGTTTTAGTCCCCACCCCCCCATTAAAAAAAACTTTCCTGGGGTGTTTTATGATCAAATCAACAGGAAGGTATACTAATCCAAAAAATCACACATAACAATTTCTGGATGCATCATGAGAACTGCTGTAGCATTTACTGACCACCCCTCCCCCAACGTTTACCTCCACAATATCTACCCACCATATGCTTGATAGCATTTTCCCTGATCCACCAAACTGGGACATGGCAGCAAGAAATTGTTCTCTAAATGAACTTTTATCATCAAATGTCAGATTTGCTGGAAATATATTAGGCCATAATAAGGAATCTCATATTAGTATTCAATGTGCAAGCAAATGTTGTTGTATTTCACAATCTTTAAGGCTGATCATGCTATTTGGAATTTTCAGGCTTTGAAGACTGCGGGTTTCTCCTCAACACAGCCCGCCCCACAGACTCTTTCTGGAACTAGTGTTGCCACCGGGCCTCCTCTGCCTCAACACCTTGCTGTACATCCATATCCTCAACCCAGTCTTCCTATGGGACCGTTCACAAACATGATAGTCCACCCTTTATTGCATCAGAGCTACACGTACATGCCTTCTGCTTTTCAGCAAACATTTGCTGGTAACAGCACATACCATCAATCTCTTGCAGCGATGCTTCCTCCATATAAAAACAATATTTCTGCCAGTAGTTTGCCTCAGTCTGCTGCTATTGCTTCTGGATATGGTGGCTTTGGAAATACCACCCCAATTCCTGGAAATTTCCCAATGAATCCACCTGCTGCTCCATCTGGGACAGCTTTAAGCTATGATGATGTTTTAAGCTCTCAGTACAAGGACGGTAGTCACCTGGTCTCTCTTCAGCAGGTATGTTGCGTTTGCATTAGATGTTAAATTGTTTGTGACCCCTTATATATACACACATACATATACATATATATTTTATGTATTGTGTGTGCGCGCGCGCGCCCTTTAAGCAAATATGTCTCATCTCCTGCAAATATCAAATAAAGGTATTTCCTCTATATATATCTGTGTGTGCGCGCGCGCGTGCGAGCACGAGCATCACCTGGAAAGAGTTGGTTGCAATATTAGTGTTTCATAAGATTGTGTGGTTTTTGTCATCGCTGTTGTGAGTTTGACATAGTTCATGTAATTCCCATTTTCTCAGAACGAGAGCTCACCGATGTGGCTTCATGGACCTAATTCTAGAACGATGTCAGCTGTTCCAGCCAGCACATATTACAATTATCAGGGACAAAACCAGCAAGCCGGTGGATTCAGGCAAGGTCAGCAGCCGTCACAGAATTATGGGGGGTCCCTTGGATACCCCAACTTCTATCATTCTCAGGCGGGTATATCACTCGATCAGCAGCAGAACCCGAGAGATGGTTCGCTTGGTGGGTCACAAGGACAGCCTAAGCAGTCCCAAATTTGGCAGAACGGCTACTAAAATCTCTTAACCTCCTGGTTTTTTTCAGGGGCATGTAATGAGTGTGAAAAAAAAAAGTGGCCTTCAAAGCCATACCAGCCAGTTGAATAGGATAATGGTTTTATGATTGATTGAGAAATGGATTTGAGCGGCCACTGCCCCGTGCCTCGAGGTTGTATTTTTAAACGTATTTATCATCAGTTTGATGTAACGTAGGGAACCCGAGTGCTTAATTTTGTGTTAGTGGAGACGTTATCTTTTTCTTTCCCACTTGCACACTTTGAATCTAGTTCCACACCCTTTGGAGAAGCTTGTTCCGTTGGCTTAAATTAAGTAAATGGTTGAATATAAATTTATTGAGTTGGTTTGGATATTTGGTCTTAAAATAGATCTAATATTTTTTAATATTTAGTTAGAGCTGTGTTTGGGAGTTGGATTTGAAATCAAGATGATATGGCATTTGACATTTTCTAAGTCTTTATTAAGGTTCAATTTCCATACAATCACTTCTTCTTAACAACCAATTCCTATGGTTTAAGGGGATAAGATGTTAGATTGTGAGTGGAGTCATTAGGTTGGAAATGTTGATTCTATATTGAATTGGAAGGGTTGTTTTTATATTAGGTTTTTACAATATCTAAATTCAAATTTAGTTGATTCACAATTATTTTCAATTGGCATAATAGAATGAAATGATAAATTGTGAATGGAGCAATTGGATTGAGGATTGTTTTTATATTAAGTTTTTGCAATTATCAATTGAATTAAAGATATAATTTGTTAGATTGTGAATTGAGCAATTGAATTGATGGATAGTTTTTATATTGAATTTTCGTAATATTTGAATTTGAATTAGTTGATTAATCGAGTGGAAATTCAATGATATAATTTGTTAGATTGTGAATTGAGCAATTGAATTGATAGGATAGTTTTTATATTAAATTTTCGTAATATTTGAATTTGAATTAGTTGATTAATCGAATGGGAATTAAGTGGTTAAGAGGAAAACACAAAATGTTACCGCATAAAAATCGAATGCCTTGATAGCGACAGTTATAACCCGATGTGGATAGTTTTAATAATGCTATATTTTTAAGAATGTTGCGCTGGGATGATGATATTATTGCCGGTTTGTACGAAAATTATTATTTAAATGCACTTTCGATAAATTTATTGTTCCTTATCTTAACAAGGAGTTATCACCAAGTCACTACTAATAACATGTTACAAAGTTGTTATGTAGTGTGGAATTGTTGATTTTTCCCTGCTGTAAATTTAAATTAATTTTGCAATATACAATCCTGTACACCACGTGTAATCATGTCACTAATGTCACCGCTTCATCAATTTTTCTCTAAGGATTAAAATTCTATATAATAAATCCGCTATCCACTATTGAAAGCAAACAATTTAAATTCTAACGAAAATAAATAACTGGGTGTAAATATTATATAAATTTGGTGGGCGCTTTGCGTTATCGTTGTTTATCGTTGTCTCTTGCACACACTACACACACTACGCCACTGAAATTCACAGCAGCTCGGAGACGAGTCTCCGCGACCACCATATCTCCTGTACTTTCCTTTCTCTCTCCTCATTTCGATTCCCTGTTTTCTCTCTCTTGGCGATTTTGTAGTTTCGCAAATTGCGTAATAACTGAACGAGAAGAAGAAAAAGAAGCATCAACTTTTGCAATTAGTTTGAGCTTGAACAATTATATTCCTTTGCTGTAGCTAAATTTCGAGTGATACAGCTTCTTGTGTTCCTGATTCCTGATATCGTGATATTGAATTTTTGGTTTGCCAGAGTTCTAGGTTTTGGTTGTTTGAGTGGAGATTGTTCCTTAATAAAAGATTACTGACTTTTGGAGCACTCTAGGTTTCAATTTTCAACCCACCAATTTGCGCAGTTTCTTGGATGCTTATTTCTTTATCTATTTTGGATGATAGCGCGCGCGCACACACACACACATACATTATCAGGATTACATTACACTTCCCACGCCTCTAACCGTGGGGTACATGTTCATTAGACCAAAGGCTTCGGACTCTTGGATGCTTCTGTCCGATAGAATTTTAGGAATTTGGATTGATGGGGGACAGTCTTTGCGTTAATTCTTCTAGGAATCTTGTGCGGAAAGGTATCAACTTTAGAAGTACAAATAATACCTTATTCGAACTTTACTTTGTCTACATTATGAAATATGCCAAACTGTCTTAACTAGTTTGTACTTTATGGCAGGAACTTGGATTGGATGAGTTATGAGCCTAAAATACTCCACGGCTGAGCCTCAAAAGATTCTTGCTGAAAGCACCTTGATATAGCTGTTCGTCTCCATTAGATGCTCTTGAGGGACACAGCGAAGGTTCCCTATTCATGAAATTCAATAAAGAGGATCATGCTAAATTCCTTCCCTTCTCTTCATTATCGCTGGCGGGGACACCTTTACTCAGAAACATTCTGAAACCTGTGAGAGTGTTTCCTCCAGTTAGAAGCATATGAATTACAAGATGAGTGGAAGAAGTGAGGACAGTGCATCCCAAAGCAATAGAACTAAGAAGCTCGAAAACCATAGAGGCCACTGCAATAAGGATGCTATGCCAGGGAATCAACTATGGACAGATGGACTTATTTGTGCTTTTGAATTTATCCAAGGGCATAAAAGATCACTTGCACCAAATGCCTTTTCAAACATCCATTCATCTCATAAATTCGATGATGTTAAAGCAAAGAAACAAATGCACTCTGATGGAGGGCCTGAGCCAACTTCTCCAAAACTAAATGGGAACACTCTTCAGAAATCCTCTGCTCTCATTGAATTAGGGAGTCACCAGACCGGCTGTTTGCACAGGGATGGCCAGAACTCTCAATCAGACAGCTTCAATCCCACTGAAAGATGTAAAGGAAGTCATTGGGTTCCAATTGGGTGGGCTAGAATAGCAGAACTTGTCCAAACAGTGCAAGTTGATGCAGGGTGGTCCACTCAACAGTTTGCATTTACAGATGATGAGGACGACCTGACTGTTGCCGACTTAGCTGCTCCATACTGGGAAAGGCCTGCTGGGCCTACATGGTGGTGCCATGTTGCTGCAGGTCATCCTACTGTTGAAGCATGGCTCAATGCTGCCCAGTGGTTGCATCCTGCCATTAGAACTGCTTTGATAGATGAAAGCAGATTAATAAGTGATCGGATGAAACACCTCCTATATGAGGTATATTTCCTGTATTGTATGCCCGTTTTCTCTTCCCTGAGTGACTGTGAAGGGGAAACTACCACCTTGCAACCAATCAATAATATTCAGTGTATGTACTATGTGGCTTTGGAAAACATGAGCTTTTTTACTGCTAGCTCATCCATATTGTTAAAAGTGCAACATTCTACTATTACAACCTGCCGAATTGAGTTATTGTTTCGGTTATTTTTTTCTTTCTCTTTTCTTTTAATCTCTTCATGAGGTAGCAGCACTCATATGTCTTTTGAGTAACTTGATGTTTGATACTCTGGTTAAAAGAAATAAAGGAGTCATGAGACATGCTTTACAGGTTTCAGCATTCGGCTCTACATTTTTACACCTTTTGCTATGCTTTATGTGCTCTAACAGGTTCCAGTGAGAGTTGCTGGAGGTTTACTGTTCGAGCTTTTGGGACAGTCTGCTGGGGATCCTTATGTTGAAGAAGATGACATCCCTGTTGTTGTTCGTTCGTGGCAAGCTCAGAATTTCCTTGTAACTGTTCTACATGTGAAAGGATCTGCTTCAAAAATCAATGTTTTGGGCATTACAGAAGTCCAGGTCTTGTATAGCCTAAACCGATCCTTACTGGCAGATTACTTTTTTTCCCCCCTATAAATCGATGTTGTGGTTGATCACGCATATGTTCTGTTAACATCAGTTGCATTTATCCATTTAGGAACTTCTTCTTGCTGGTGGTTACAATACCCCTAGGACAGCACATGAAGTTATAGCATATTTAGCTAGCCGCTTGGCACGGTGGGATGACAGGTGAGACTAGTAATGACTATCTGGAGTCTAGCTAGCTTATGTACCTTGTTATACGGCTCATTATGTAGAGGTATATTGCACAGATCATCTAAGCAAAATCTAAGGATGAACTATTATATTTATTTTCTGGAAAGCCATCTTACTCGAATAATCTGGAGAATAAGTTTTGATCAAGGTGAGATTGTCATCATATGTGTCTGTTGCGGATGTGCAATGAGTGCGATAGCTCCATCCAACTTAGATTGATTGCTAATTATCAGTGTATTAAACATATAATTCAAGAAAGTCGCCCCCAAATTATGATGTAAAGACCAGTTGTATTTCATTGGCTTTAATTCAATATTTTGTTTCTTAAGGTTATTCCGTAAGTCCATTTTTGGGGCAGCAGATGAAGTGGAATTGAAGTTTGTGAACAGGTATGAGCCAACTTTTGATTTAGTGATATGCACCTCTCTCTCTCTCTCTCTCTCTCAAATATCACCATATTCGAACAATTCTCAACAGGAGAAACCATGAGGATTTGAATCTCTTTGGCGTAATACTCAACCAAGAAATAAGAAGGTTATCAAGACAGGTATGTACTTGCCATAGAATTCTTTTCTGTGCAGAATCTATTCCAGGTTAATGGTTTTCCCTCCCTGGAGCAAGATCTTCTTATCTCCGCTACTTCTGTCACTCTGGTGGACTTGGATTATAGTATATGAATATGAAAACTTTAGAAGATATGCTTGTTTTCATCATTATATAAATGCATCAGGATAAAATTATCCGTGGAGCAATTTTAACAAGAACTTGAATTAATGGCCAATTGATTATGTTATTATTCGCTGGTCTGCCTTGAAGTAATTCTCTGGCAAAATTTGTCCCTGTAGAATGCATTATGACATGCTTTTGCAAACCAATAATTGCTTTATTGAGCTCTAAGATACACACTTACTGAAGAATTAGTTTGAATTGGAGCGACTTCAAGCACTTGAAAAACTTTGAGATCTAAAGTCTCCAGAACATTAACACACTATGAAGTTTTTCTTATACCACTGATGATGTGACTTGGTTGATGCATTATTCTTTCTGAAGAACGTTCTGCTAGTCTATATCTTTCATGGAAGGATGTGCTACGTATAGAAAGTTCTATAATAAAGCAAAATAATCTGCAGGGTAATTAGTTCAATTATATGGTTTCTTGATAGTAGTATAGTCCTTTAAGTAGTGCATGAATTAATTAAACATATTGTACTTGCCATGGGCATACTTGTTGGTTCTTTCACTTTTTTGCACAAGTTGTTGAAGTTTTGAGTTCTGAAATAGCTTATATCATGTCAATTGCTTTTCTGAATGCATTGCAGGTTATTAGAGTGAAATGGTCTCTCCATGCAAGGGAAGAGATAGTTTTTGAACTTCTCCAACATTTGAGGGGAAATTTGACAAAGAATCTGTTGGAAGGAATAAGAAAGAGTAGTAGGGAAATGATCGAGGAGCAAGAAGCAGTTCGTGGCCGTTTATTTACCATCCAAGATGTCATGCAGAGCACTGTTCGTGCATGGTTGCAGGTTCGTATTACCTGTGTGAGATCAGACAATTGCTTTGTGTTCTCTTGGAAAATATTACGCTACTGCAGAGTCATATATCTTTCGCCATCACATTAGATTACTATGCAACTTCACTGCATAATACTTCCCAGTGGTTCGAAGAATAAATCTCGTTATTGCTAAGACAACCAGATTCCTGATGGTGAAACTTTCCCGCACTTGAATTACAGGATAGGAGCCTTACAGTCACTCATAATTTAGCTGTATTTGGAGGATGTGGCCTTATTCTTTCCATCATCACCGGTTTGTTTGGAATCAACGTAGATGGAATCCCCGGTTCAGAAAACACACCGTATGCATTTGCGCTGTTTGCTGGACTTCTATTCTTTGTAGGTATAGTGCTAATTGCAGTCGGGCTGGTCTACCTTGGGCTGAAAAAGCCCATCAGGGAGGAGCAGGTTGAGGTGAGGAAGTTGGAGTTGGACGAGTTAGTCAAAATGTTCCAGCATGAGGCAGAAACTCATGCCCAGGTCCGTAAGCATGCCTCTAGGAATAATTTGCCCCCAACAGCCGGCGATAGGTTCCCCAGAGACGCAGATTATGTTCTTATTAGTTAAATGAAAGTGGCAAAGCAGCACCGCCAACAGGTATGAGTGAAAGCTAACTCTCGTCATATTCTGGTATACGTTTGCAACTCTTCAGGTGGAGGGAAATATAATGCAAGCTGTAACACGCCCACGGACATGATTTTTCGGTAATAAGAAATTTGACTTCCAAGTAGATCAAGTTTGTACTTTTCTATTATATAGCATTTCTTTGGAAAAAAATTGTCTTTTTTTTTTACTATAAAGGGAAAGGGAAACCATGCAATTCAGCACAGTGCCTTGGCAAGAATTCAGAACGTCAAAAGATGGACTCTACAATGTCTTCCAAATTTCTCCAGTTAATTGAAAAGCCCATCAAAGAAAAAGTAAATCAAAAATCAATTAGATGTCCTAATTTTCGGGATAAACAATCCTCCACAGCATAGCCCAGTGACACAGTGAAGCTCATCAATAACGCACCCAGAAGAAATAAGCCAGAAGTCCCCAACATATCATCACTTTAGAAGGGATCTGGTGAGATGTTCCCGGGCAGTTGCAAGTGCTTGACTTATTGTCTGCAGGAAAGGGAAATCAGAATCAGGAGATAAGCAGATAAGACAATAGTTACTTCCCAGACACATCGAAATACGACGCTAGGTATGTATTTTGTGAATTAGGTGGCCACACACCTGCTCAGATAGTGGTGCTGCAGGATCCGCGCTATGACTTGCAACTTTATTCGCAATACTACTTGCCTCGGTTTCCAGAACAATTCTGTACACGGAAAAAGAGTGTTACTAGAAATAGCAATGGAAGCTCTACATTTTGACATATAAGCTTTATTGGTAATGCCTATGGTGTTGGTACTAGGATTTTAGGGAGTACAAGAAAAGAAAGTGATGAGAACAAGTATGTAACATGTTTGGTTAATAAAAATGAAAAAGAAAAAGAAAGGAGAAGTGCGGTGTTATGGAGGAAGATTATTTTTCTGCACAAAAGCACGAGGAAAATGGAGGGGGAAAAATAGAAGACAATACTTATTGCTTGCTTCCATACTTACATCATTGTGTTAACAACTCATCTCATTTCCATTATATTCCATTATTTATTTTCAATATTGAGGTAATCATTTTCCCCACCAATTTTCTTGACAATAATTTTATTGAATTTGAATTTTATTTTACTTTTCTTTTCCTTGGCAAAACCCTAGGACCAAACACAGTGATAGTTTCCAGAGATGCATTTCTGTTCCATCGACCAAATATTACTCAGCAATGTCAACTCAATCTCAAACTAAATAGATTACAAAAGAGCACATGCTTACCCGCCATCAACAATTTCATCAATGCATAAGAGGATGAGATCCAGATTTTCGAGTGCTTCCTTCTTATCGACATTGCCCCTGGAAAAAAGTAATAAAAATAATTAAAAGATACAGCAAAATCAAGCTAAGAGTTGCTAAAACACAGATTATAACAAGTAGACATCAACAGAGGCCAAATAAAAACAAGACCAAACTTACGACCTAAGTAGAATACCAACAGCATCAAAGAACCCTTGAAGAACACTGGCTAAGATGAGTTCATTTTCATCTTCACTGCCAGTAACGTAAAAGTGCAGGTCTTGAACAAACTTGTAGATGATGATGTTGCTCTCAAACATGGCGATCTCCGCTGCAGATGAAATAACACGAGTTCAGCCAGGGAAAGCATAGGTCAACTTTAACATTAGGAATTCACCATCTCAGTCTTGATGAATAGAGAAATGACTTAGTGGCAGGACAATAGGTCACACAGAAACTCTAGCTCAACAACTAGCAACCAAGACAACCAAACTTTAAGCATAGCAACGCATGATCAGCCTAGGAACTGTGTTTCTCGTCGATGTAATTACATTTCAAGCATGTCTGCCAATATGCCACTTCTGACAATAGAAACTGTGAAAAACTCTAATCCAGCTAACCATGTTTTGTCTAAGATCGTAACAGCAATTTTCCATCAGACCAATTCAAACAACAGAAGCATAACAACATACCATGCCATAACTACAAATTAAAAATTAAAACTCACAGAGCACCTTCTGTTCTGGCATTTGTCTTTTGAGTCTTAGTAAATATAGCCTTCTCAAAAGCTTCCTTTGCACTACTAGTAGGCCACTCCTCTGTATAGTATTTGGCAGCGACACGCTTCCCTTCTGAATCAAGAAGAAGAATGTTCTTTATAGAAGGGCAGAAATCCTGTAAACAAAAGGGAACTTATTAATGTCACAAGCAAATTAGTGAAATGAGAATTAAGGATCATAATCCCATTTCAACACAAGAAGTTTGTTCCGAGTCACATGAGAAACGCATGCTAACAATAGTTGTGCCGCAGCAAAAAAGATATCGATCCATACACATATTTTACTGTAGTCCATTTCATCTTAAAAGGACATCGGGTATACAAGAGCACACATTTGAAGCCAAACTAATACAACAATTTTAACATCGAGAGATTAATTAATGAGGTCCGAGGTAGCAGCATGTTAATACAGCATAATGATCTCACATTTTACCTCACAAGCAGCTTAACTCACATCAAATAACAATAGCAAAATGCTTCAGACAGATACAAAAAAAAATCTACTATTTATAACCTCTATTCATAGCATTTCACCATCGGATTCCTTGAAAAATTCTCTCTCCTGGAGTAGATATTCCCTAGAATTTTCATTACCCAATGTAAGTACTACATATTTATGTACAAGGAAGCCTTCATCGATTCTCAGATTGATAGGAAACCCATAAACGCAAAATCCGAGTTATAAAATCATTGAATCAACGATTCCGGTGAGTGTAGCATAAGATCCGAATCCAAAACTCATTGAATCAACGGCTTCGGTGAATGTAACGTAAGATCCGAGTTAAAGAATCACTGAATCAACCACTCTGTCTGCTCTGGTGAGTGTAACATGAAAAAAAAAAAATCTGATAAAAACTACAGTATTGTGAACCAACTTAATCAGAAGCTAAAATTGATGTAATCACACGCAACAACACGCCTCAAGCCTTCAACCACAACAATGCGTAAGACTAGGAAAACCGATTTCACCGCTGTGTGTGTGTGTGTGTGTGTGAGAGAGAGAGAGAGAGAGAGCGGGGGATACCATGGCCGACGGAGAAAACTCGGGCAATGTCGCGAATCGCGGGTGAGTCGGCCTTGGGATTTTCAGACACGGCAGAGCGAAAGACGTTTTTAAGGCAATTCTCCGAATTTCCGTGGTAATTTTTTTTTTATCACTGCTCAACTTTATTGGGCTGTCAAAAAATGTAATTATCAAAAGTTGGGCCTGGAGTTGGGCTTTGTTTAGTTGGACCCGACCCAATTAAAACACTCCGTACAGATCCACCGACACGGACTTAAGAGAAAGGGAAAGCTCGTTTGATGCCCGAGCTGGCTCGATTAAATCAATATTAATTATATAGAGAGTATTTTATATTAGTATATAATTTAGAAAGAGTGAAATCAATTTATAAGTGCACTACAATTATTCTATATTCAGATAAATAATTTCCCATTGAATTCGATCAAGGTTAAAATAAAAATCTTTTCATTTGTTACGATGTCAATATCAATTAGTTATAGAAAGGCATTTAGTATCTTTGACTTTTGTGTAAGATGTCGATAAAAGATAAGATAAAATTAACATGCAAGATCTGATCTGAATATATACCACTTGATTCCAATAAAGAAATGTCCTCTCTAAAAATCTCAAGCTGCAACAAGGGAAAGAAGACCCAATCAAGCAAAATTAACGGCAAATCTTGTCAAATTTTACCACACTCAATCAATTATACAATAAATATTATTCAAATTCGAATAGACTCAATCAATTACATGATGAACATTATCGTGGCTGTCAAAACAATTTAAAAAAGTAAAATGAATTCTAGTAACGTCCCAAAGAAAATGCACCAATCAGAAGCTCAAAACCGGGATAATGCTGTTTTGCTTGCAACAATGTTATGTGAATCAACAATACAAGCTCTATAACCCAACAAGTTGCATTGTAACTGTGTATTCTATCAACCAGTTTCTTCTCAAAGTGCAATACTACATTTTTTTGGTTCTGGTTGCAAGGCCATTTGTATTTAACTCCCACAGTTTCTTCCAGGTTTTTCCTAGCTCTACGAGTTGCCAACGGACCAGAAAACGCGCCACCGACGCTTTGTATAATGCTCCGGCAGCAGCCTTTATGTCGTCCTCTAAACTTACTAAACCTTTTTTTCCACGAAAGAAACTGTCACGTATCCAAATTTGCTTGCGCAATCAAAGGGTGGGTGAAGCACCAATCAGCTTAAATAAGCTCTCAACCATAATGCATATGTCGTCCCTGCATCCATTTAGTGCGGTGGCGCTTACCTACAAAGCAAGCGAATATGAAATCAAAATAAAAAATGGTGAGGCAGTTAGGTTGAAAAGAGAAAGGGGGTGCCGCCTATTCAAGATAAAGTTTGAGATGAAGACAGGGGACTCCGTGTTTGTGCCTTAATTAGTCCAACAAGATATAACAAAGCATTTGTGATAGGATCAAAGCCTAGAGAAATACTTTTTTCATGCTCTTTAAGAACTTTTAACAGCCATATCATTGAATGTAACTTTAACATACTATAATGTGCATTCCAAGGACTAGGGGTGCAAAAGAACCGAGCCTAACAAGCAAGGCTCGAAAGAAATAGTTCATTTGATTCCTGTTCGAGCTCAAGCCAGGAAAAATGGCCAACGCTCAGTCCACTCTGCTCGGTTGAATTCTTAGCCAGAATGATTACATGGACCTGATGATAAAGGGCACAATCAACTTCCCCAAATTTTACATTTGACATTCTTTGCAGGTTTCCCTCCTCCATCATCAATGGGAACCTAAAAGGTTTCCTTAGCCAATCACCAGTATCTTTTCATCCTTAACAATTGAGCATAAAAGAATGGCTACATGTTCAACATATAATACAGATCAAAGAGCTTATCTCCAATGTCCCAAATGACATCTACGTTATCAATTCCCAATGCAATATACCACTTATAATGCTTGGCCACAAAAGTCCATGTCATAACATAGTGAAATATGCTCAAACCACACAAAAACAAGAATTTCCACTTTTGCTAGATAGAATATTACCTCAAATAGAGTTTCATTTAGTCAATGGCTTCTGCAAGAGGGCCGTCAAGTAAACCTCCCCATTCTTCACCCCACTCGGATCATTCTTGTCTGCCACAGCCCACTTCACCTTCTTGTACCCCAGCTTATTAATCAACGGTGTATAAACTTTCTCAAGATCCAATCTTTTGCTGAAAAAATGATCCAACAAGAAGTACCCTCCACCTCTCAACACCCTATCCACATCAAAAAACAAGAATTCCATGGCTGTCAAGGGTATCCACCGGTTAACCGCGTGTCCGCACCGCACAAGATCCACCACCCCATCAAACACCGGCAGCCTCTGCTGCAATGGAGCATGGAGTGGCAACAATCCCCTGATTGCCACAGCTTCGTTATACGGTGCACCAAGGTTCATTGTAGTGGTTACAACGGTCACATTCTGGAGCTTCATTTGAGCTGCAAATGTGCCGGTGCCACCGCCAATGTCAAGTGCGAGCCTGATTACACTTTTGGCCGATTTGGCTATCTGAAAAAGCTGCGAAATTGGGAGATCCAGATCTGTTTTGTAAGTCAAGAATCTCGATTTTTCGACTTTCATGTCGAAGCCCATGTCGGATTTCAAGCCTGCGAAGCAAGAGAAGGTCTTGCAGCTGTAATGGCTCAGCAGAGCAGTCTTTTCCGGGAGGGGGGCAAATGGGTCCGTGGGAAGCGCCGCCGGGGGGGAGGAGGGTGTTCTGGAGAAGCAGCGGCGGCGGGGGAGGGGGTGGCAGCCGCGGAGGATGAGATCCTCGGCCAAGGGAGCGTCGTTCGGGCAGAGTGCGAATGGAGTGTAGTTCATGTACTGGTGGAGGAGAACAGGGTTGTCCTTGCAAGATGAGGCTATGGGGGCGATGTGTGTGTAGATGAGGAGATCGGATGGGACGGCGGTGGCGGAGGAGGGGGTGGGGGGTTTCTTGGATGGTGGAGCGGAGGGCTGGATGCTGGTGAGGTGGTTGATGGTGGCTCGTATGGTGGACAGCTGGTGGATGAGGTGGTCCGGGACGGGGAGCGCGACGGGGGGTTTGGACTGGATGTTGGAGGAGAGATGGTAGAGAGAGAGAATGTTGGTGGCCACCATGGCTAGCAAGAGCAGCATGTTTAGACCCATGGTGAAACCCGCCATTGTTGGCTATGTTCAGGATTTTCTTGCTTTTATCCAACTCTGCTACCTGAAGGCTGAAGCTGAGGTTTTTCTAGCTCTCACTGTGTGTTGTGTGTGAAATTTTGGCTAAGTGATGTACAACTATGAATGATGTGAACATCATTTGGAGTGGTTAGTAATATAAGTTTTTGATGTCTGAATTAGGGCAACTATTTTACATGGGTTGAGCCGTTGAGTAAAGTTGACTGATGAGAGTGTACATGTTTTCGGGTTTTGGGAATCTAGATTTGCAACTTGCTGGATCTTGGGCTAAGTTGTAGCTCCTATTTTACACTAAATAATTCATTTTCTGTTCTTTTTTGGGGAAAGATAATTAATTAAGTGGTTGACAGTTGGAAACACAGAGATAAAGTCATTCATTCAAGAGAGGACTTAAGATACGAACTCAGGTAACTTTTCCCATTTTTCTTTGTTCCCTCAAATATAGATACAAATGAATCGAGTATGTCCGTGATCTCGAATTAAGTAATTTTTATTTATAGGTTCATTAATTTTTATTTTTTTTTAATTTTGTTTTAATATAATTATATATAATTATAAATAACATATTAATATTCGAATTCAATCTTGAACCTATAATTTTTTAGTAAATTTCTATATGAATCCCCCTCTTCTTAGCTCTTCAGACTCAAGCTCAGTTTATTTGATTCAAGCTCAAGAAGAAGAAGTTCGGCTTGATTAGTTGGCATCACTACTCCCAATCATCCCTTGGTATGATTTGAACCTACAACTGATCTGTTAGGTAATTTCTCCATTATCTATTTATTTATAATTAGTTAGGTATTATGAAACAATGTTGAAATTTCAAACTCTCTATCGGAAATTTGTAGTATTAGAGCCTAAAATGTACAAAATATGAGTTCTTGCTCCAGAACTTGTGTAAATTTTCATCCTTGTATTGCTAGGATGGCACATTTTAAGGCTTAATTTCATCAAGCATCCCCTGTGTTTTAGCCAGAATATTGTTCAGAAGACCTGTTTTGATGCTAAAATATGATAGAGAAGATTTAAAAACAACTATTTAAACATTATGGATGGAAAACGATTTTAATGAAAAATAGTGGGAACTATTAACGATATTTATTTTGACTTGCCAAGTCATGAATACAAGAAGAGCAAAGGCCTATTTAGATGAGTTTTTTCAGAAGATTAACACTTATCTATACTATTATAAAAAAAATTATTTTTATGTATAAAATGACATTTTTTTTTATTTATAATTTTACAAAAATTGTGACTAATATTGAAAATTACAATAAAATCAATTCAATTCGGATATCAAAACTTTATGTGTCAATTTTACCCTTTTAATTAGCAAACACATGCAACAAAAAAGTAAATAGATAGGACAATATTGTAATATCACAATTTAATTTTAAAACTTATTTTCTCAACCCACAAACCTCTTTCTTGATTTTAAGCTATCAGTTTCAAAAAAAGAAGTTCATTTTAATGAACTTGTAATTACTGCATTTAAACACAAATTTATTTGACTTTAAAAAAATTTATTTTAAAAAACAACTCGAAAAAAAAAATTAACCTATCCAAACTTGCCCTGAATTACTCAATTGGTATTACAGGAGAATAATACCATAAAATACCAACATATCGACTGGTATTATTTTGAGGACAGCGATTTCACCAGATGCTAGTGGTTCCATGCGTCGCGAGAACTAAGAAACACGAGATATAATAATGTGGGCGAAATTGAAGGGAATGGCAGATGAAATTACAGGAGAGAACCCACCAAAGTACATCCAGGATCCAACCGCGTCATTTGGACGCAAATGCGGGGCCCGTGATTATTATTCTCATAAATAAATATTGAGCATAAATACGGAAAAAGTATTTCATATTATTTCCATAATTTTCACCGCTCACTGAACCTCAGATCAGCAGCAAAAGAAAATGGTATGCAATTTTTATCCCTTTCTCCATTTACATGTTTCCTTAAAATTTTGTAGCGTTAATTTTATTTTGCGTGGTGATATTAGGGTTCGAAATCATTTTTGGGGGTTTCGAGGGTTTTGCCCCTTTTGATTTTGTTGAATTAAGATGCTGCTGTAACGTTATTTATCCATATTTTCTTTGTTAATTTGAAATTTTGAATTTCTAATCGAATATTGATTGATTAATTTAAATTTACACGACTGCTGATTCCGGCGTTTTCCTGAACGATTAGTGGTTTTTGTGATTTGGGGGCTCCAATCGGTTTTTCGGTTTTGCTGTTGCTGAATTTCGTATTTCAGATGTGAAATTTGAATTTTAGATTATAGCACACTTCAATGGAAGGAGTTAGGGTTCTTGAAGTTCACAAGCGATGCTGAATTATCCTTTGCTTCAGATTTACAGGACGGTTGATATTAACTTTTTTAATTTTGTGTCGATAAAAGGCCTTTAGCTCATGCATTTAGGTCCAGATTAGGTGTTTTGGTGGATCCAACATAGGTTATCGAGCAAGAGGTCGTTAGTTGTTCTTGTGCATTTGAAGTGTAGATTGTTTTAGAGCGTATCAAATTGCGATATTCCCGTTTTTGTTTTTAGTTTTATAATTTGATTGTATTTTAGGCTGACCCAGAATTAGAAGCCATCAGACAAAGAAGAATTCAGGAGCTAATGGCGCAACGTGGCACGGTAACAATTCTTCTGCCTCTCTGCCTTCCGAATATACGCGTATTGTTGATTCATGATCTGTATTGTTTAGCGTATTATAATGATGATGTTTTGGGCTTGTAGGGTAATAGTCAAAATCCCGAGCAGCAGAAAGCCCAGGATGAAGCTAAAAGGTGAATCCCTTTTCTCGTCAAATTCTGTTTATGCCTTTCAGTAGTGATGTGTATACATTAGTATATACTCTAATGCTCTTCTTGATCTGAACTTGGGGGACTCATTTAGGGAGGCGGAGGAACAAAGGCAAATGATTCTTAGTCAGATTTTGACATCAGAAGCACGTGCCAGACGTAAGTTCAATGATGAATTGACATTTCCTAACATTTTCACAAGTCAGAAGTACTTGGCTAACTTGTTGACATTGTTGTATGAAAATTCAATTTTTTTCCATGAAATTTTATTCTATTCACTAAGACCACCCACTGAAAATTATTAAAGTATCAAGTCTGGAAACTGAAATGCATAACGAGCATTGTTTAAACAGAAGTTACTAATTACTTATGTGCTAAACATACAAATCATGTCTCCTAGACTCCCGTGTTTTTGTATGTGCAGTTGCTCGAATCGCACTAGTTAAACCTGAAAAGGCCAGAGGAGTTGAGGATGTTATAATACGAACTGCTCAAATGGGTCAGATTGTTGAAAAGGTGGCTCATGTCTAATTGTCAATTTCTAATGCTTCTTTATATATGTACACATGGCAATATATATAATTCTAATCCTGTGAATCGGTCTATGTTCAAACTGAGGAAGAGCTTTGTGCAAATGATTTATGGTTGATGAGTATCAGATTTCTCGCTGTTTTGTAGGTATCTGAAGAGAGGCTTATATCTTTGCTTGAACAAATCAATACCCAAACAACTAAAGAAACGAAAGTTACAGTAAGTAGTAATGATTAATTCTGTTCAGAGCTTTTTCCCTGTCTTGTTTTTCATGAAATTTAATCCTAATGTTTGTTTGCTAATTTATGATTTCATCCTATTTACAGATCAAGAGACGCCCAAGTGTTCTTGATGATGATTAGTGTATTTCGGTCATCTGGGAGCTTGTACGATTTATGCGACGAGGAAGTAAGGAGTTAAGAATTGTAGTGTCCATCCTACAGGTTTTGACGTCTTAGCAGAACCCTTAAATATGATTTCATCAGTCATTTGTCCTATCTTGTATGTTGTTATGGAGGTTTTTGATTTTTCGGTGATTAGTTTTAGCTGATGGCTTCGTGTGGAACCGTGCGATTCTGATTCGCTCTTGTTGTTCGTATTTTACATTTTTCGTGGAGTGAAGCTTGCGATATTCAATTAAATTTTGATGCGCAATGATAACTGAAAATTTGACAATTAGTAAATTTGATTCTATTGTATGATATACAGACAATATGAAATTCTTGGTGCTTGCAAAAACTTAAAAAAAAATTTTTTTACTGCTTTTAGCTTCATAAAAGCTATTTTAAGTGTTTGGTTTTTCAATTTTTGTTTAAATTAAATTGAAAAAAAAAACAAAAATTAAGTTGGGAAAAAAACTGTTTCTATCAATTTAGAAGTGTTTTCTAGTATTTTCGTAAATCAATTGAATTTTTTGAACTATATCTATTAATTTTTAACTGTTTTTTACTTTTATTTCTAAATATTTTACATTTTTACTTTTAACTTTTGACTTATTCTTATTTTTATTTTTAAATATTATTAATTTTTACTACTCAATTTTAATATTTTCAATAATTTCAATTTTGTTTAAAAATAAAAATAATCCCAAACACCTTGTAGTATTATAAAAGCGGTGGCCCGCATCTGCCATATATCTATTGGTTTTACCGATCTGACATGGATATAACTTATAAGTCACATGATTAGAAATATCTGAATTGGAATATTATAAAAATTTACATCATAGAAGTATCTGCATTGGGAATGCCAAACCTTGTGTGATTTTTTTTTTTAATTATAGTGGTAAAAATTGATATTATATATCGTATATTTAAATATATAATTAAATTATATTTTATATTTATTTTACAAATGCATCGAGTGTGTATTTATCACTAATTTTTATTACTATCATGTATCTAGTGTTATGCAGATGCGGTGCACGGAAATCATAATACATCACGTCGCATAAAAAGATAAAAATAAAATATACTTTTCATTCAAAATAATGTTGACTTTGAATAATTTTCAATGTATTTGAATAATTAAATAAAGAGCGATATTTTATTCACATTCAAAGCTTTTAAATTTTTTGGAAAAAAAAACAAAGTATACCAAAAAATATCATATCAAAAATTTAAAAAATCTAAATCTAAAAATATGATCCAAATTAAAGTTATAAATAAAATTGTTAGATGTATTAATTAAAGTTATGAGTGTTAAATTATGAGCTCTTATGAGTAAATAGATCACAAAATAATGAATTATTATCCACATTGAAAAATGCGACACCATAATTTTTTTTAGGTACCTAAATATATATGGATGTGAATCATCATAAAATAAATTAAAATTAAAATTTAGTTAAAAATTAACAATAAAACTAATACTAATACTAATAATAATTAAATTGTGAAACCACAAGCATTTTTTATGTATCTTGGATGTTGCAGATCTCTTTATACATTCTCCAAATAAACATTTCGCCATAAATTTGCGTTAGATTTATCTTATATTTTGAGATCATCTTGAATCTCCTTTCATATTTCATTTTGTATTATGGTAATATTTTAATTATAAAATCCCGTATTTAGTGGGAATCATAAATCGTAGAAAAATGGGAGTCCATAATTGGACATGCTAGTAGGTAAGTAAGTCGATGAGTGGGATAACAAAGTTTTTAATTGTTGTTATTATTGTTTAAAACAATCTAGCAAATCAAAAATTTTAATTCAAAATTTAAAAAAATGAGAGAAAATTATATTTTTTCAAAATTAACCAAGTCGTAGTGAAAAGTCACTGTCAAAGTTAATTTGTGATTCATTAGATGTAAACTTTTTATAATGTACATATAAAAAGAATACATCTAATAAACCGCAAAATATTTGTGTTTGTGAGAGTGAGAGAGAGAGTGTGTGTGTTGGGGGGGGGGGGGGGAGGGGGTGTACAAAAAGGATTAAAATATCATTGTGGATAGTTGGTGGATTTAATTGATTAGGTGAAAGAATCAATAATTTTACAATTAAGGGCACCCCATCAAATAATTCATTTTAAGTAATCAAGAATAATTCAAAATTTTAAGAGTTGATAATCTAGTCAATATTTCACATTGTGGTCAAAGAACCTAATTCAAATACATAATAATGTATATAAAGATGTAGATTATAGTTTTATTTATCTATATCTATTTTTATTGAAAGTTATTATATTACATTTTTATGTCATTTTATGCTTGTGTGTGTGTGAGAGAGAGAGAGAGAGAGAGAGTGGGGGTGGCATTATGTAATATTTTAATTAGAAATTTCTTTATCTATATATATATTTTTGTTGAAAGTTAGTATTAATTAATTTTATGTCATTTTTTGTGTATGTTTGTATGGCCGTGGAGGGGGGGGGGGGGGTGACTACAAAAAATATTAAGATATAATTATAACTAGTTGGTAGGTTTCAATGATTATGAGAGAGAATTAAGAAAGTTACAATTACTGTAAACCAATCAAATAATTTATTTTGAGTAATTAAAAATAATTCTAAATTTTTAAGAGTTGATAATTTGGTCAAAATTACATATTGTGATCAAAAGATCACCTTCAAATATATAATAGTGTGTATATTTATATATATACATATAATAGAAATTTATTTATCTAAATATGTTTTTATTGAAAGTTACTATTACATTTTTATGTCCTTTTATGTGTGTGTCTGTGCGCGCGCGCGTAAATGAGAGAGCGAGAGAGAGAGGCTACAAAAAGTTAAAATATCATTTTGGATAGTTGGTGGATTTAAATGGGGGTTTGTCTAAAATAAGGCATGCTAAGTATTGAGTTAATGTTAAGCACCTCAGTATTCTATTAAATTATGAAACTACTTGCTACTTGTGCAACATGTTGCAGGTAAATTGTTGTTTAGGTTTGAATAACCTACTACCTATTAATTACCTAGAACTCTATGTTTTTTATATATACGCGTGGTGTATTAAACCAACTAATTTCTATCAACTCATTCACCTATTTTTTTATTTTTTTAATAAGCTCTATTATATATATACATTTTTTTTTTGATGTGTGTACAAAAATAATATTTTCGTTGCGTTTTATTTATTATATCACTGTTAATCATCAAAATTACAATCGACATAAATGTATTATTGAATATGGGATAAATTAACTTAAAATTGAAATATATATATATATATACATATATATAAAATAAAAAATAATAATTGATCTATAATCGAAAAAAGTATTATAGGGAATTACTACGCAATGCACCATGCAAATAAGAGCACTTATCACAAAAGTATGACTATCTTCTAATTCGAAATAAAATATTTTAAATATTTGTTACATTGCATCAGTCATTATAGAAAACTTTGTCCCTCATCAACTATAGATATTTCAATTTTTCTTTAATTTTTTTATTTTTGCAATTTGTCCATCACTCTTGAAATATTAGAATAATATAAAAGTAAAATTGTGAAATACTAGATAATTTAAATGTTTCATATTTTGGTATAAATGATAGAATTTTGTCTAGAGTTTTTTAGAAAATAATTTTGAATATATATGAATTTGATTTTTTCAGAGCCTTGATATCAATTTGAGTTATTTTATGTGAGTGGAAAATATTATATTTTTAGACTTTTATATTTCCTATCAATTTACTTAAAATATATGAAAAAATAAATTCATATTTTTAAGACTGGGGAGAAATAACGAGAAAATCAAGAACACTTAATTATTGAAGAAATATTGTATTTTTTTGTATCACTATTTATTTTAATTTTAATATTTAGTGGCAAAAACATAAACACATCTCTTATTTTCAAACAGTTAATTAAAGAAACAATAATTTATGTCTTATGCTAAATTAATGAAAGAATGGATATATTATTGTTTGTTTTATAATTAAACTTAAACTATTTAGGAAAATAAAAAATTGAATAAAAAATTCATTGTCAGTTAATATTTATTTCATCTATATGGTCTTTTAGTCATTACATTTATGATACATATGGAAACAAATAGACAGAGCATATGTATATGTATATGGATATTATATGTATTCACAGATGATACTTTTTGTTATGAAATATATTCAAATTTAGTTGGTTTAGATTATATGTACGAGTGATCCACACATGCTAACAAATTATTATTGAGTTATACAAAAAAAAAAGGATAATAATTAATGCATAATAAAAATTTGGATGCGAAACATACAAATTATATAATAGTTATAGTTGTTTTTTTTAAATTGCAACTATCTTTAATTCAATTGCACTCATTATTGATGTTTATTGTAATTATTCTCTCTTAATGACGAGATATAATCATTATGCTTTACATCTCTATTGGCAAGTAATATTTCATATTTTTATCAAAAAAATAACATTTTATATTTATTTTGAGTCATAGGGATGTTGATAGTATGATTTGAATAATTCATATTATTAGTTATTCGTATGTGTACCATATATATATATGTATATGCATGTAAGAGCCATGTAGACGATGATAGAGAGAAGATATGGGGAGTAGTTATCGAACAACAGGAGAGATATAAGCTAAGTGTGTGAGAGAGAGCGTAATTAACCTGTTGCCTGTAAATATTTTTAAACTGACTCATTAGTAAAAATAAACACATAGCGGATAAAGAGAGTCATACCTCACATAAATCTGTACGATCTGAACTTATTTTAGAAAACTCCTTTAAATGATTAGGTGAAAGAGTTAAGAAATTTACAATTAATGCACTCAATCAAATAATTCATTTTAAGTAATTAAGAATAATTCAAAATTTTAAGAGTTGAGAATTTGGTCAAAATTGCACATATGGTCAAAAGACCTCATTCAAATGTATAATAACACACACACACACACACACACACATATATATATATATAGATTATAATTTCCTTTATCTATATTTATTTTTATTGGAAGTTGGGTGGAGAGATTAGTACATTGTGTGTGTGTGTGTGTTTTCTTCTTGTGGAAAATCACGGTGTTTTCTTTCAAAAACAAATAATCCAAACGGGCACCAAGTAGTACAATGGCAAGGGTATGTCTTTCATTAAATTCTATAGCTCAGGAGATGCTATTCACTTGAATATTATTCAAATAATATTTCAATAGTTGAATTAGATATGGTGATATTATAATTTTAATTTTTAATATTAAAATATTCAGGTAAAAATAAGATTTTTTTACCAATTCCCAATCACAAAGCGACTCATCAGCAAATGTGATCAAAGTTTTATAATTGGGCTGGTGACGTGCCCATCTCATTTTTCAGCCAGACAAAAAGCCCAATTGGGCCTATATTTCAGTTTCGTTGTTTGTGGGCCTAAAACGACTAACCTACCTTGAATCGACTCCACTCTAGAAAGGGCGGTTAAATTTCTATTTGCTGCTCCTTTTCAAACAGTTACATTGAAAAAACGAAAAAATGTCCGTCCTAATTGGGAACAAATATTAGGGGTTTTTGGGAGCGAAAAAGGGTTTATATAGTAGCTTCACTCCGCTGATAATTTCTTCAATCGCCGCTTGGTTTTCATCTTCCATGGCTGCCCGCTAGACTACATCATCACTTTTAAGTATTTCTGAAACAATGGCTGATGTTTCTTCTCTCACTAGCCTCGCTGGTTCTACAAATCTTTGGACTGTTTTCGCCGCATTGGTTTTGGGTTTCCTAAGATCCAGAAATTGAGGGTTTTTGTTATCGAAAATGGCGGAGGATGTGGAGGCGGCGCAAGAGAAACCCTCCAACGCCTGCTGCGCCGCGGTAATTTTGTTTTTTGCTTATTTTTTGTGTTGATCTGAGGGTGGTTGTTGTTATAGAGCGAACCAACAGTGTTAATCTGACTTTTCTTGGATTCTTGTAGTTGAAGAAGAAGCACTCTAAGCTTTTGGAGAAGTATGCGAAGCTTGAAGAGCTTAAAAACAAGTTTCGCAACTGCACGGCGTTGGTACAGGAAAAATATGATGTTCTTGAGAAAGAGAATGAGGGTCTCAGGAAAGGTTAGATATAATTGTTCTTCCTCACGGATTATACCTTGTATTAGTGTCTCGATAATTTTGGTTTTTGTTAGTAACAGGGTTGGGAATGATGATTGACGATGGATCAGAATTATCGATTTATTTATTTTATTTTGTTCAATGTTATTATCACTATTATTGTAGCTGTTGTTCGAGGATTGGGGATCTTGAAATTGGTAAAACGGGTAGGAACCTTAATCTGTTCTTTAATGTTTTACTGATAGTAAAATTAATTTTAATTTCCTCCAGCGTTCGAGGAACTCAAAGTGCAGGCCAGTGTATGGAAAGATGAGAAAGAAAAAGAATGTGGTGCTCGTATTGACCTTGAGGATGAGGTATCTGCTCTAAAGGACGAGGTCCGATTGTTGAAGCAGAATGGCAACCCTGCTTCTCAAGAAGCAGATAAGCAGCTTCAAGATCGTCTGGATGGGGCTGAGAAAGAGATTAAGCAGCTGAAGGAGCTTCTGGAGAAAGAGAGGGAAAGGAAAACTGTTGAAAAAAGGAATGCTGAGTCAGAGAAGAAGAAAGCTGATGAGGCTTTGAAGAAGCTTGAGATGGGAAAAAATAAGATTAGTGAAGCACAAAAGGCTGCTAATGCTGAAAAGAAAAAGGCCGAGGAATATAGACATTTTTGGGAAAATTTGAAAAGGGAGATTGATGCAATGAAATCAACATTGGCTTCACAAAAATCTAAATCTGAAGCTGCAGAGAAGAAAGCTGATGAGGCTTTGAAGAAGCTAGAGATGGGAAAAAATCAGATTAGTGAAGCACAAAAGGGGGCTAATGCCGAAAGGAAAAAGGCCGAGGAACATAGACTTTTGTGGGAAAATTTGAAAGGGGAGATTGATGTAATGAAATCAACATTGGCTTCGCAAAAATCTAAATCTGAAGCTGCAGAGAAGAAGGTGGAGGCAGAGAAACAGAAAGCAATTAAAGAAAGAGAAAGAGCTGATTTGGCAGTGGCCAAAGCCCAGGAGCAACAAGAAATTGCAGAAACGAACTTGAAGAAGGCCATATTTGAGAAGGATCGAGCAGATGATTTGAGTCGAAAGTTGGAAGAGGCTAGTAATAGGGCTAAAAAATTAGAGGAGTGCCGCAAACATATATGCTGTGAGAAGTTGTTTAATGCTCCAGCTGGTGAATCTAATACTGGCAGAATTGCAGAATTGGCAAGTGATGTTGGCATGGGAATGCAAAAGAATGATGCCCAAATGTCAAAATTGTTAGAAAAGATGCTCTTGGAGAAAGAGCATAATATTATTAGGGAGAAGAAGCGTGCAGATTCAGAGAAAAAGAAAGCAAAGAAGCACAAGGAAGTAGCAGAAGCACACAAAAAGATGGCCATTGAACAGAAGCATCGAGCTGATCAGCTATCTAAAGAGTTGGAAAGTTGTAAGCTGAGGTTAGAAGAATTACAGAAGGAGCTGCAGGAGCTTGTTTCTTACAGAATATACGCTGACAATGTACCTCTAAGAAACAATAATATTATTTCTGAATCGGATAAAGTTAAACTGCTGAAGAAACAATTGAAGCTAGAAAAGATGCTTGCAAAGCATGCCAAGAAAGTTTTGAAGGTGGAAGCTATTCGTAACGATATGCTACATCAAGAACTATTTCACCTAAAGCAGGAGTGCCTTCGATTTCAACATTGTTTGAACATGCTAGATAAGAGTTTTGTACAAGGTGGTGAACGTATACATCAGTTGGAAAAGGTTGGTGTCCATACTCAGATAGAAGCCTAGTTATAGATGTAGATATAGTCTTTTTCTTTACTACCATGCACAATCTTACACAGATTGGTACTCATTTAACTGGTTGATGTTACTTTGCAGATTGGCAATCAGACCTCAGAAGCATTATGTTCAGATGGGTATCACGGGCAACTTATATCAGGTATAGATTCTAGATTGGATCCTCCATGCAGAGGTTCCAAGCGAAAAATGTTACAGAGTTCTGCGATAAATTCCAGTTCGGCATCTTTTTCTGATCGACCGTTGGTGGGATCACAGGAACGACATACTTTATCTGTCACAACATCAGCTAAACTGGGGGAAGATATATCAAACCTCAAACCGACTATGCCAAGGTTGTCAGACAAGATGAGAATAAAATACGATGAGCATGCTGTAGCTAAAGCTGAAAACAGCATGAGAAGGCCAACTAAGGACAATGTTAATGAAAGGAGAGTTGGCCACCATGAAAAGAAGCAGATTCTTGATGCAGTTGAGTCCATTCAAAATTTGTATTGTAAGGGTGAGAAGTTGCATCAACGCGTATTAGAGAAACTATCTGTACTGCATGATATACTCAATAGCCAAAGCGATAAACCTGAAGAAGAGAACCTGAAAGAGGATTCTTGTGGGAGGCTTGACAGACCTTGCAAGAGGAGAAAGACTTGTTCTGATAGAACAGTAGTTGTTCATCGCTTGCAAGACTCTGGGGAGCCAAAAAGAATGCTTTGTTCGGATATGGATCATTCTGATGCTTGTATGCATGCTTCACCAACAGGGTTGGATGTTATGAAATTTGATGGGCGTTTTAAGGATGGAATAGGTAATATGATTGGGGGAAACGAGTGCATTTCTCAAGACTTTGGTGAAATGGCTAATTCAGACTATATGAAGTTGCTAGACCTGGATAATGCCGATGATGAGAACTCTTATCGTAGAGCTGTTGCTATGCCTCTATCTCCAATGCTGCTTGATGTTGAATTCCACGGGGACGAGAAACTCGAAGTAGCTAATTCTGAGATTGTGGCAGATAAAAATTACCAAGAGGGCTTGTCAAATCTAAGGGATAATCTTGTGTCAGCTTCTAGATCTCATGTTATTGAAATGGATAAGAATCCCACTAATTTAGAATTGAATGGTGGCGTTTCATCAAAGTCAGACAGCAAGGAGGATTCTGTCGGATACTCTAAACATACAGATTCCGTGCCAGCAAGTAATGCACATTTCAATCAGGTTGACGTTTCATGTGGAAATTTGAGAATGCCTGCAAAATCTTGTCCTGGAAACAATGAAACTAATATAATGAATGAAAAGAGGATTGTTTCTACTCCTGGCGGCCATCTGAAGTATTTTGTTGTATCCTCAGACAACAAGAACAACCACAGCATTTTGAGGATCCTTCACACAACAAGCAATTGCATGCCACAACCTTCTTTCCTGCATTCAGCAGAGACATCCCTTCGAAGTATTCTACTTACTCTTTTGAAGTCAGAAGATCTTTCAATGAAGTAAGTGAATGTTAAATAAGAGGTCTTACTTTGTTTGATGCTATGAACACTGCTCCACGAGTGTAACTTTTTCCCGGGAATCATTTTTGACCACGACATAAAGTAGCTAGGACATACTGCCTTTCTTCAGGAAAGTAGTTTTTAATGTTATAGTCGTCGTTTCTGGCTCATAAATTGTTTGTCATTTACCACTTTCCCGAATAGGACTTTTATAATTATTCGTCAGTCTACATTTTTTGCTGCTTATTGATAATATCCTTATCATATTTTCTCTTTACATGAGTATTTAGAAATATTGCTTTAGGTCTCAGTCTTGTTTATGCATCAAATTTTCTCAGAAGTTAAAGGCATAGTGTTCTATGTAGTAGTTTTATGTTTGGAATGTCACTTCATGCCTCAAACTGTGTCAGCAGTTGAATGGCATGGTATTCTATGCAGTTCTATGTTTAGAGGGCCCAAAAGAAGAATCTAATTATAGCTCTGTGCTCTTTGGACTGCATCTGCAGGGAGAAGGTCTGTGTGTTGTTCTCTCTAATGCTACAAGGAATTTCTGAAGTTGGAATGAATAATCTGACAAATGTTTGGAGTGATGAGCTTGGCCAATCTCTTGATTCGGTGGCTCTGCACATTCGCTCAGGTACATGTTGAAACCTTATGTTCTTAGATTCATCAGTGTTTGTGTTGCATTTTCATTTTTATAGGTTTTAAAAAGGAAAATATTATTATCTCATGCAGCTCTCGGCGATCCAATTTTGAGAAGGATGTTTTTGGAGTCCTGTCACTTGCTTGAGCTGCTTTGTGTCATTGAGGATTTTCTTCTGCAGAGAAAAGTTTTGGTCCAGGGTGATGTATCTGCTGAGCCAGGGGCCCTTTCTCATTCCAGACTGGACCTAGATCTAAATGGCTATGCCATAACACTGTCTGAAGTCGTGGCTCCGGCTCACCTCTTGGTTGCAGGGGGGAGTCTGTTAGCATCTTTATGCTCAGCATTTGACCATATTGGTTTTGTTTGTGAGATGTCATTCAACATTCTCACAATGCATTTTGATCCTGCTGAGATGTTGGCCATTGTTCATGCTTTTGGTCGTGTATGTGGCTCCAAATATTTTTCCCTTGAGCAGTACTCTTTGACAATGACTGTAGTAAAATCATTGGTTATGTTGCTTGAGAAGCAGACTAATATTACAGCTTCCTCTCCATCAATGGCTAAGAATCTTTCCAAAATTTGGTTATGTAGCAACAATTGTCTGTTCTCGATGGGTGCTGCTTCTATGGAAGATGTTGCACTGCTGCTGTTAGAGAACCTTAAGAAGCATGGCAGATCTGAATCTTTGCCACAAGATGAATTGGTTAACTTGCAAATTCCTAGAGTACGGCCCTGCGGGGAGGGGACCAACGAGTTCTCAGAGTTGAGAGATGTTATCCAATTGGGTTCTAAATCCGAGGAGACTTTGTGTGCCTTCATTGATATTCTCTCTTTGGTTGAGCTCCTAGCTTCATTCATGGTATACATCTCCCTCCTGTGTTCTAGGAGAATCTTTTCTCTTCTTTTGTTTTTTCGGTTTCCTCTCAATTTCAATAACATATCATTTCTTATTGTATCTCACTATTATCTTTCTCTCTTGATACCCAGAGCTGGGATTGGACATTAGACCACATTGTAGATCAAATTTGTAAATATTTGGAGTTGCATCTGATGGAAAGTTTTGCTGCTGCTGTTATCTTACTTATTGGTCAACTTGGGAGGTAAATGACTTTACTATTGTATATTTACGCATGTGGATATGAAAATAAGGTGACTGCTTGCTGTGGTTTGGTTTCTCTTTCTTTGCCAAATCATAAGTTTTCAGATTCAAGGTCATAAAGCTGTATATATTATTATCAGGATTCAATATTACGCCTCTTTGTCTTAGAGAGATACATGTGAACCACTACCAAACACCAAAATTACTTACTAGCTTAAACTTAAGTGATACCTTGCTTTTAATCAGATACTGCCCTTCCTTGTATGTCCTAACTTCCCGTTATTCCTAGAGCCCTTTCTGGCTTCTATGTTGTACTGTCTTCTCCCACCACCTCCGTCCTTTATGGCTTTATCCACGAAGATCATATCTCCAGAAACCCCTTCTAAACGTTTTTGTTAATATTCTTGTTGCTAGAAAAATTAAATATCTTCTAAGATGGTTCTGGTTGCCTGTGAGCAACAATATCCTTGTTGTATGGTTTCTTGCCATGGTCATTGATGACAATTGTTTGGTGACAGAAGCTCTTAACTTTGCTCATTTTAGTGTATTGTCTGGGCTTAAATGCTTATCCTGTAGCCAGGTTGGGGCTTTGTGTCTGTTTGCTGAGACTGATTGCATTTACTATGTTTATATCGGGATAGTTATATTTGACATTTTTACTGGGCAAAACTTTGGCAGGAGGTGTATCCATGTTGAACCTTTAAGTCTCTTGAGTTTGTTTGCTATTTTAGGTTGTGGGGTTAAGCATGATTCAAGAAACTAATTGTCAGGAACACTTACAACTTCACTGAATATCATTGTTGCAATAAAAACTAATTGCCTTCTGCCATGGTCCAGGTTGATTATGAACGACAATTTCTTTTATCTATAACAGGCTCGTAGTAGCTGCAGAAAACTATTGGTTCCTATGTTATGGATTTTTCTTAAATACCGTCACAATTCCAATTATGATGATGTCATTCATAATAATTTCCTTGTTCATGATTCATAACATTTGCCTCTGTCGTGTAGGCTTGGTGTTGGTGCCAGCGGATATGAGGACTCTGGAGTCAGGAAACTTAGAGGATGGTTATCTGCATTTGTGCGCCCGGGCACTTTTGTTAAATTGAGTCTTCCTGTTCAATTTGCTACTATAAATGCTTTGTTTGGCCTTACTCCTATCAAATTCAAAGAAATTCTTGAAGATAAAGTAGAAAATCCGGCAGTTTTGAGTCAATCCATTCCTGTTAGTTTTATAAGGGAGTGGTTTTTTCTCCTGAGTAATGAGCAACAGTCGCTCTTTCATCAGGCTGCAAGTGAGGCCAATTGTGAGATTGGTTTGCCAGAAAGATGAATGTTTTAGTTTTCAGTTAGTGACGAAAAAAGTTTTGTAGTGCACTTTTTGCAGCTTGTCTGTTCTAGGACAGCATTTTTGTATGTTCTTGCGTCCCATTCTTTTGATGAATTCTATGTACAGCGATTGGGTGCTAAGGGTCTTTTTTGGACCTCGATCTCTCTTTAAGTTGAATACCACTGTTGGTTTCATGATTTAAAATTATTTTACTCCTATATTATGGAATTTACTAGGCATTCTATTCGACTGCGATGAATCATCAGTCAGTGATGTTGATGAATTGTGGCAATCTACAGGTTAATTCGGTTGTTCGTGAGTTGAAGTTTTCTGCAGAAAGTTTCAAACCAGAGTAGGCTCTTCAGTCTTCATTGATATTTTGTAAGTATATAGGTCTTCTAGTGAATTATATGAACCATTGGAGGTTCATATGATGTTTTAATGCTGTAGCGTTGTTTCTGGCGTATTTCTCCCTCTGATGGCTGGAAAATGACTGTTTGAATACGTCAAAATATTCCGACTTAAGCATTGGTCACTCAGTTTTTAAATGGGTTCTCTTTCTTAATGTCAAGTGCGATAAGTGCCAATTTGGTGATGGTTAAAGATTAGATAAAGGTGTTTATCGTAATTAGTGTATGGATATGGTGTAAATGCACATCTCCATCATTAATGATCGACTCCCACCCAACAAAAGGGTCGTAACCCATGATTAACTTTATTTGTTTGTTGTTATTTTTATATGTACTTGGGAAGTTGCTATTGAACCAACTTGATATAAAAAAGGGGATCTTTGAAGTCAAATGAAGGTATTGCGGCTGTCTCTTAGACTAGGTATGTAATTGCATATATTATTGGCCCCCAGAATCTGGACTTGTTGAATTATGAAAATCCAGATTTTTTGTCCCCTTAATAATATTATTGACTATGTCTAGCAATCACAGGCTCCAGATTTTCCATTTTCCAGTATTCTTTATGGTAATTTTTGTTCCTTTTATAACAAAAGGGAGGTCATATTTTGAACTTTAACATAAAGGAGATGTTAGACATATTATTATTTATAAGTTGAATATATTGTCCCGTTTATATCAAGCAAATGAAAGTTTTTATGAAAGCAAATCATAATTCTTGTATTACTACTGCCAAGTAAAGGTGCTAATTTAGTGGGAAAACAATTTTTTTTACTTAATATGACTGGAGTCTTAAATAATATCAATTTGATTAGTGGCTGAATGAAGGGAGTTGGAGGGTGCCTCGCGATTAATGATTATGCTGAATTGAAAATTTTAAATTTTGTCCCATCTTAAGAAAAAAAGTAATATAAATATTTTTAATATTTTATAAAAATTTGATTTAATCCCCAAACAAAATTTTTTGCCCCCCCTTCCCACTCTCCCATATTGATTTTCTTTTTCTATGTATTAATGTAATCTATTATACGTATATATATGTGTGTGTGGATATAAGTAAACTAGATATACATCAATGGACACATGTACTTATCTATTTCATATACTAAAATTAAAATCTATACATATATGTTTCACATTTTATGCCTTATAATACATCTGTACATAAAATAAATCACTTAAAAAAAAATAAAAAATAAAAAAAAATAGCAAAAAATGGGACACATGGCCAAACAATATAGCCACTTCCCAACTATATTAGAACCAATAAGGTTTGGCAATTAAAACTCTCCCATTCCCACTTTGATTGTTTTCATTCTTTCAATTTTTAAAGAACAAAAAATGGCACCCCACTCGTTTATATCTTACCGTTTTCACGTGCATAAACACACCCAAACAAGCCCTCACACGCTCTCAAGTATCATTGTTCGTCCTCATTAAAAAAAACACATGAAATCATATCTTAAAACAAAAAAAATTCGTCTGTAATAACTTTTTCGACTGTCCCATAATAAAGATTCTAGGCTGACGCCATCGTCAGAAAAAGCTGCAATGTAACACCGCCACCGGAGAATCTTGGAATATTCCGGCGACCCACCATCTCCGATCTCATTCTTTTCTTCTAAATCAAGATGTCGAAAGAGCCACTCCTCTCTTACATTAGCACCAGAAGGGCACAACCTTCAACCCCGACGGCGGCGGGGACGACGCCGTTTGCCCCGGCGACGCCTCTCTGCCCTCTACCTGAAGACAGTGAAATCACCATTCCACCCACGCCCATGACCCCTTCATCCAAGGAGCTCAAAGACATTCTAATTTTTGGGTCCTCCCCCTCATCTACGTCGGTGCTTATGGAATCTTCGTCAAACATTATCGAGGCCTTAAGCGCAACCCTCACCCCTAAGGCATCGATATCCAATCTTATTGAGAACGAAAGGCTTATTCTTGATCAACAAACGCCAAATTGTGAGCCGGAGAGCCGGAAATCTTGGTCAAGTGATCCCATTTATCCCGTCTCCAGGAGCAATCTCCACAGGTCCAAAACTGCGCCTGCTATGGCTACAATCAATGAGATCGGTCGTTCTTCAAATACAAAGACACCCCAGTTTGGTAAACAGTCGATTGTTGGACAGGGTGTTGTTCTCTTGATTGTGTACTTGAGCCTTGGTGTGGTTATATATTCTTTAAATAGGAATAATTTTAGATCACAAGACACACACCCTGTTGTTGATGCTTTATATTTTTGCATTGTGACTATGTGTACAATTGGTTATGGTGATATAACCCCTGATAATGCTGCAACAAAATTGTTCTCTATTGCTTTTGTGCTTGTGGGCTTTGGTTTTGTTGACATTTTGTTAAGTGGGATGGTTAGTCACATGCTTGATTTGCAAGAGAATTATCTTTTGAAGACCATTAAGGGTTCTTATATAATAGATGTAAAGAAGGGGAGGATGCGGATAAGGATGAAGGTAGCCCTAGCATTGGGTGTTGTGACTCTTTGTATTGGAATTGGGGCTGGTGTAATGCATTTTGTTGAGAAGTTGGGTTGGTTGGATTCGTTTTATTTATCAGTTATGTCCGTGACGACCGTTGGATATGGTGATCAGGCGTTTAAGTCTATGTCCGGTCGGATATTTGCATCAATATGGTTGCTTGTATCTACACTTGCTGTTGCTAGAGCATTTCTCTATTTGGCTGAGTTAAGAGTGGACAAGAGGCATAGGAGGATGGCTAAGTGGGTGCTCGCCCAGAATATGACTGTTGCTGAGTTTCTTGCTGCAGATATTGATCACAATGGTTTTGTGAGGTATGCTTTTTCATCTTTTACTTGTTTCAGTGCATTTACTGTTTCAGCTAAAGGTTTTGATCTTGTATTCATCTATGCAATAAATTTTTTTTACAAGGAGAGGGTCTGTGTGTGTGATTATGGAAGTAAAACTCAGAAACTAGGTGTGCTAAATCCAAGAAAAGGCGCTTGATACGATTTCTTCGTATGGTATGCTTGGTTGGGATGGTAGTATACGCAAGCGTGTAAAGGTGTCGATATATGATTTTATATCTGTGTTTCAAGAATCTTAGATGTGTAAACATTATGTATTCCATCATAAAAAGTGCGATAAACCAATGGCCTAGTTTCTGGTTCAAAGTACTTAACAAAGATGTCATGAACAGAACATAAGAACCTTTTAGCCCTTTCCAGTTTTCTAAGTTAACAATTTAATAAATCAAGTGTTGGCCTCTAAGAAATAATGGATGTATGGTAGATTAATCTTAGATAATCAACTCTTCCATTTTTGGCGGCACCATATGATCCGACAAGGAATTTGCAAGCAATAGTTATTACTTTTATTACACGGATCTTGGTATCTCCTTTCAAAATCCAACTGTATTGTACATGAAAGCTTCTAGATTTACATGCGAGTAACATGTTGAATCCCCAACTGAAAAAGTTAGGTGATGAAATCCAATATCTGGATTGGATGTGTATTTCTTGATACTATTTGCCATTTACTACATCAGATTTAGGTACTATTACTGCTGGAAAGCTACTTGGACCGATAAGCATTGAACATATCTTGGATCGATGGTACTCATTTTGCAGTGTTTTTTTCTGGATATTATTCTCATTTGACGTGCTATGTTTGCAGTAAATCGGAATACGTGGTATACAAGCTTAAGGAGATGGGCATAGTTACAGAGAAAGACATCATGCCGATCTGCAACCAATTCGAACGGCTGGATGCCGGAAACTGTGGGAAGATCACTCTTGCTGATCTGATGGACCACCAAAATTGATTGGAGATTGATGTGGTGTTCACCAAAAGAAATACTATGATTTGTTCGCTAACTTCAGTTATCAGGCGGTATAAAATCACGTCTCTTGGTACCGGGATGAGGAGAGGCTGTCAGAAGATTGAGTTGTATGGAGAAGGGAAAATTGTATATAGACAAAATTACCACCCTGACCCCCATCTGATTTAACAAGAAATTCACTACTTCAGTCTTTTGCTTGGGGGATTTTGAGATATGAGGTTGGGGTCAGATAGGTCATTCTTTTGTAGAAAGTTATACTCGGTTAAGGCCGGTGGTTCGTCTGAGCATGCCTACGTTTCATTGTACACGTATGTATGTATAGACAGATTCATCGGACAATGCATGGGCAAGGGTATGAAAGACATTTCACCTTTTCCGATTCCGTTCTTGCTAACTTGTGCTGGCAAGATCACTTTACAGAAAATGGCAATTGTAAGAATGTAGTTTCTGTTATAGCTGCTATCTCTGTTAAAAGCTTTGTTATATTTCTAAATAATATGATATCTGAAAATACCTTGCTATATTTCTCCAAATAAATTTATAGGATGCAGATTTTAACTGATAAGTGTAACTTTTTTTATTATTATTTAATGATACACACGTACCATCCACACACGTATACTATCAGAATTTAAATCCCTAGCAATACCCCCCATGCAAGCCTCTAAAAACGGGATATGTGTCCATTGGACCAAATGACTGCAGACATATATTTATTGGTAAGTTAAGAGCCCATGGTCCCTTGCCTTTGTGTGATTTTTTTGGGTTGTAAAAATAAAGTTTTAAAATAAGAAAAGGGATGGTCGTGGGCTGGGCCCCAATTGGACCAGCGGTGCTTCATGCTTTAATTTGGGCTTTGCAAGCCAATACTTAAATTTTTCAATGGGCCTACTAGCCCACAGGGCCATACTAATCTTCTTAGCACAATGAAGACTGAAGAGTCAATACAATACCAAGTAGGAAAAAAAATTAAAAAAATAATTTTAAAAAAAAGTAAATTGTCCATCAGTCAACAATATTATTTTTTAATTGCAATTTGAGAAATTTATCGACTTATCCTACGAATATTTGTTAATAATAAGACTGAAAATATAGCAATCCGAAAAATTTGATGGCGTCTAAATCATTGACGGACAAAATATTAAAGAGTACGGATAATTACAATGTCAAATTGGGCATTTAATTATACATTTTATGACTTTGAATTGAATAAGATTCAAAATAGATACACAGAAAGTAAATGGGGGAGTTGGTGATAATATCTTAAGTAAAGGTTGTTATCTATCATATATTTAGGATAAAAAAATCACAAAAATTATATTTCAGTAATCTAAAATCTAAATTGGCGATTGTATAGTAATAACTTAGCAATAAAAATCTTTTTTTATCACAAATTATAATAGCAAATTTTCAGTCATCAAGTTGTCACGGTGTGAATGTCAATAATTGTAAACAACTGACAATTTAAAGCATTTAAATTTTCAGCTTTAAATTATTTAGTCGCAAAATAAAAATTATTTTCATCATTTAATCAACGTCATTAATGATAAACTATATATATATATATTTTTTGAAACAATCAACTCGAGACACCTTATAAATGTCAACCGGAAAGACACCCCCCCACCCCCACACACACACTCACTCACTCACTCAAGGGTAAAGGAAAAGAGAACAAGAGGGTTCGAACTCAGCACCTCATTGGTACGAAATTAAAACCCCACCTACTCGACTCCAAGCCCAATCGTGTCATTAATGATAAACCTAAAGTTACATCAAATATGTAATATTATGATAATTTAAAGATTCACTGAATTTTTAATACTAATATTATTTAATTATTATTATTATTATTTTTTAGTGGAAGTCGTGGGAGGTAATCTAGTTCCAAAAATTGGCTCTTGCTACACATTGATCAATTTTTTATAGTTAGACTGGTGACTAGTCAAACAACCTCTTGGAAAATTTCCTTAAACTCTTGCTGTTTAATTTTCTCTTACCCTCATAATAATCTTTTAGGTGGGTGTTTGGAACCACAGCAAAAAAATACCTTTTCTATTTCCCTCGAAAAATAAAATAGACAGTGAGTGTTGTTTTTTTGTATAGAAAAAAAAAAATAAAAGTTAGAAGTAATTTTTCAGTCTGCTTTTTCTAATTTTTAGTTAGTTACTTTTTCAACATTGGATCAATATTTTTCATTTTTTTCTTTTTAAATACTATCTATTTTTACTATTCCAATTTTATATAACTTTTTCGACTACTTTAATTAACTTTTTTAAAAGCACAAACGTTTATAAAACACCCCCTAAATATGATACAAGTATTGGATGTGGGATTGCTTTTGGAGAGCAAGTGGTTCAAATTTGTCCATTATTAAGTTGGAATAGACCAAGTCAAGTCGTGTACTCCTTTTCATGTCATTATTGCTATACTTCCACACATTATATCATATACGTATATATGTATATATATATAATATGTGAGTGTAGAGAGAGAGAGAGAGAGAGAGAGAGAGCGCTGGCGCCATGTATAAATGTTGCTTTACATACGGCGGTCTTAAATAAAAGTTGTATTTTATTTTATTTATGAGGTTAAATTTCTCCTTTCTAATTTTGTTGATCACTCAACTGATCCCACCATATATACTTCTCTGTCAAACACAGAAAAAGGGGTTGACAAAAGTTTAGCATTTGATGAGGTGAGAAGTGGTCTTTCAATGACCTTGACTAATGAACAAACTCCATAAGTGAGAAAGACCAAACTATTGTCAAGATTCCCAAAAATTTGGATTAAAGTAGAAATTTGAATTAATTGCGGCATGACCCCGTCAAATTCTTCAATTTTTATGTACACATTGCTAGAGCTTTATGAATTCTTTGTAACAAAAATAATTGTCACAAGGATTTAACACATTATTAAGATTTAAGACTCTTTTATATTAATATCTCATCACTGAATAGGTGGTAGACATATTTACTCCCTCAATTATCTGCTAAATAATATCTACCCATTACTCTATTTTTTCTCTAAATGCTAATGTATCGACCAATCGCAACTAACTCATAATTGTATACTCTTTACATAGAACACCACTTACTCCTCTTTTCAAATTCCACCATTGTCCCATCGACTACACAAATTCTATTTGCATACATCATCAAAAGATATGATATTTTAAATCGAATTTGAGAACATTTTTGTTAGTAGTTACAAATATTGAATATATGGTCAAAAAAAATTCTTATATACCTTAAATTTGAGTTCCATATATTGTTACCTTATTTAAAAAAATAGAAATAAAAAATATAAAAAAATATATATAATATAATTTAGATTGTTCCCTTTCATGTATATATAACCACACACCCGCCCACCCAACTCATATATATATTCCAATCTGAAGATTAATCATACTCCGACAATTTGTATGTAGGACTTGTTCTAATTCTTATTTATTCTCTCAACCAAATTGTAGTCATTGGTTGAGTCTAAGAAGAAGCACATCACAGGTTGGTCAAGAATATTGGGACTCGTGATGGAATCAAACCAGAAAACCTTTCACATTTGAAGAAGTTTCAGTTATCAAGATTTATCTAATAATAATTTTATATGTGACTCATGAGATAGGTGTTAAATAAATTAATTAAGAGGCGATTTGGTATTTAAATGGGAAATTTTTGACTAATTCAAAACATTCCAAGTGGAGTGGATGGCATATAATGATTAGCACTATTGACTTTGGGAGGGTTTTCTTACTTTTCTCGGTGAGAGAAAAAGAAGCTCACGAAATGACAAATTTGTAAGAAATAAATTTATAGGGGTACATTCGAATTATAATATTTTTTTAGATTTTATAATTTTTTTTTGTCACCAATTATGATTTAAATTATACAATTTTTTAATTTTACTATTTAAAAGCAAATTCCATCCAAACAAAATCATCCAAATTATATTATGTGTATGACACGTAATTTTACTAAGGGCATTTCTGTCATCTCACATATAGAAAATTATTTGAAAAACTTTTGTTCATAGGATTCAAACTAACATGGTTGGTTAGTATTAGGCACATTTAAGTGATTGTATATTACTTATATAAATTCAAATAAATATATGTTAATATTAATTTGAAATCCGATAAACATAAAATGAATTAATAACTATTTTTCAAAGAAATTTTGATCTTGTTAGCATAATTATTTTTTTTAAAGGGACAAAATAAATTGGATTAATTTTAATAATATTTTTAAGAAATAAATTTTATCCATTTATTAAATTAATTAAATTTATTTTTTATCCCATTTCTTTGAAAAATAATTTTTATCAATTTCTTTTTAAAATTAATTAATTAGCAAGATAAAATTTGTTTTAAAAAGAATAATTTATTCCTTTTAATTTTTTGAATCAAAAATTGATATTAAAATAAAAGTAACATCAATTAAAAAAATAAATATATTCCTTTCATTTTCCTGGACTTTCAAATTAATATTAAAATATATTTATTTGAATTTATACAAAGAACGTACAAATACATGAATCTGGCAATTATTGAACAACTGTGTTGGTTGGTTAAATGGTGATGGGTGTGGCCTCACTCATGTAGGGCCTAGATTCAAGTTCATGAATAACATTTTTTCAAACAATTTTTTAAAGTGAAATGACGGAAACGCCCTTATCGAAGTTGTCTTAGATAAAAAATTTAGTTATATCAAAAATCACTATAAGAAAAACACTTCATTTATTACCAAAAATTTTGTGATTGGGAGATGGTGTCATATATTTAAGGTATGTGTAATGAATTAGTGTTAGAAGTCAATGTAAATAAAATTGAAGAAATAATTAGTGACAAAACTATATCGGTTGTTCGTGTTGTCGTAGATAAAATGCAAGACTAATTGCAAATTTTTAGTTTATCAAATATCACTATAAGAAAAGCACTTCATTTATTAACGAAAATTTTGTGATTGGGAGATGGTGTCATATTTTTAAGGTATGCGAAATGAGTTACGATAGAAGTCAATGTAAATAAAATTGAAGAAATAATTAGTGACAAAATATTTAGTTAACAAAACTGTATTGTTACTTTTTATGATTACTTATTCTTTTTAAAATGCGAATAATTTCTTGAATTCGATCGAACCACGCCTCCATGGCAGTTCCATTTGCCAATAAATTTTACAGCAGAAGTGGCTGGGAAGATAACTTCAAAATAAATCTTTATAATTGGCTGCAAATTGAGGGCTTTGAATTGGTCCTGGGCTGACTTAATCGAGATCAATTCAACAAATTAATTATTCTCACAATACTACATTATGGACTTTGGAAAGGTCCCTTTTTCAATAGTAAAAATAATAATTTAGTCAAGATTTTATTTGAGCTTAATTAATTTTTGCCTATGAATACGGATGTGTCAATATCTGAAAGATTCTTTTCGTTTTTCTTTTTTCAATAAGCGCACCTAACAAATGACCTGCCCCCTCTTCTCCTCTGATTAGGACTTCCAACAACATTACCAAAGGTCATATTATTTGCTTTATGTCACATATAATGGGATTCAACTTAGGTCATTAATGTAATTACGCATAATCTATCACATAATAAGTTTGGTTGTTCTATCACTTAACAAGCACTCGACACATAGTGCACACAATCAAACTCGATTCAGATTAAAATTTCTTTGTATATTTCTAAATATCGGTTATTTTATATCTTGTAATTAGAAATTTTTATTAAATTATAAGAGTGAGTACGGACCTATTTTTATTTATTTATAACTACTCAAAAATGTGCATGACTCCTAATATTGAATTTTCGAGGTCTGTATGCTCTCTCTCTCTCTCTCTCTCTTCGTGGGATAAGCGTGTATGTTGCTCTCTCGTTTCTTTAAGAATAAGTATTAATTTATAGGTTTGGCTTTGGTCCCCCAAGCCAAGTGTTGAAAGAATTGTTGTTTCCTCACCGCCAACGTTCTTTTTAGGTACGAAAAAAGGTATAAAATAAAATAGCCATAAATGCTACAGCAAAAGTACGTCGGGCAAGTTAGCTACATTTGTTGGTTTCCAATTACTGTACATCTTGCGATAGACATCTATAGAAATCATGTTCAAATCTTGCAAGCAAAAAACTCTTATAAGTGGGGCGACCTAGTTTTTGTTATTTAGTAAATAAGTATAATAATCATACATAACTAGATTAGAAATGTCGTTTTCATATTGGACATCTACAGTATTCAAATTCAAATTAATCGATGAATGAATAAAAACTGGATTATTTATACAAAAAAAAAAAAGAGAGAGGAAAAAAAATCAGACATAACAAAGGATGTCTAGTAATAACATTAATCACTCCTCAAGTTTATCTAAAATCATATCTTTTTTTAAAATTTTTACAAAACTCATTTTTTCAAATTATAAGATTATTTTAATAATTCATAAAAGAGGTAATTAATTTTGCCCTTCTAAACTAATTAAACTTTCGCCCTCTAAAATGTTGTTGTATAATACTAGCTAGTTTACTCAATAATTGATGCAAGCACTCATTCGTGATCTAAGGGGTAAAAAGTGATCACCTAACCAAAAGTTTAAATTATTAAAAGTAAGAGATGATAAATAATTTTGAATTACATGATCAAACAATCTCTTATTGAAAAAAAAGGAGTTTTATAACCACGTGTATTCGACCATATATATATATCTATATTAATACGAAAATTGCTCCAATATCGTGTCGGCATTAAGAAAGAGACTTTTTTTCCCAATGTGCAAGCGTTAAAAAGAATAAAAGGGTTGTAGAGTGGAATAAAAGCTATGGGCTAACATTAAGCGAAGTCAAAATTCAAACTTATAAAATACTCATGAAACCATTTTGGTCGTCTCTACTTACCTTTTTGTTATTGTAGACTAAAGAGTTCGCCTAACCTTAGCCACATAATTTGTCTTTATACCTTCTATAGTCAAAGTTTTAAACTCTTACATTCATCTAAATAATTTCGGATTTCAAATAATCAGAGTTAAGAATGATGTCCATATCTTTAAGGTTGAATATATATATATATATATATATATAGGTTTGCACATTAAAAATATATATAATAGTCAAATTAAAACTTTTTGTATATTTGTGTTTCACATCATGCCTTCTAGAAATAGTCTTTTATTAACATTAGAAATATCATGATGCCATAATTTCAATGTGTGCGAGGTTGAGTTGCTAATTTAATATTGTATGTAAAGTTGAGACATTCGATTCTTGATTTGAATGCAGAATGAAACGGATTTGACCTGTAACTGATGAATACACATTAGCTAGTTGTTATTGTTCACAACTACGCAAGATAATTAGATGTTTAAATCATATCGAGAATGATGTAAAAGATTAAAATAATAAGTAATTCAAAGCAATAAATGACATACCAAAGTGTATACTTACATTTGGAAGGACAGTATAAGGGATTAAACTAAAATTTGAGAACTTGAAGGAGAGTTTGAATGACAACTCTGTAATTCCACGCAAACAGGCAGGCTACCCAAGCTCTATGCAGCACTGCCTAATAACTTAGGTGTCGGCCACCTTTGAGATCAAGAGCAATCCTTTGAACCTTCGGTGTCAAGTTAGACGAAAATGCTGTAGAACTCTAAAGTCAAAAATGATACAAAGGGACCTGCGCTAGTGACTTGTGTGCCCTTGAAATCGACGAGTTTATTTTTATCACGGGATGTTTTTTAGATAATTGAGAAATATGAATTTGAGATGGCTCTTTGATTGAGATGTCGTGTAAGACCATTAATATCTTGGCACGTGACCGTATATAATTACACATTTGTGTATCTATTCCAATTCTATCGAAAAATATTAATATTAATAATATTAAGGAATTGTTGGAAGGATTGCTGCTCAATCGTGTTAAGTAAGCTAACAATTTTTGCTTAATTCTCAATAATATTATGATTTGAAAATATTTAATAGTCATAAAAATTAAATTTGTACTTTCGATTGTCACTTCAGATGATATATTCAATCTTCTCTATACATGTCCAAATTATTCTAATAATAATAACAACAATAAACCTAATAACCAATATCGTCCACCCAAAAGGGATTATGTTGGGAAAAAGACCTTAGGCGCCCAATGGGGAAGACAGCTAATGAGCTAATAGAACCAAAGAGCAGCTCCCACGTGCCCGGTCATGTGTCGGCTATGGTCAAATGCCGGTGGCACCAGTGGGGACACGTGTTCAACCTCATCCTTATTGTGAAACATTGACCGGCTACGATCCCTCGTGATTCGACTGTGAACCCACAGCCCCACCACCCTTCGTTGACTTTTGATCGCATTAATTCATGAACGTAATTTCATTTCAAATCCCAACTTCAACTTCACCAACTTATACTGTTATGCGTACGCATATTAAAGGCAAGCTGCAGGAGATTCATTTTCTTAAATATATTAAAATTTTCATTAATTTTGATATATTCAAACTGATAGTATTTGAAAATAACGTTTTAGCGACATATTTAGTCATGAATTTTGAGTTAAAATTTATGGCCACAAAAAAAATATGTAGCTAACAACTACAAGAAAAAAAATACTATTTTTGGTGAAATTTCGGCAGAAATTTAAAAAATAAAAATATATTAATTTTTTAAATTTTAGGCTGAATGCCGATGGAAAATTTCTTCAAAATTTTAAAAAAATTAAAAAATATTAAATATTAAATTTTTGAAGGAATTTCAATGGAAAATTAAGCCGAAAATTTTAAAAAATATTTATAATATATTAAAATTTAAATTTTCGACAAAATTTCAAAAAAACAATTTGTCGAAAATTTAAAAAACTTAAAAAATATTAAAATTTTCAATAAATAAAATAGCTTATTATTTGAATTATTATTATAAAATTATTATTATTATTGTTTTAATTATTATTAATTGAATTTTTGCATGGTATATATATATATATATATAATATTATGTATTATATATATATTTTAAAAAATTTAAAAATATTAAAATTTCAATAAATAAAAAATCTTATTATTTGAATTATTATTGTTATTATTAATATTTTATTTTTAATTATTATTATTTGAATTGTTGTATGCTATATATATATATAATATTATGCATTATGATAAGAAAGCAATCATAGCTCAACGAAAAGAGAGTTGGTTGTCAACGAAGAGGCGAAGGTTCAAACTAGGGTGAGAGTTGGGGTTGAGGCCCCGAGTTTGATTCTTAGGTTGGGTAATTGGAATTTTATTTTAAAAAATATAAAATTGGCCGAAAATTGATTTAATTTTTTTTAAAAAAAATTCCGCCAAAAATTGAAAAATAATGTAGGTTTATCCGGCGGACTCGTTTCACCGAAATCCCTTATTTTCGGCAGAATTCCGTAGAAAATCTGTTGAAAAATTCACAAACAATACCCTTTTTTTTGTAGTTAGTGTAAAAATATTTGGCCACGAATTAATCATGAAATTTGACGAGTCAAAATTCATCTCCACAAAAAAAATGTATAGCTAAGAATGACGTAGCCAAATTTTGGCCACAGATTAATCACGATATTTGACGATGGAAAAATTCGTGGCTAATTTTAAATTTAGCTATGGAGTATACTTTGGCCACAACTATAATAATTATTTGTTGAAATCAATCTCTCATCACTACTTGCTAATTTATACATAAGATAAGAGTACAAATCAGATTCGTCTACACCAATACTAATCAAATGACTAATAAATTTACAATTGATATGTGTTGGTGTACACTTTGAGAAGAGCAATTGCCAATTAGTCACACACCAAGTTTTGTTATATATTTGCTATATAATTTGTTCGATGCGGCTAATTGAGTTTGTACACGAATGTATTTTCATTTAATTTTGGCTTTGAATGATAAAAATAAACAGATTAATTACTTGATGTACAATGTGCAAAGCAAAAATGAGTAGGGTTTTATGTTTGATTTATCATCATTTGCCATCTAATTTGGTAATTTGCATGCATGCATCTATCATTACAAGAATATACCTATTAATTAGATAGAGGGTAATAATATCAAATGTAGATTAAGATTGAAGAAAATCAAATAATTAATATAGTTGTCTATATTTTAGTGGAATCGTACACAGAAGAATGCATCAAATACAGGAAACATATCCCATGATTAAGTTGGCTTGTACTGAGGTGGCTTGATGAGTCATAGTTAATTTATTCAAGAGTCTTTTTCAAAGAAATTATGCTTCTACATTACTTAATCAAATATCATCTAATCATAATGCATCATATGTTCTCTCTCTATATATATATATGGAAAATTCTAATCCGGTCTTGATTTGACTGAACCTAACAAATCATATAACAAGTATATTATACTTTTTAAGTGATTGGTCACTCTTTTTAAATTATCGACCATTCATAGGGCAAGCGTAAAATACTTGCCACATGATTAACGTTGATTCGGTCGAGTCGGGTTTGGGCTAGAATTTCCGTATATATATTTATCGTAATTAGTACTGCAACTTTTTATGTCGGACTCACAGTATTCTTGTTCGTATACCATATATATATATATATATATATACTTTTTAATACAAATACTGGTATACTATATATTTAAGTTGAACAACTAGAAATACACTAATTAAGCCGCAAAAATGGAATAATTCTTGCTATAAATAGTAAAGATTAGTGGCAAATGACACAACCAGTATGAACTTATCTTTTGTCTAAGACATATAAAGGTCGGGTGGGTAATTAGTTCATAGTTGTATTAATTTAAATAATCATCATTAAAAAAAATTAATTAACCCTAATAACCTCAATGAAAAATCTTCTCTTTCTCGTCAAAGCTTAAATAAAAAGACATCACGCATAGCAAACAGAGCGCTTGTCAAACCCCATAGTCTAGTCACTCTACTTCTCTCCATTCTCTCTCCCTCTCTCTCTCTCTCTCTCTCTCTCTCTCTCTCTCTCTCTCTCTCTCTTCAATTTCGATCATGTCGGAAGATTTCACAGGATTTTACTATCACCAACCATTTCACGATGATCACCGCCGCTACGCCGCCTCCGCCTCCTCTTTTCCATACTCCGCCGCCAGCGGGGGCTCTAATAATTCTTACACCCACGACGGTTCCAGTACTTTCTCAGCTAATCATCAATTTTCGTTTGATCTGAGTTTCACCGAGTTTCTGCATGGATCCACCGATCACAACTCGTTCTCGAGTGCCTTCGGCTTTTCGCCGCCGCAGCCTGATCAGGCTTTTTCCGCCGTGAAGGAGGAGCAGACGGCGGCGGCGGCAGGCGGCGGCGAGACTCCGGCGACGCCCCTTTCGTCGATTTCGTCGTCGTCCACCGAGGCAGCGGCGGCGGGCGAGGAGGATTCAAACAAGGGTAAGAAAGAAGTGAAGGAAACCCTTGAAGATATTGCTGAAGACGACGACAGTTCTAAGAAAGAGTAATTGATCATTATAATTATTAATTTTTTTGTGTAAATTTTTCAAGGGGAAAAAGGGCTTAAACTTAATTTCTTTTCTTTTTTTTTTTGGGTTCAATAATTATGACTAATATTTATATATATGTGTGAAATAACTGAAGTGGGAAATCGAAGAAGAAAGGAGAGAAGAAGCAAAGACAGCCGAGATTTGCTTTCATGACTAAGAGCGAGGTTGATCATCTTGAAGATGGATACAGATGGAGAAAATACGGCCAAAAAGCAGTCAAGAACAGCCCTTATCCAAGGTTAGATTAATTTTCGTTGTATTAATTAATCTTTAAAATTCATAAATTAAATTAAATGGTTCGTTTGAATGCGTATACCATTTTTGTAGTTTCCTTGTATGAACACATAATCATGCAAGTACATATACTGGTCAAACTTAACGTTGTGAACCTGCATCGAAAATATTGTCCCTTTGTAGTTTGAACGCAACCCTAATATGAACACATTTCTTCCCAAAATCAACCAAGTAGGCATTAATTTGCTATACACACGCATACACACACACGCACACACAACCGAGCAAAGGGGCTAGTAGAATAGTTGTCTCCGTTAAATTTATGTAGAGCTATTACATATACACACACACACACACAAGTTTAAATTTCATTTCACGAAATAATAATTAAAAGTATTTTTTGTATTTTATAAAAATTCAATCTCGTCTTCCAATTAAAAATTCTACTCTGCCCTATACATTGAAATCTATCATGATTTTAGAAGTTCCCAAAGCTGCATGCCCCATATATTTGTGAGTTGCTTTCATCAAATGAGGAGAATTGAAATTGAAGCAAAGCTAACCTACTAGTAAAATCCACATGTTTTACTGTTGATCATGCTTCAATATCAAATCCACGGTTTAAACAAATGGTTTATATAATTACAACACTGCTGATTGTGATGGTTGATCGTTAAATTAATTGAATTTGCTGCATATTTTGTGACAAAAACCCCAATTGCAGAAGCTACTATCGGTGCACGACCCAAAAATGCCCGGTGAAGAAACGTGTGGAGAGATCATTCCATGACCCTTCGATTGTGATCACCACCTACGAAGGGCAGCATAACCACCACGTGCCCGCCAATCTCCGTGGAAACGTGGCGGCAGGAATGTTCTCCCCTTCGGTGTTAACTCCACAGCTCGAAGGTCCAAGCTTCCCTCAAGAACTCTTACTTCAAATGCCTCATCTCTATAGTTATGGGGCCACTAGTGGTACGAGTAATACGTACGATCATCGGCAAACTTTAAGTACTGCGCCACAGGGTGATCAACAGTTCCATCAATTCACGGACTATGGACTCCTGCAGGATATAATTCCTCCGGTATTTCCCAAACAGGAGCCTTGAAACTTTCGACTTAGGTGTCATGACATGAGCTAAGACATTCGCTTTTCTAGTACGGCCGTGCATGGCTAGTATGCTCTCTCTCTCTCTCTCTCTCTCTCTCTCTCTCTCTCTCACTCATAACCTCCATAACTCTATTAATGTATACTAGGGCTATACCATTTTGTATTATATATGATTTCGTGTTATATATAAATCTAGTTGCTATATATGTTTTTCTTATTCTTATATTTCCATTGGGTTTTAAATCGATATTGGCACCCCGTGAATAGTCTAGTATCTTTCAACACACACACACACACACACACACATATGGAAAATTTTTACCCAATCTGGTTTGGCCGCACTCACCCAATCATATGGTAAGTGTAAAACACTTGCCATGTGATTATTTTCGATGTAGCCAAACCTGGTGCTGGTAACAATTTTCCTACACACACACACACACACACACACACACATATATATATATAGGGAAATTCTAGCCCAAACCCTACTTGGCCGAATCAGTGTTAATCACCTGACGAGTATTTTACACTTGCCTTGTGAATGATCGATAATTAGGGAGAATGCCAATTATTTAGTAAGTGCAATACACATACCATATAATTTGTTCGGTTCGGCCAAAACCAGATTCCAGTAAAATTTTTCCTATATATACACACATATATATATATATATACACACACTTAGGCTCACAAAAAGCTAGGTAATTCCGTAAAACATTTAATGGTGCATATGTGGTTGGATTATTCACATGGGTTAGATATCTTAGGACATTTCACATGCTAATTAAAGAAAGTACTCCAACTACAATTAGAAAGGTTTTAAAGTGGCAAATGATTCTTGTGAGATATATATCCGAAATCGTTTTAACAGTTGGTATATATCTTGTTGTTAGATTAGGCAATAACACTGTAAATTTGCTTAGATCATATATATGTACGTGTTTTTCTTTCTATAACCTTTTTATGTGAGAACTGAGAAGTTATAGTTTAATTAGAAATTAAATTAGTCACTCTAAGATGTTGAGATTCTCTAATGAGTTGGATTCTAAAGTATGGAAAACTTTTAGCAACACAAGTGTTACAACTATTAGATCATGCGGGCATGTTCAAAATAGTTATATATGAATGGCTCTATATATGTTGGGTATGATGAAGTGTAAAATGTTAATGTTAATGTAATTAAAAATGACTTTTGCATACTATAAAAGAATGTTTCTTTTACATATTTCATAGGTGAAATTTTAAATTCTGGTGTAATTAGTACGCATATAGTTAATCCAATTATATTTATATATATTGATAGGATAATTATTCTCACCACCCCTGAGTTTAAGCGAAATTACAAATAATACTAATTATATGTATCGGTAATTACCAATACCCACCTAAATTTTGTGAACTTATTGATAAAATAGACGGAAACAATATAATGTCCATTTTTCCTCTTAAATATTTGAAATATTTTTATTTAAAATATATATATACATATATATATATTTAAATTGACCAAAATATTCTTTTCAAAATCCTAACTCACCCCCACCATCCAACCCCCTAACTCACCCTCACCTCCCTTCACTCTACCACCGCTGCCACTGTAGCACTCGCACTGTCCCTAGCCACTGCCGCCCTCGGTCCATCACCCCAAGCCTTAACTCACCCCCACCACCCAAGCCCCTAACTCACCTCCACCTGACTTCACTCTACCACTGCCGTTGCCGCCTCTCACACCGTCCCCTGCCACCATCGCTGTTAGTCCATCACCCCACCCTTCAACTCACGCCCACCATCCAATCCCCTAACTAACCCCCACCTCCCTTCACTCCACCGCTGCCTCACTCACACCGCCCTCCGCCACCATTGCCCTCAATCCATCGCCCCAGCCCTCAACTTATGCCCACCACCCAACCCCTTAACTCACGCTCACCTCCCTTCACTCCACCATTGTCGCCGCCGCCTCACTCAGTCCATCACCCCAGCCCTCAACCCACCTCCACCGCGGCTGCGCTGCTGCCCTCAGGTCTGAGATTTGAGATATCAATCTCCCTCTTCCTCTCTCTCTCTCTCTCTCTCTCTCGCGCGCGCGCGCGCAGCAACGAGTGGTAGGCGACAGTGAAGGACTGTATCGGTGTATGTAAGTGTATATTTATAAATATTTTTGTACATTATATGTATACATATTTATGTTATGTATAAATATTTGTTTTTTTTATCACATTACAAATTAAAATTTGTGCAATATATATATATATTATAAATAAAAAATGTTCAAATATATTTTCATGTATAATTACAATTACAATGTATTACCTCCAAAAATAACATTATACAACATAAACATCCACAAGGGTAAAAGAGTCAATTCATAATTAATCAAATAACATTCTCCTCTTCAAAAGGGTAATTTTGGGAGTTCATATTGGTAAATAGACATTGACCGTTAGTCAACTTAACTAAAGGTGAAAATTAAAAAGCGGCAACAAAACTTAGGGGGGTATTGGTAATTACCGATACAAGGGGGTATTATTTGTAATTTCGCTTAAATTTAGGAATGGTGGGAGTAATTATTCCTATTTAGATTTACTGGAGATGTGATGATTCCAACGTACTATTTTCTTTTGATCCCATTCTTGATCTGTAGGACATATTTGATATTGTATTATAAGTATAACATGCTAAATTTCTTAAATGGGCGGGCCTCACATTTTATGCATTTGGTAAGTGTGTTTGTTTTGGAATAAAAGTTCTCTTAATTGAAATTCATGAATCTCACATCACAAGTGAGATTGTTATAGACCATGTTATGAAATTTAAAATTCAAGCCGAATTTTAAGGCACACAACTCATACGGCTCATATGAAATCCAATACCAAATCAAATATATTTATAAAGTAATTTCAAGGGGTGTAAATGCTATATAAAATATAATCAATTTGATTGAAGTACATTTTGAACTATACAAAATGAATGTCTAACATATTTCAAAAAAAGTGAAGGAAAATTGACTCCAATTCTTTTAAAAGAAATGTAATCTTCTTAATCTTGTAAATGTAATGGAAGCTACTATGGTGATTGTGCACAAAGAAAACGCACAATAATAATGAATAAGGTATACATATACTTAGGTTGTGAGTGTATATATATATATATATGTGTATGTATGTATATGCTGAAATTATCTTTCTACCCACAAAATAAGACATCTTCTTGCCCGGATGCAAACTTTATCGATCATGCTGCAATTTCGTCTACTCGATATCTTTGCTTAAATACCTCGGTTGATCCCCGCATTAGAGCCATGTATATAATTCAAGGGTGCACATGCTCTAATTTTAACTGTATTTTTTAATTTTAAAATTATTTCATTTATACGTAGTTAAGTTTGAGTGATAGACTTTCATAAAAATAAAAAAAAAAGTTTGAGTGATTGGCTTAATTTTCTTTTAAACCAATACCATTCAGTGCACTTTTTAATTTTTTTTAATTTAATTATTTATAATTTATAACTAATAAGTGCACCGCTTAATTTTTAGAATTGGCTACCTTAATTATTGACCCCGAGGGTTCTGGGTCACCCTACTCAACTTTATCCGGTTGGAGGTAAAATTAAATTAATAAATTAAGTGTGCAGGGAATTTAATCTAATTTGAGACACGGCAAACAGATTTGTAGTGGTGGTGGGTTGGGGGGCGGGGGGGCGGGGGGGCGGGGGTGCGGTTCGTCATGCCTAACGTACTCCTTTGGAGTTTTAAGACTATTTATGCCGCCATAATTGCTTGTTAGAAGGTAATTAATTAGTGACACTATCATAGTACGGAATTATATGGATTACGTAAGAAGATATATATATATATATATTCATTATTTATTTTTTAAAGAGAAGAATTATAAAAAAGTACATTTTAGTTCACAGTGATAGATGTCTTAGTTAATGGTTAAATTATTCCTCTTTTACTTAAATTTCACGACCAAAAAAAAAAAAAAAAACTGTTTGTGGCAAGAGTGGAGATAGAAATTTTTTGTTTGGTGTAACGAGATCATATTTTCGTGAATATTAAAACTATTTCTATGATCTAGGAATGATAAAATTTAAAACCGAGCTTGATCTAAATTTGGAAGAAGGGGGCAAGGGCTCAAATTGTACCCGTCAGCCCCTTGGTTCCGTACTGACTTGCGGTTTATCAAACTAATGAATTATTATTTTTTTTTTGTGAAAAAACTAATGAATTATCAAATATGCTTATTGGTACTATTTTTGAAGGTATCAAATATATACTTACATATATCAAAATTATCAAACCCTCAAAAGTATAATCAGACATTTCCGATGTTCATATAATTTTTCAAAGTTTGTATTCAATTTGAGTGTGACTTGTAATGTAACCAACAATTTAAACCGTTCATCTTCTACACCACACATGGCTTCATCCTAGAGAGCCACACACAGTTGATTTAATTCTAGTATTATATCAAGAAAAGTATTATATATATATATATATATTTTTTTTGGTTTCCCGTAGGGTGTCCTGGGCCTTTGGCCCAGACTAAACACACATAATTTATAAGTAATTCATTGTGGAAGATGAAAGGCCACATATGGTACATGGGCCAATTTAAAATTACCTAAAAATTGTAGAAATATAATACCAAAACATAATTCAAGTGACATAGTATCTTCCTCTTGAAATAACATTATAACTTCCATATATATATATATATATATATTTATATATAGCACATTGCTTCATTATCACTCACCAAAACTAATTGAGATTTGATTGTGTAAGAAAGAAGAAACAAAAATGGTTAATTATATAGATTCGGTAACAAAGTAGTTTACTTGCTACATCACCCCAAACAAATGACTCCATGCATATGATTACTGTGTGCAATTAAATTACAATAATCATGTTTTTATATGTTTGTTGACAACATAACCATGATTAGGCTATAAATGTCCTATCATCCTTATATGCACATCGATCAAATTATGCCATGTTTGTCTCTCAATTATCTTCACGTTTTAGAATACTTCATTCTCTAATTTCCAAAATAAATTGCAAGATATTATCATCCCAAAAAGAAGCTACTACAAAAATAATTTTAAATTATAAGTTGATACATTTTGAATTTTAGTCAGTAAATTAGACGAAAAATTGAAAATCCTCAAATTGTGGCATAATAAGCAATCGCCCGTCGGAAATGGAGATTTTGACAAAAATTAGGACTAAAATTGCTGGACAAAAACCCAAAAGACGTCGACGGAAGGATTAAACCTAAATATGCATTTTTTTGTGTTTTTTTTTTATAATAAAAATAAATAAAGATTCTGATGGAATGAGGACTAAAATTGTCAATTTGTATAAATTGTGGGGCGAAAACCTAAAGGGTCAAATCCAAAAACGCGTTAATTTACGGGCGAAAATTGCTTCTTTTTTTGTTTTTTGCCCTTTATAATCTTCTTAATTTATTTTTTAATATAAATTTGGGTATTTCATATCAATTGATTATATTTATAGTTCGATACCTAAAAATCGTTATTGAATGCAAAAAAAAAAAAAAATTAAAATACCATACAGCATAAGATATCTGGTGATTATTAGGAGCATTTTAGGTAACAAATCATATGAAAGGAAAGTTTAATTATTTCTTGATAATAAAAAGCAAAGTTTCAAAGAAAGTGGAAGAAATGAGACAAGAAGCAAAAATGGAAGTGAAATTATATTACAGAAGAAACGGCAACCACGATTGACAGTTGGTCTGTGTTATAATAGAGACAAATCTCGACGCAAGTCTCCATTGTCAATTCTTCAAGCAAACGACTACGTCCAATCGCCTTCTTCTGTTCATTGTTACTTCAGATCCCTGCTTTCGCTCTTGCGCATTCACTCGATCGATGAGAATTTTGTAGAAATTGTGTGTTGAATCGATTGATTTTTTTTGTTTTTGCCGGTGGTGCAAAGGGAATGGCGGTGGATTCTGGTCCTGTGACGCCTGGACAGGTGCGGTTTCGATGTGTACGGTTGTTTGCGGTTGTGGTGTTGTGCTTTACTTCTTTCTTGCATTGGCGGTGGATGTGAAGCTGTTCTTTGATTTTTTTTTGAAGTCTATTTGATCAGTGGAGTGCAATTTTAATATAGATCTTTGTTCGTAGTTGAAATTCTTGGATTGTTATCATTTTTCTAGTGATTGTGCTATGATCGTAGTTGGTATGAAATTAGTACCAGTTCAGGGTTTATTTTTGAGTTTATGATTTGGTTAGTCGGCTTAGTTGATATGAATTGCGTTTTACTTGATTTTGGTAGAAATTACTAGGTGTGTGGTGACGTTGCATCTGATTTTAGTTTATAGCTTTTTCAGGTTGTTTGCACTTTTCTTTAAGTGTAGCTTAAAACTTTGCTCTTCTATTATGTATGATTTCCAATGAAGAACGGTAAGAGTGAATTAATAATAGTGCTGAAAATGTGATTATCTTTGCACGCCTGCATGCTTGCCCTTGTGCCTGAGATATTCAACTTTTCACCTATTGTTTACTCTTGTTGAATCTTCACATCTGCTGTTGTGCAGATTTGCCTATAGATGCAATGTTGTTGGAGTAAAAGTTTAGATGATTTCACTATGAAATTCATGAGTATTAAAGAAAATAAATCTTGTCAAAATCAATTTTTAATTATAATAGAAAGAAGCATAAAGCTAGATAAGACTTGTAACGATAAAAACTTATCTCAGGTACAATCATGTAATTTCATCTTGTTGAACTGTTGCTTTAATGCGAACTAACCTTAGTATGATTATATATATTTCTGTTACCTTGATTTTGCTTTACGTTTCTACTGAAATATTTGTAATGTACTTTGTACAAAGTGAATCTCTAGCAGAGTGCGGTGGTACGATTCTTCGATCTCTTTGCTTCTTTGTAGAGTGGAAGATATCTCGTATTATGACTTTCTGTTTTTGTTCAAATGTACTATACTCAATGTAAAGGAGCCTTAAATTTCAAATGATATACATAAAATTTCTATAAAGATTTAAACGAGCTAATAAACATGTCATCTGAAGTAGGATATGTTAAGGGCATTAGGATTTCATTGTAGGTGGTAGAGCAATTAGACCTCTGAATTATCTTATGAATTGAAAATCACCTTTAAAATACATATACTTATCTTATGAATTGAAAATCACCTTTAAAATACATATACTTATCTTATGAATTGAAAATCACCTTTAAATTACAAATACACCACACTAGAGCTTTGAAAATTCAAATCAACTGATGCATTTCAAAAATAATAAACACTCTAGCAAAACTTGCAACAAAGTGGAGTGGCAGATTTATTATTTCACTTTGGTATTTAAGATCGATAATCTGTTTCATGCGGGTTTGATCACAGTTTTCATACCAATATTTAGGCACTGAAAAAATAAAAATTGGTTTTAATTGACACTTGCATACACATTTATTTACGATTTGATGTCTTGATCCCCCTCCACGTTTATTTAGGATATGATGTCTGATCTGATTATTATCAAATACATCAGCTACCAGTTAGTGGTGGCATCGTCTTTGCTGATTGCTATGGTTACAGTTTCTTTCTACCCTTACACTGCATGTAAATGAGACCTTATGATGTCGCAGGTGTCATTTTTGCTTGGAGTCATCCCGATCATTGTGGCATGGATACACTCAGAGTGGTTGGAATATAAGAAATCTTCATCACCTTCTAAAGTGTGAGCAAATTCCCCATTCTCACATATCTCCTTGAGTACAGATACCCCACCAGATGTCAATATTTTATAAGCTTTGGCAGATTCTGGTTATGATTGCTAAAAAAATCACTCAAACTCCTATAAACTTAAGAGAAAAAATTTCTGTGTAGTCTCTGATGTCTGCTTACACAGTATGATTTGATTTCCCGGTAGCAGTCATTCAGATAATAATTTGGTTGAATTAGCAGTGAAACAATCAAGGAAGATGATCAAGCGGTGTTGTTGGAAGGAGGTCTCGCAAAGTTGCCCAGTCAATCCATTAAAGCAAACTTGATCAGGTCAGTCTGCTGTAACATATGCAAATGATGTCTTTCTCCGGTTGTTTTTTAAAGTACTCATATGGAATCTTTTATTGTTTGTTGGGCTTCATCGTCCAGGTTTGTGTCGATGGAGGACACATTTTTGCTGGAAAATCGACAACTTTTAAGGGCAATGTGAGTTGTTTGATCATATTGATTTTATTGAGTTAAGTTGTCTCCATGATATCCATGATATATCAATCTTATGCAGGGCTGAATTTGGGGGAATTTTAATCTATTTCTACTTATGTGACCGGACAAATATTTTCGCAGATTCTACCAAGGTGCTCTTTCTTTACCAGTTGCTTCGAAACTCTATTTATTTTTTAATTTTTTATTTTTAAATAGAGAAAGGTTGCGTTCTAGACTTAAAATTTAATTTCTGAACTAGCAAACAGCAATGCATATCTTATATTTGACAATCCTCATTCGTTAATGCAGCACAGATGTACTTTTGTCCTCATTCATAACTGACTTTTGATATGAATACAGTCAAACAAGGTGGTAAGGGCAATGAACATGACAGTGTGCCTTTTTAACTTTTTATGGGTGGCTATAACGAGGCTCTACTCCACTTGTTAAAAGAAGAGCAAAATTCAGTTTCTCTACCATTTATACTTATTGCTGCTATTTATGTCTAAAGCTCCATGTATTTTGTTTGATCAATTTATTTACAAGACTGATCTGATATTCTGGTCTGTGATTATTTTCAAAGTTTCACTATTTACCTGTTTTTTGTACTTGTAGCAGAAGTATAACCCAAAATCAAATAGGGCAAATCTCTTTGGTCTCATAATAATTTATGTTTCATTTCTCATATTACTTTTCTGTTTGTTTTTCTTTTCGTTGTTGCACAGAGCTACAATCGCGATCTATTCCTGTTTCTATACATTCTCCTTATCATAGCTTCAGCAATGACTTCTTTGAAGAAACACAATGATAAATCTGCATTTTCGGGGAAATCCATACTTTATCTTAACCGTCACCAGACTGAGGAGTGGAAAGGATACATGCAGGCAAGCAATGTGTTTATAAACCATTTCTAAATTCTTACCACGGAGTTGGGATACTTTAATGGTCCGGCTATTTCATATCCAGACCGTGGATGTGGTTTTATATCAAAATGAAGAATGGGAAAAACTAGTTATACATTTCAAATTTTTCGTCATAAGTTGCACTAATATTTCTGACTTGTTTTGATATTCTTTCCCCCTAGTGGAAATTATGATTCTTTTTCTTCACTAAGTTTCTGAAACTACCATCCTTTTTTCCCTGTGTTTCTGACAGGTCCTATTTTTGATGTACCATTACTTTGCTGCAACAGAGATCTACAATGCAATTCGTGTTTTTATAGCCGCATATGTTTGGATGACTGGTTTTGGAAACTTCTCTTACTATTACATCAGAAAAGATTTTAGTGTTGCTCGATTTGCTCAGGTGACCATTTAGTCCGAGTCAAGTTTCCCCATCTTCTTATTACTGAAGCAACTGGTGCTTTGCTTTTCAAAATTTTTTGGTTTCTTAATAGGTATTCTAACATAAATTTTATTCTCTATGCAGATGATGTGGAGGCTAAACTTTTTCGTGGCATTTTGTTGTATTGTTCTTAACAATGACTACACTTTGTACTATATCTGCCCTATGCATACCCTCTTCACACTTATGGTTTATGGAGCCCTTGGTATAGGCTACAACTATAATGAGATAAGATCAGTGATGGCTCTGAAAATTTTTATGTGCTTTTTTGTGGTTATCTTGGTATGGGAAATTCCAGGAGTTTTTGACATTTTGTGGAGTCCTCTTGCCTTTCTGCTGGGTGCGTAGGCATTGAGAACTTTTTGTCTTATTGAAACATGTTTATTTGCTTTATTTTGTAGTTAAGAATTGAACTTCATGCGGTGGAAGTAAAGTACAATTCCAAATTAATTTTCCCATTTGAAGCCTTAAACATCTGAATTCTTCATCTTAATGACAGGATACACTGATCCTGCAAAACCCAATCTTCCACGACTATATGAATGGCATTTTAGGTCTGGGCTTGATCGATATATATGGATCATTGGAATGATCTATGCCTATTTTCACCCAAATGTAATGCCTTGAACAAATTTTACTTTTGCCTTCATCTCTCTTTTCATGAACTTACGATTTCATATACTTTTGTCCTTGCAGGTAGAAAAGTGGATGGAGAAACTGGAGGAAGCTGAGACCAAGCGCAGATGCACGATAAAAACAGCCATTGCCACAGTTGCCTTAGTTGTAAGCCACATAATTTGTCCACAGTTTTATATTCAGATAGCTCTTGATTTTTGTATTCAGATGATCTGTTTGGTACAGATATTTATCTGATGTTTTCCTAATGTTCTGGCTTTAGGTTGGCTATATTTGGTATGAGTGCATATACAAGTTGGACAAAATTTCTTATAACAAGCTCCATCCTTACACATCATGGATTCCCATAACGTATGTACTGAATTTATTTTATTGATTTTTTCCTGTCCTGGTAGCTATATGAAATTACTATCCTTTTTGGCTAGAATACTGTTCTATCAGTAAGTCCTAGCACCTTGCATCTAGCTACTGCCATTCGTGACATTCCATCAGAAGGTCTCTTTTCTCATTTGCTTCTCTTCTTTATTTTTCTTCAGTGTTTATATTTGCTTGCGAAATTTCAGTCAGCAGCTTCGGAATTTTTCTTTGACCCTTTTTGCGTAAGTTTTCTCTTGTTTCTTTTTGATCATCTAGTTTTCTAGCTCTTTGTAGTTAAGATTGTTATTTTCTGCTACACTTATTTGACTCTAATATTACTGGTGGTTTCATCATACAAATGTCTTTGTTACCAGGTGGCTTGGCAAAATTACATTGGAGACTTATATTTCTCAGTTTCATATATGGCTGAGGTCTGTGAGCTAATTTTATATGTCCATTTCTTATCTCGAGATCTCTAACATCTATATTATATCAGTCGCTTTTGTTGATAGGCAACTTCGTCCTTACGATTAGTCATTGTAATCACTAATTAAAATTTCTAGATAAATAAACTAATAGGTTTTATCTTGCCAGACTCTTGCCCAGATGAATCTTAAAGCTGTTAATTCCGTAATTAGAAACCGTAGGAGCCTTTCAACAAAGAAGAAAACCAAATTCAGCTGACTCTGATCTTAATTATGAGGTCTGACCTGGTTCTATGACATATGTGTGCAGATCAAATATGCCCAATGGACAGCCTAAGTGGCTGCTCAGTTTTATTCCAGAATATCCTATGCTTAACTTCCTGCTTACAACAGCCATTTACACCTTGGTGAGTGAATCTTTCTTCTGTGTGTGAAACTTCATTACTTGCCAGTGTGGGTTTCGTTACTAACTATTTTACTCGTGCAGATATCATATCGGCTATTTGAGCTGACCAACACACTAAAGTCGGCTTTTGTTCCTACAAGGGATAACCGGAAGCTATTTAACAATTTTGTTGCTGGAGTTGCCATCTCTGTGTGTTTATATTGTATCTCATTAGTTCTTGTTCAGATCTCTCATTGATGAGTAAGTTCTTTATCCATTCACTGATGAATAATGGTTATATATACATTGAAGTCACGGGCATGGGGTTAAACCATAATAAACTGTCCACTTAAGCTTTATCTGGCTTTCATTTCAGCATAGATAACTTTTTGGTTTTTGATCCGTTGGTGGACATATTCGCCACTAATTGCAGCTTTAGACTTGGGTGGTCATTCCATTTGACATATTGAATTTTCAACCTCGTGTGGTTGTTTGTCAGTCACAGTTCGACAAAAGTTGATCCATCAATTCAAAATAGTTGACACCAATAGTGAGGTTAAATTGATCGAATGTCTACTGAATTCTAATTTATATTTGTACAGGGTAAACCGAAAGCTTCGAATGCTGTTAGAGAAAGTGTATTGGTGGATACAGAAAGGGAATATACACGACACGGACCCTATAGGACTGGGAAGATCTTGTCTCAGAAGTAGCTAGTGTGAGACTATAGGCATTTCCTACAATTTTGTGCGACGTCATTAGTCGCATAATGTACACCCAGTTTACCCCAGAAGGGTAAACTGAAAACATTTGTAAGGATGTTCAGTTCCACGGTTATAATATATTTGTTTTCCTTTTCTTCTTTTTTGTATTTACTTATATGTGTGTGTGTCTGTGTGCGCGCGCGCGTGTGTGTGCATTCTCAATATATTCCCTGTATTGTTGGGCACAGTGAAAGAAGCTCATCGCACACACTGGGAAATTTAGATAATCATGAAATGAGCTGAAGTGTGACATAGAGCTCCTTCATAGGGTTTATGAGATGCTATTTACTTAGGCAATATTTAAGTGGTGTTTTCAATTATAGTATTGAGTATAATGATGCTATAATTTCACTTTTTTTACATCATGTTTTTCAAATTTAATGGGTAAAAGTATCAATTAGGTGATTTTCAACTAGGGTATAAGATTTTCCCCTTCGAAGATGTTGGGAATGAAGATGTCTCACATATGTCACAAGCTTGTAACTTGAGGGTTTAAGCTCCACTGATTTGTGTATTTTTCCAATTTACGTGAGCTTTAATAATATTTGTTGATTATTGAGTATTGCCCAATTAATGTGAATTTAATACTATTATTTGTTGATTATTGATGAATGCACTGAATTATTTGTTTGACATTCTCAAGGAGCGTGTAGTTAAGTAAGCATCAAGTCATCACCTTCTCGACAACCTAGCTAGGCGATCTCATAGGCATGTTTAATTAAAACATACCACCACTTGCACATCACCAGTCCCGTCATCTCAACTGGACCATTTCGATAATTTCAATCGGCATAACCGTTTTTTATATTTGTTTGTTATCGAAGTCTGTGTTTTTGTGTGAATTTTGGGAGGACATCATGTTTTTGGCATTCATATATATGTTTTTGTGGCTGTAATTTTAATTGAAGATCAATATTATCGTTCTGTTTTTCATATCTTGGAAATAAGGGCAATTCTCTCTCTCTCTCTCTCTCTCTCTCTAAATTTAAAGATGTCTATCCCATCATTTATTATTTTCAATTTTTTGGATAGATTAAAATGGAAAACCACAACCACATAATTTCCTGATTTGATCTTGGTTTGCATCTCTTTATGCAGGCAAATGGTATGTAGACTGAAATTTTGGCAGCCAATAGAAATCAGATAAGAAATTTAATTTGGATAATAATAAAGAATGTATGGAAACAGAATGCAAAATGAACGATTCGATGTCAACCAATTTGGACATGTGACAAGAATCCAAACGCACAATTTCAATGTTGTTTTTGATTGATTAGATTCAAATTTTGTCAAATGATGTACGGATGGTCCATGTGCTTGTCCTTTTACAGTGGCACAAATTCAATTTTGTCATGTGCACAACATTGTTTCCTGTGTATCTTAGGATTTGGAGGGTAGATATTATCCAATTAGGTACTATTTAATTGAATTTTTAATTATTGAATTGAGTATTATAATATAATATTTATTTTTTTAATATTTTTTAACATCATCATATTTAAATTTAATGGCTAAAATTATTAGCCAATTGAGTAGGATGAACAAAACCCTTAAGATTGCACAATTACACTTTTGTCTTATATGGGGACAAGTAATTATGGGACGCTAACATTAAGGGGGCGTTTGAGATTATTTAAAAAAAGCATTCAGGTACTTTTGACTACAAACAAGCTACTTTGAATGTTTGATGGACAGTTTTTGTTTAAATTAAGTGAAGAAAAAGCAGAATTAGAGAAGTTTGGAGCAACAATTTTTATCAGCTTAAAAGTAATTTTTGATATTTTTGTAAATAAATTAAATTTTTTTGAAATGTCAAGTGTCAACTATCAACTTTTGGCTGCTTTTTACTTTTATTTTCAAATACTATATACTTTTACTATTTAATTTTTCTTTAACTTTTTCAACAAGTACAACTTCTTTACAAAAACAAAAGCAATTTCAAACGCTCTCTAAATACTATCATCAGTTTAAGTACAATGTGTTAGATAATCATTGTATCCTTGGGTGTTCTGTAATATTTGTGCTTATTTGTATTTTTGAGCTAACTATGTCGTTATGTTAGATTTTGTTGATGAGTGCTAATGTAAGTTAGTAATCAATAAAAAAGGAAGAAAAAAAATGAGAGAAAATTTTCATTTATTGAAACTATGGGCCGCGATTGCTATTTTCATAAGCATCTCAGCGTAATTAACACTTAATAACAGACCGATATCATAAGCTGGACAAGTTATCCCATACCAAGAAAATTTGATAATAGGAGAAATTAATAACAAATTATGCACATAATCCATCTTAGTTTCTTTCTGACGTGGCCGAATCTACCTCTGGCCACGTCTGCGCCAGCTCAGCACAAACATCGGCTCCAGCTCAGCGCAAACCTCCAGCCTTGAGTCGCTATGCGTCAGGCCCAGTTCGATCAGGCTTCAGCTTCTTTCGTATTGACGGAGTCTGATCACCGCCTAGAGCATTCTCCGTCATCTCATGTCTCCTCAATATATTTCTCCACAAAATCTCCACATCCTCGATGGGTGTCCTCTCTCATCGGGTGGTCCCGTGCCGTCCCCGAGGTTATCTCTATCCTCGGGTGGTTCCGCACCATCCTCGATGTGGTCCCCAAAATAACCGTCTCTGACTTGGGCGTACCCGACGCGTCTACGACGCGTGCCAAAGAATATCCCCTGTACGAATGACATGGCTGGGCCGGTCTAACCCTAATCCGGCTCACCCGTCTCAAATTACTATAAACAGTATAATGTTACTGTTCATTGGGGTAAGCTTTCCTAATTCACTCTTATGCACATTACTACCTTCCGATTACCTATTCGACTACTGACTTGAGCGTCGGAGGGTCTTCGCTGGAGACACATCCAACTAGGCTCATGTGTGTTCCATCCTTGCAGAATAGGACCCGACCAGCATTCTCATCTCCCTACTCGGACTTTGGACGAACCTTGGACCGCCATACTCGAACGACACCTTTGCTCGGAGTGACTTGTCCTGCGAACCAAATCCGACCACATCACTTTCACACCTTATGCAATTCAAATTATCTTTTCACCAACTATGTATCTTTCAACTGGGACACAAATATGTATACATGTGTTGCTATTAGATGGGTTGTAAGAATGGTAGATATCTTAAATTTCTTCGGTACTCTTAGTATTCACAAGTTTTATTTTCTCTTCAAACTGAAAAATCACTATTAAATCTTCTAAAATATTAATCGCCTCCATTTTCAAATAATTAAAATTAATATGACAAAAAAGTAGAAAATATAATGTAAAAATATGGACAAAATATTGCACAAAAGACAACAATATTAGAACAAAAATTTTGTCAGGTAATCGTCAAAATAAGAAGTTGAATAACAATTCTGAAGTTATTACCACCAAAGCCAAAAAGAAGATGACGAAAAATAGTATTCTCGAATGCATGAAAGTGAATAATTGACTATTAGGACTTTTTGTCCAATAAATCAAATTAAATTAATATTTAAAAATAAAAAGAGTATATTGGCATGATGCACCCATATCCGATCTCCACCCGGTGGCCTCACCCGTGAGGTATTGTCCCTCCTGCGACCATTAAGACCATCCGATCAGGCCGGGGGGTTTTGCCCTTAAAAGGCGCCTCACTAAGTGGGAGAGGACCTGGCCCAAGCTCAAGCGCCTCGTCTCCACCCAATGTGGGACGATTATGACCGCATCATGGCCAATTAATAAAAATTATAAAGAAAGAGAGAGTGCCAATAACAATTCCCTTTATCTATTATCTCACTTTTAAAACTATCATCCACCTTTTGATATGATTTATTTAATTAATTTCATTTAAATTAGTCAAATTATTTTTATAAATCATAATATTGTGAACATTCAATTTTTGATAATTACAAATATTATCAACTTTGTGTTATCTAAAGTTTGTATTTATTAAGATAAATATTTAAATATTGAATATCAATTAATATAATTTTTTTTTGTTTGATGAACTTATATGAAAAAACATTATTATTTAGATCATTTTTTTTACAAATTCTACGATCATTCAAAATTTGAAAAATCTACAATCATTCAAAAGTTGAACATTTATATAAAAATGAATTGTAATATGGGATTTAAAAGATATTATTTATAAAAAAAATAGTAAGATTGTCTTTTCAAATTTATTAAATGAATAAATAAAATAAAAGAAAACATATCACACCTTTCTCGGTGTAATTTGTAATCAAATAAACCTGTCAAACAGATCTCGGGTCATTGTATATAAATAATTGACAGTTAAAAAAATTACTCATATGCAAAAACTACATTTAGTATATGATTAAAGTGCAATAAAATTTAATTTGAGTAGGAACGTTTTCAATGGAAGCTCAAGATATTGTTCTCATCATCAATACATTTTCATACTCCTGGCAAAAGTCACAGCCCATATAATTGTTAGAGAGTGATATAATTGATTGACATGACATTATCTTCCAAATGCTAATGCTTTAGCGGAAACAAACGTATTATAAATAATCATGTTCAAAGGAAAAGTAGTTATTTTCACCTAAATATTGGTCCTGAAAGGAAATTTTTGAAAACTTATCACGACTAACGCATCATCGGTCCCGTCATCTCAACCGATCATTCCAATAATTGAATATTTGAATTTGACATAATCGTTTTACATACACGTTTGTTGTTTAAGTAATTATGAAGGAAATGGTGATTTGAGGGGGACAGCATGAATTTGACATGCTATATATATATATATATATATATATATATATATGTATGTATGTATGTATGGATTTGCAAATTGTCATCTAAATTGAAATTTTGACTAAAATACTCAGCGAATTTTACTCATATGCCTCTCACGTGGTTTTATGAGGGCAAATCTGTCTTTCTAAATAAAAACAAAGATAATTTCTTTTCATATGTTCAACATATTAAAGTAGAGGAGCATGAGCACACAATGCACAAGGGTGAGGGTCGTATAAATCATTACCGTCAAATTATACAACAACCAACGAATGCTAAATATCTGCTTCGTGAACAAGATTCAAGTACAACACGCTAGAGGAATTGAGTTTGAGGATGACCACCACCACTAATATGATACAAGACATATTTGCGTTTAAATGTTGTCTCAAATTTACTAATTTGCCCATAATAAGCCCATTTTTTGACAGACATTTCATGAAATTCAGACGAGTTTTTTAGTTGAAAATTTTGAATTAGATGATAAATTGCAAGAATCACAAATGTCAGATCAGATCACTACCAAAAAACAACACTCCTTTACTAACAAAGAATTCGTGACGGAAAGATTTCATAACATATATGAGACGTTTTGTAATGAATTTGTGATGAAATTATACAAAACAAAACTAAAATAGCAGTCAATGATAAGACATTTATTAATAAATCTGTGATAAATGATATTCGTGGCGGATTTCGCTCAATCTGTGATGGATTAGTTTGTTAACAAAAATGTTGTATTTTTGTAGTGTATGACAATCAGTTAAAAGAGAAAAAAGAAGAAAAAAAATGTTCAAGTAGTTGAACTTGAAAAATGTGGCAGCTCAAGTGACAAAAATATTTTAATTTCCCACGTTGGCCGATCCAATAATAGAGTGACACATTCACATGTTAGGAATCCTACTCCCAATTCAGAGGGATTGACAAATATTTCTGCGATTGCAGTTCAAATTATAACAGCGGATGTTGAAAATTAGATAAAGGTGGGTAGCCTTGATTTCGAAAAAGAAGTCAACAATTTGGACATGAAACAATGCTAAACATTAAATTCACCTCAATATTCCTCGTTGTCTTTCTCATACTAATTTAAACTTACAGAGTTTAAAGTTCAATCATTGTTTTTGCTTTGAACATTTAATTAGATTCAAATCTTGTCACAAAATGTATGATCCTACATGCTTGCCCTTTTTAACAATGGCATTTTGTAGGTTTTGACTGGCCACTGAAGTGCCGTGTTCAAACACATAAAAACCAAGGTTTCGATATCATCTAGGGCCCCTGTTTTGGTGTGGTCACTTTATTGTCGTGATTCTCCTGTTTTTTTTTGGTCATAAAGCGTGTTGCAATTTTCATCCGATTCAATTTTTGTCAACCGAGTAATAATGTGAGGCTAACGTTAGTACTATCTTTGGATTAACGACAACTTGTTCTTTTGTTGGATTATAACATTTTTTTAATAGGCATAGTAGGGATATGAGCAACTAGAAAATGTCGTTTCTCAAATATTATTCTCTAAATATAAGATAGAGATTCCGTAACTTTAAATCATAATTCAGATCCTACAAATTTAATTATTAGTTTCTCATGGTATTTATTTTGAAATATTTATTGATAGTGATCGTTGAATTCATTTGGATAGACTTTTTTTTTCAAAAAAAAAAAATATTTTAGTAAAACAATTATATTTGGATGGATTTTTTTAAAGTAATAGAGCCATAAAAAAAAATGCTAATGGATTTTTTCAGAAGTTATCCACAGTAGTTCCTGATAAAAATATATTTTTAATCACTTTTAATTATTGCATTCAAACATACAATTATTTGACTTAAAAAAAAATCTACTATACAAAGTACGGCTTGTGAAATACTTTTATTTTAAACCCATTCAAATAGACTGGTAATTATAAAATTATTTGACTTGAAAAAAAAAATTTATTACAAAAAATACAACTTAGGAAACACCTTTTACAAAAAAAAAAAATCCAAATGGGCTCGTAATTGTGTAAATTCTTGTACTTTATGAATTTCAAGTATTGATAGATATATCTACACTATACTTGATGAAATTGAATATTTGTACTATCTATACATTAAATAAGGAGGCAAGATCATTTAATAATTACCTTTGGTATTTCAGTCTTTTTTGGTATGCCAATTTCCTTTTTCTTTTCTCTTCATTTCTCATCTTTTATGTTTTTTTTTATTATCTCTCTCTTTCCGCTTTATCATCTTTCACTCCACTTAGTGGTAGCAAATGGGCGGATTGGGTTAAATTTGGATTGGATTATTTTGGGTCGGGTTGAAAATGAGTTGGTTCTAAATAGGTTCTAGAGAATGGGTTGTAAATGAGTTGAGTTGGTAATGAATTTAAGACGGGTTGATAGTGGATTGATGCGATTTCTTAACGGTTCAACACAAAATAAAATATATTTCCTTCAATATAATTTTATATATTTTTCAACCAATTACTTGTTATTTAACATAGTCTTTAATTTGCAAAATTATTTTATCACTAACTTTTCAAAATTTTGAAAATATTATCAAGTTATAATGCCTTCCTTGTTGGAACTATTTAAAAATTGCATGAACCCATTTAGAAATAATTTGAATCCATTTAGGACCTACTAACAAATTTTGAAATCCATTAAAGTCCAACCTGCTTAAACCCATTTATAAAATTTGAAAACCCAATCCAACCAAAAACTAGTTAAAATGGATTGGAACCATGATTCTTAACCTATTTTGTCACCCTATCCATTTTTCAATATCTCTTATTATATTTGATTTTTTTTAATTTTATTTTCCTCTTATCATTAATTTAATTAATTAATATACTAAAATAATTAAAAATGTGTATACTTTTATATTAATCAAACTTCAAAACATAATTAAATTATATATATTCTTTATTTTTTACAAACATCGAATTAAAGTATCCTATTATGCATGTGTATAATTTATATACATGGCGCCAAATACCTAAAATAAAATGCCAATAATTACCACTGAAAAAAACTCATCACAAATTTAAAAATTCATTAGTCCATTTGTCATGACCCAATATATATATATATATATATATATATATATAGGGTAACAATTTTCACTCTTTTTTATTTGCAGAGTAAAAATTCGATTGACCACTTTAATCAAGATAAATAAATTATTCATTCACACTCTCAAACTCTCTGCGACACTCTCACTCTGGCTTTTTCTAATTTTGCGGTTGCCGGATACCACCATACCAGCGGCCATCAACCTTGACTATCAGAAAATACCAGATAGATAGGGCTATTTTCAGCACAGTTATCCCATCCATCGCCTACTTTATCCTGGTTAATTCAACACTTTGTCTCCATATAGACAGATTCCATGGATAACCATTTCGATAAAAGTGGAAATTAATACCAAATTCTGTATGTAACTTTGCCTCACAGTTCACATCTCTATGTTATTCAAAGAATATTTTCAAAATTTCACCCACTAGGGACATAAAAGTCCTACCCAACAATTTGCATGAAAGTGATACAAAGATTAGACAATAGCTTAGAAATTTTGACTGCATTTTTTCAATACAAAGATGCCCACTTGGCCGATGGGCATGGTTAGCTGTAGTGTAGATATATAAAGATACAGCTCCACGCCGTATGGGTCAGGTCTTTTAATGCCTGATTTGACAGGTTTTGCCGATTATAATCATTGGACCAAATGATACAGGGCACTCTTGAGATGTCTAGGCCCTGAATTTCTCTTTATATTTTCTTTTTATTATTTCTATTGTGTTGATCACCATGGGGGAAGCTCTAGAACTGCCGACAGATATCAATGGTATGACAAAGATCGTGAGTATATACTGATGTATTTGCTCATATACACAGTACATATAATCTTTGTCTATGTTTACTAAGAACATGTTGTTGTTGTTGTTGTTTTTATTGTTTTTCGTCAGGTCCGAAATCCGAGATCGAAACAAAATCACCGGAAAATCGAAAAACCAACAAGAAATCTTACAACTGGTGGATTCAAATGATCCTTTATTCGTTTTTCGTCCTGGCGGGGCAGACGGTGGGCGTACTCTTGGGCAGAGTATACTTTGACAAAGGTGGGAACAGTAAATGGATGGCCTCATTAGTCCAAGTTGCGGGATTCCCAGTTCTTTTCCCATTTCAATGGATCAACACAACCAAGAAAATCAAACAACATCCTCCAATTACCAACCAAAAAAAGCCATTTCCCATGGTTCTTGCCTTAGTATACCTTGGCTTGGGCATTTTTCTTGCTGCAGATTGCATGTTGTACTCAATTGGGCTCCAATATCTTCCAGTCACAACATATACACTAATCTGTGCCAGCCAATTAGGCTTCAATGCCCTGTTTTCTTACTTCCTTAATGGCCAAAAATTCACTCCTTACATACTCAACTCCCTCGTCCTCCTCACGATCTCGTCTATCCTTCTTGTATTTCAACCTGACGACTCTGACGAGTCGAGCAAAAAGAGCAAAAGAAAGTACATAATAGGCTTTCTGTGCACCCTAGCGGCATCGGCTGGCTACTCGTTGATGCTGTCCGTCACGCAGCTGGCTTTTCGAAAGATCATAAAAAAGGAAACCCTTAAAGCGATTGTCGACATGGCGATATATCAGTGTTTGGTTGCCACGATTTTTATAATAATCGGGACTTTTGCGAGTGGGGATTGGAAGAAACTGGACAAAGAAATGCACAAGTATAAATTAGGACAAGTCTCCTATGTTATGAACTTGATCTGGACAGCAGTTTCTTGGCAGGTGTTTTCGGTTGGTTCTACGGGTTTGATTTTTAAGATTTCGTCGTTGTTTTCTAATGTGATCAGTATGTTGGGTCTGCCGTTGGCGCCCGTTCTGGCGGTGGTTTTCTTGCACGACAAGCTGACGGGTGTGAAGGCCGTCTCGATGTTGCTGGCCGTGTGGGGGTTCGTTTCGTATATGTATCAGCATTATCTTGATGATCTCAAGACGAAGGAGAACAAAAAGGGAACCGGTGATGGTGAAGCTGTTTCTCAAGGAGTTGCTCTCGTGACTGAAAGAGGATAGAATCGGCTCTCTCAAGCTCACCGTGCGGCAATTAGCTCCTCATTCGTGAGATGCTGCTGCTGCAGTGCTGCTTGTGCTGTCGAGGAGACGAACTGCTACTAGCTAGGATTGTTAACATTCCACACAGGTTTTGTAGAAAATTATGTACAATATTTGCAAAAATAATTAATTTAGATTTTGAATTTCAGCATCAACATTTTATTCTTGATTCTGGGAAAGGTACTATAATTATTCTTTTTGGAGGTTTTCATGAAACTAATAAATTAACAAAGGCGTTCGGGTTCGATCAAAAGTAATTATGTGGTGAGTGAATTATCGGTGATATGTAATTATTATATTGTTCAAGAAGAATAGCATGACAAATTGAAAAGTATTTGACATGTATTAATTGTTGTAAAAAACTTTTAATCACATTACAAAACGAATAATATCTGGCATGTAAGAAATTGAGTGCGGTGAAACTTTATATGAGTAAGAAACTAGCAATATTCAGCAGATTGGGTTATCGTTGTTTTAATAAGATTATCATACTTCCAACTAGCAATATTTAATTCCATTGGCAAGAGATGTAATCATTATTTTCATTAAAAAATCATAACCCAGTAATTGTTAGATTGTTAGAGATTCCGAGAGTGATAATTGATATGTATGACATTTTTCCAGATGCTACTGGATGGCTTCTACATAAACAAATGAACTATAAAATATAAATCGCGTTTTCGTTCAAAGGAAAACGTATCATTTTTACCTGAATAATATTGGAAGGAATCGAAAATTATAAAGGATGACTTATTTGTTCGGAAAACAATTAAACCGTCGCTACAACAAATATGATATTAGATGATTATTTTATGTTTTTAATTTAAAAATTATAAAAATGTCTCCATAGCCCGGAGTTGCAAAAAATTAAGCTCTTATTTTGATTTTACTCCGTATATAAATTTTAGAGACAAATTATATAAGCTTTGATGCTTCAATCCAGTCAGCTTGTCCCGCAAGAACAGGCGCCAACGGCAGACCCAAATCACGGATCACATTAGAAAACAACGACGAAACCTTCAAAATCAAACCCGTACAACCAACAAACAACGTCTGCCAAGCAACCGCGGTCCAAAACAAGGCCATAAACTTGTCCAAATTTATACTCGTGCATTTCTTTATCCAGTTTCCTCCAATCCCCACTCGCAAAAAGCCCAGTTATAATACCAGTCGTAGCAGCCAAACACTGATATATCGACATTTCCACAACTGCTTTTAGGCTTTCATTGTTTACAATCTCACGAAATGCCAGCTGCGTGACGGACAACATCAACGCGTCTCCTGGCGAGAGTGCAAAGAAAGCCTATTTGTACTCTCTTTTAATTTTTTGGCTCGAGCCGTTGAATTCGAATACGAGGAGGATTGATGAGATTGTGAGGAGGACAAGGGAGTTGACAATGTAAGGAGTGAATCTTTGTCCATTGAGGAAGTAAGTAAACAGGGCGTTGAATCCCGATTGGGTGTGTGGTTACCAGAAGATATTGGAGACCAATTGAGTAAAACATGGAATTGACATACTAAGGCAAGAATGATAGGAAATGGGTGTTTTTGGCTAGTTTGAGAATGTTTCTTGATGTTGTTGGTTTTAATTTGTTGATCTATTGAAATGGGAAAAGAACTGGGAATCCATATACTCTTTCCACCCTTTTCCAAGTAGACTCTGCCCACGGTCTGCCTCGCCAGGACGAAAAACGAATAAAGGACCATTTGAATCCACCATTTGCGAGATTTCTTGTTGGTTTCTTCATTTTCTGGTGATTTTGTTTCGATTTCGGATTTCCCACCTAACCAAAAGACAAAAATCAGAGTGAAAACAAGCAACTGTTCTATATTTTTTACCCCCCCCCCCCCCCCCCCCCCCAATCTTCATGACCGGAAAACGAGTCAAATCTGGGGTGAAAAGATCTGGCCCGTAATAAAGACTTGAATTTGGCGGACTTCTTCGCTTGAAATAATAAAGTGAAAATTTCAAACCCGTTATTTTTGGCGGTTCATAAGATCTACACATTTGAATAATATTCAAATAGTGTATTAAATTGTTGAATTAAGTAGGATATGTTACCGTTGAGGGAAAATTCTTGTCCAGACCCGACTTGGCCGCACTCAACCAATCATATAGCAAGTGTAATACACTTGTCATGTGATTGGTCACTCTCCCTAAACTGTACACCAATCACATGACAAGTGTAAAACACTCACCACCTAATTAGTCATGGTGTGGCCGAACCCGGTGCGGGTAAGAATTTTCCACCGTGGAGGTGCTGAGTTTGAACATTTTTATCCTCTTTTCTTTCTTTTTAGGCAAAGTATGTGTGTGCGCGTATAATTTTTCGATTGACATTTATAGAGTGTTTGAATTAATTATATCAAAAAAAAAAAGGATATATCACAATTTCACTTTTTCACACTTTTTAATATGATCATATTCAAATTCAACAGTTAAAAATACTAATTGAGTACCGAATAGCATGAATTAATCCTGTTTTGACTAATGATAGTGTTCGAGCACATTTCCTCTTGTCAGCAAAATTAACTAAGATCCTTCTTTGCTCTTTTTTCGCTATTAATTAAGATCCTTCTTTGTTCTTTTTTAGCTATTAACAAATGGGGAAATTCTAGTTCAAATCCAACTTGACCGAATTAGTATTAATCATGTGGCAAGTATTTTATACTTATACTATGAATGGTTGATAATTTAGGAGGGATTGACCAATCACTTGACAAAGTACAATACACTTGCCATATAATTTGTTGGCTTCGATTAAATCAAGTTCGAATTAGAATTTTCCAAACAAATGACCTATTTGACTTTAGGAGATCATGTAGGTGATACATGGCAACAATTGACCTTCCCTGGGTCAGTTATCAATTAGTACTTAGAATCATTTTTTTTTTCACGGATTTATAGTTTATATAAGAGCAATAATCGGGCAATAAAATAAATTCTTAACTAATATAATTATAATATGAATTTTCAAATTCTTGAAAATGTTTGAAAAAAAAAGTTATTGTTATTAACTTTCTCACAACTCATTTAACACTGAATCATAATTATCATAGAAGTATTATCCCAATCCAAATTCAAATCCAAAAATGTTTTTTTTGGGTAAGGTAAATAAATTAAACTCAAGAATAAAGCAATCCATACAATGGAGGAGAAAAGAACCCATCAATTCTATGGAATTTTTTTTTTCTTAAAACAAATTTGTGATGTGAGAAAGTGGAAAATGATGACTAATTAAAGTGGAGAAAAAAGAAAAAAACATAAATAAAAGTTGATATTCTGTAACAACTTAGCAAGTTAAATTGTACACAACACTGAAATGTTTACAAGAATTTCAATATTTTTGCATGTACAACTTGTAATCAACTCAAAAGAATCACACGATAAATGTGTACAAGAACTTATAATTCCTTTACGTTTTGTCACTTACCAACTGAACCAAATCACACTATGAATGTGCACGAGAAATTCAATTCAAATTGACCTTTAGAAATTCCAAAAATTAACAAAACCAATCCAATCAGTGAAGAGGAACAAGGCCCATCTGTGATATTCCTGAGAACCTCAAGAAGTACTATTAACAAAAGAAATTTAGCAAACATCAAATGAACCTCAAGAAGTACTATTCCAGATCCATGGGGGAGGAAGCTCAAGAAAAGCAATTGGATATGCAGAGTGAGTAACATCTTTTTCTCTTTTCCTTCCTCCATACTTCTATTTACCATTGTTATGAATACGATAAATAGGCGGGGACGAAGCCGGGGGCTAGAACGTGTGGTGTGATCGGTAGGGATGGTTGTTAAATGACCACCTCATTTAAAAGTTTAAGCTTGTAGAGAGGGATAATCATTATATATTCATTTATATTCTTCAACAATGGTAATGGGTGGGTGTGGGACTGGTTCTGCCAAAACTCGAGACCCACCCCAATAGAATTTCTTTAGACCTCACTGAACCTGATGGGTTGGACTCGATAGACGTGGTTTACATTTAAAAAAAAATTCTCTAAAAAAAATTATAAAGATGAAATAAATAATAATACTATCAAAAAATTAATTATTTATTAAATTATATAAGCAAAATTTATTTTTTAACGAGTAAAAACTTTTAAATATGTTTTATTTAATACATAGTAAAAGTATAATTTATTGCATTAATATAATTTAATATTTTAGTAAGCAAAATATCATATTTTATACTATGCTATCACCATAACATTGTACAAACTATGTTTTGTGATAGTATAAATTTATTGTCACTGAATATATATAATTAATGATAATTTTTTCTTTATTACTTGTTATATTGTTACCCGTTTATTCATTTTCTTATAGTGGGATAAAAATGAATAACAATATCATTAATTCATCTATTGAAATAAAGATATTATTCACTTACGTGGCAATATAGAAAATTATAAGAATACTTAAGTGTCCATTTATATGTCGCTTATTTGAATAGTTTCAAAAATTTTTATAATATTATATTAGTTAAGCATTCGTTTTATTGCCCATGATTATTGCTCTTATATAAACTATAAATCCGCGAGAAATTGATTCTGACCGCTGATTGATAAATGAGCCGGAGTAAGGTCATTTGTCTATGGCATGGAACAGAAGAAGGGCAAAAAAAGGATTTTAGTTGATTTTTCTCTTGCAAGAGGATACGTGCTCTGCTATCATCACTAGCCAAAACAACAGCTCATAAATTTTTACGTCACTTCGCCAATGGGCGTTAGTGTAGTGTATAGATAGATGTACATCTTGAAAAATACAATTCCAAGTGTAATTATGGGTCAGACATTTTCATGCCTTAGGCTCGTTTTTCCCGATTGAAAAAATATAATATATAATACAGGGCACTTGCCTGTATTCGCTCTCTTTTATCCTGCAGGCCCTAGATTTTTCTTGATATATATACATATATACATATATATATATATATTATTATTGTGTTGATCGCCATGGGAGATGCTCAAGAATTGCCGACGGATATCAATGATGAGACAAAGAAAAGGGTTTTGATTTATGCAAGCAATTTCAAGAAAATTTACAGCAAATGTCAGAATCTTGAGCGTACACTGCTGTATTTGCTCATATATGCACTACTTCTATAATATTTTTCAATGTTTACTAATAACACGAGTTAATGTTGTTATTGCGGCTGTTGTTATTTCACCAGGTGTGAAATCAGAAACTGAAATAAAATCATCGGAAAATCAAGAAACGAACAAGAAATCTTCTTTCAAGTGGTGGATCCAAATGATCATTTATTCGTTTTTCGTCCTGGCCGGGCAGACTGTCGGGACACTCTTGGGCAGAGTCTACTTCGAGAAGGGTGGAAAGAGTATATGGATGGCCACATTAGTCCAAGTTGTGGGTTTCCCAGTTCTTTTCCCATTTCAATTGATCCACAAAACCAACAACAAAAACAACATAAAAAAACATCCTCAAACCAACCAAAAACACCCATTTCCAATGATTCTTGTCCTAGTATATCTTGGCTTGGGCATTTTACTTGCAGCAAATTGCATGTTTTACTCAATTGGGCTCCAATATCTTCCAGTGACCACATACACACTAATCTGCGCCACCCAATTGGGTTTCAATGCCCTGTTTACTTACTTCCTCAATGGACAAAGATTCACTCCTTATATAGTCAACTCCCTCGTCCTCCTCACTATCTCGTCAATCCTCCTCGTATTCGAATCCAACGGCTCTGGTGACTCGAGCAAGAAAAGTAAAAGAGAGTACATCATAGGCTTTCTGTGCACCCTCGCCGCATCAGCTGGTTACGCGTTGATGTTGTCCGTCACGCAGCTGGCTTTTCGGAAGATTATCAAAAATGAATGCCTAAAAGCAGTTGTCGACCTGTCGATATACCAGTCTTTAGTTGCCACGGTTGGTATAATAATCGGGCTTTTTGCGAGCGGGGAGTGGAGGAAACTAGCCAAACAAAGGCAAGAGTATAAATTAGGACAAGTTTCCTATATTATGACCTTGCTTTGGACAGCGGTTGCTTGGCAGTCATTCTTTGTTGGTTGCGCGGGTTTGATTTTTAAGGTTTCGTCGTTGTTTTCTAATGTGATCAGTAATTTGGGCCTGCCGTTGGCGCCTGTTTTGGCAGTGATCTTCTTGCATGACAAGCTGACGGGATTGAAGGTTGTTTCAATGTTGCTGGCTGCATGGGGGTTCGTTTCGTATATGTATCAGCATTATCTAGATGATTTGAACAAGAAGAAGGAGAAGGAGAATAACAAAGGATCTGATGATCCTGGAGTTGTTTGAATGAAATTAAGAGGATAGATAGCTGCTTGTCACGGACTTGACTCCTTCAATAACCAACAAAAATAAAAGCTGATATTCTGTAACGACTTTGCACATTTAACGCACAGAACACTCAAACGTGTGCAAGAATTTCAATATATTTGCATGTCTCACTCGTTATCAAACTCCATAGAATCGCACGATAAATGTGTACGACAACTATAATTCGTTTACCGACTAAGCCGAATCACATTATGAACGTGACACAAGGATTTCAATTGCAATCGAACTTTAGAAATTCCAAAAATTAATTAGAAAAGCAATCCAATCGATGAAGAGGGCGAGGCCCATCTTTGATATTCCTGAGAAACCTCAAGAAAGTACTGATGCTCCTTTCACTATTACTAAAATATTTTAGCAAACATCGAAGGTATAGTCTACTCGAGTGAATTACATGTGTTTCCAATGCCAAAAGCATATCTATATTCACTAGATTGTCATTCATCTTCTTAGTCTGCAAATATTTAATGGCGGAAGAAGCTCAAGAAAAGCAACTGGCTATCCAGAGTAACATTTTTCTTTCTTTTTTAACTTGTGATTTTGTTCTCTACTTTAATTTATCATTGTTATATGACAAATATGCAGAGGTGGAGCAAGGAGAGCTGAAAGGTGCAACTGACCCTTTCAGCTCTCCTAAAATCTATATAAAGCCATATTCGAAAGGTGCAGTCGGTGTTACAAGCACCTTCCATTTGCTTAAAATCTATATGAAACATATCGTTTGATATATTTTTATTAGAATTTGAAATCTCGCCCTGTCCCCCGCCCCCCAAATATAATAGAAGTATCCCTTACATTTTATGAAAAATTAAATTCGCCTCCTCCTTGAATTAAATTTTCTAACTCTTGAGAATAGAATGATTTGGTTTCACTAGTAACAATGTCCTCCTTATATGTTAAAATTATATTGCACACATACTCTGATAGATTCAAAATTTTGTCCGCCTTCAAAATGACAAAATTGCTCGTATATTTTATAAAGATTCAACCTCGCTCTTCAAAGTTAACAATTTCTCTGGCTCCATCCGAATCAGAGTTTTAACAATTTTCATTCAATTTTTCCACTTCAAGAAACTAATGAAACTATCTCTGTTAGATTCACATAGGTCCCGGGACGTATACGCAGCGGAATATTAAAAATTTCATATAAACATATAACACATTATATGCTAATTATATTTGTCCCGTGACTATTGTGATGCGGATCTACTATGCAAATTAATAACCAAATCGTTTAAACAAGTTTAGTGGTTTTAATTACCTTTTAGCACTCCTGTTGTCGTAGGGAATAGAGCGTATTCAAATACGCGGCTTACGTTCCCAAACTGTCACGAACCGTTCGCGCTTTCGTAGGAATCCAATCGTTTTCCCTCTAAGCGTATCCACACGTTAACCACACCACGATTTAAATCCTATGCAAGACTTGGATTTAAACCGAAATATATGTATGAATTTATACTAACACTTAGTATATGGGACTATGAAAAGAAGGTGGATATGTTGTAAGCTAACTTTAATCTATTGTTTATCAATTAAACAATAAACTAAAGTTATTAACCTAACCAAGAAAATAGATGGTGATTGGCTAGAGATGAGAAGAAAAGAAGACCACAAAGAACTCTTCTTTGATGTGTTCTTCACGTGGGTTTGGCCTTGGCTTTTATAGCCAAAAATGGCCGGCCAAATTTGAGTCCAATTTGGACTCAAATTCTCCTTTTCTATTCTTTAGTATCTCTATTTTCTTGGTATCTTTGATTGCTAGAATTTATCTATTAACTATAAGATTTATCTCATAGTCTTATAGTTAAATTAAAATTCTAGAATTAAATTGAAATATTAAATTAATTCATAATTAATTCAATTCTAATTTCAATTTAATCCCCAAATTAAAATCATATTTTAATTTGGTCAATAATTGAAAACTTATTTCAATTTAGTACTTAAATTAAAATCAAATTTCAATTTAGTCCTAAATTGAAATCTTATTTCAATTAATAAATCAATTGAAATCTAATTTCAAATCAATTTCATTAATTGATTCTTAATCAATTAATTTCCAAATCAATTTCCCAAATTGATTCCTATCCACCATTTTAATGAGATAGGTCAATTGAATTAGCCCTCAATTCAATTGATCTCATTAATCAATTCAATTTGATTAATCACTATTAATCAATTCATATACTTAGGTGCTTGGTCAACTATTGTGTGTGACCCCTTAGGTTCACCAATCGATTAGCGACGGGCTTGCAATCAAAGCAACATTTTAGATAATAAAATTATCTATGATTAATTAAACTCCTTTAATCAATCACCATTTTATTAGAACCCTTTCTAATTAATGGTCCCCATCCATCGTGGTCGATGTCTTGCAACAAGCCCACGAATACCTAGCCAATAGGTGAAGTATTAGCGCGAACCTTTCTACTTATGACTTACCGTGCAAATACGGTCCCTTCGTTGTCTAGTTTTCCGATTGAGGTTTGGGACATGGGATTTAGGAAATCCTATTAACCTCAATTCTCATAATTCCATTTAAATAGTCCATTTGACAATTGACTTAGAAAACTCATTTCCTAATCATTGTCCTCCACCTTGCGCAATGATTTAAGTGGACTAATTACAATAGAATATATGGAAAACTCACTCGCTCAACTAGGCGAGCAACGAATCCTTTATTGACTTTCACTAGTCTCCATATATGGAAGACCTATACCCAACATAGGAGTACTAAGACTCGCCATGGAATCGACACCTATATCAAAGTATAAATGCCCATATACAAGACTACTATGAAATCTCAAGTCTAAGGACTAGTTAAAGCACGTCATAAGCTTGGAAACTTTCCTAATTCTTTTATTCCCATTTAGGAGTTTCCATGTGGGATCCTCAGTGAACTCATTCCCTAATGAGCACCCATTTATGCATACGAGTGTCACTACACTCGATGTCCATGAAACAAGACATCCTCCCATTTGAGATACGTTATAAATGCAAGTCTTTTAGTGAGTCAGGTCGATACCCCAGTCTCTATTAGACTCAATGACTTGGAGTAATTTTGATCACGCCTTAGAGACTTGTTTCAAGACTTCCATCTCTATGTGAAGCCAAGTCCCATAGCTTAAATGTGATCATGGAGATTCAACCACATATATTAAATATAAATAATATAACTAATGCTATGTGATGAAGGTGGCCATAAAGTGTGAAACTTTCAATTTATTATTTAATCAAATAGACTGTTTGATAAAAAGAGTAATTAACAAGCTAAAACATATTGGCTTGCTGGGCACTACTCTAACAATCTCAGAATCCCAGGCCGAGGATAGAAATGATCCCACCAAGAAGACGTGGTTGGAGATGTCCGTCTATTCACTCATGGTCCTCTCCGGCCAATTGGCGGCGACACTTCTCGGCAGGCTCTACTACAAAAACGGCGGCCAAAGCAAATACATAGCAGCCCTTGTCCAATCCGCCGGATTCCCAATCCTACTCATCGCATCATCATTAACAAACAACAAAAACAACCAAACAAGCCCTTCCAAGAATCGCTTATTAACCGTAACATCTCCCTACATTTGCTTCGGCACTTTCCTCACGTTCAATTGCATGTTGTACGCCATGGGCCTAATGCACCTCCCAGTCTCCACATTCTCCCTCATCAGCGCGACGCAGTTGGGCTTCAACACCTTCTTCTCTTACATGCTCAACAAACAGAAGCTGACTCCATTCGCGAGCGGAGAATGGAGGGCGTGTTTGGAAGTGGAGATGAAGGGGTTTGAGTTGGGGGAGGAGAGGTATGTGGTGATTTCGGTGTGTTGCAGCTCTGGCATGGCAGGTTTTTGGTGTGGGAATGGTGTCTTTGGTATTGAAAATTTCTTGTTCGTTTGGTAATGTGATTAGTAGTACTCTGAATGTGCCTGTTGTGCCAATTCCAGCAGTTGTGTTTTTTAAGGATGATTGGTGGGATCAAAGTTGTGGCTATGTTTTTGGCTGTGTGGGGGTTTGTGTCCTATGTTTATCAGTAGTGTCTTGATGATTTAAAGGCCAGGGCTGAGGTTAGTGCAAATGCAAACTATTGAAAGCTTTTCTTGTTATAATCAACATTTTGAATCCACCTCTTGAATTATTTATTTATTTATCTTTTTTTGGGTTTTATTTTTCTGTCAAGTGAGCATTTTAATTTACAGAGTCTGAGAGGGTGTTTGCAAAGCTTAAAAAAAAAAAAAAAAAAAAAAAAGTGATTTTGTGCTTTTAACTGAAAAACAACAACTGATGAATGCTTTATTTCACAATTCTTGTTTCTAGTTTAGCTTATGTGTCTATTGATTTTCAAGAAGTTAAAGCTGTTACAAATACCCCAAAGCATATGGTTTTATTAGCTTCTATTTGATGTCGTGTATAATGAAAATTGTTAGTATATTAATGGAAAAATTAATATGTTAATTTTCTTATAAGTATCATTTCATTATATTTGAAATGTAAAGTTAGCACATTGATTATAAAACTTTTTTTTTTTTTTACTCTGAAATTATGTAGAAAGTCTCTTAATTAAAAAATATTTTTTAAAAAAAACTTATTTGAACTACTTTAAATATAAAATTAATATATGTGTTGTCCTTCTGTTAATAACACTTTATCAAGGAGGAAAGAGGGGGGGAAAAAAAAGAATAGCGATTGATAGAAAAGATTAACCAATTGTCTCTAAAATTCTTGAAGCGTACATTCTTGAGTGTAACTTTAATTAATAAATTAATAGTCAGATAATTTTTATAATGCAACATAATTGTCTTTCAAGTTTAAAATTTATTTTTTCTTAATTTATAAATAATAATTTAAGTTAGTTCAAAATTAATAATAATAATAATAATTTAAGTTGATAGAGGGAAAAAAAATATACAAAATATTCTAATGGGCCTGATTCGATCTATTTGGGCCCACATTCCATCTTCAAATGGCCAGAAGGCCCAAAAGATCGCATATCAAATGTCAAACGATACCTTATTTCTGATGATAAAGCTAAACCCTATTTCATTTAACGGGTGGAAAAAAAAAAAGGAAAAAGAAAAAACCCTAAACCCTACCCCATCTGCACAATTCACTCAAATTAGGGTTTCTTGTTCTTGATTTTGGTAATCAAAGTTTCTTTCTGGTTCCACAACGCCAGTTTCGGCCGATTTTTCACTGCTCCGGCGAAACACAGGTACGATTGTTTCAAAGTTTTTAGTTTTTAAAGGTTTTTTTTTCCTCTAAAATAGCTCCGCAGTGGGGTAGCATAGTTGCTGTTTTTTGTTAGAATTTGGAAGTTGTGTTCTTTGGATCCATTTTGACCTTATTGAATTTACTGAATGAAAAATCTGAATGGTTTATTTTAGCTGGAAAGAATTCCATTATGAATTATTATTTTGAGTAAATTCCTTTGGATGTTCTTTCGTTGTTTCAGTGTCATGGAGCACGGGTCGTTCCAGGATCAATCACAAGCGACATTTTCGTTGACAGATGAAGATCATACTATCGCAAATTCGCTCAGATATACTCTCAATCAAGAGTGAGTCCTACGAAAAATCTAGTTTTTTTTTCTATACAATGATTCAAATTTCTCCTACACAATTTGAAAAGGAATGAGGGGTGGTGTAATGAATCCAAACTTCATTCAGGCCATAGTTTTAGTTGAATTAAAAATTTAAAATTGTCGCATATATCTTTGGGACACTTTTTACTAAGAATTACTCTGTGTGTGCGCGCGTGCGCGTGTGTGTGTTGTGTGTGCATGTGTGTGTTGGTCGGTCTGGCTTAGGCTTGTCGGATATGGTGTGTGTGCACGTGTGTCTATTCGTGGGATGCAATATTTAGCCATATGAAGGTGAGTGCTGGGGGGTGTGACGTAGGATGTGAGGAGGGTGTTGGAGAGTGGAGGTAGATTTCCCATAATGATATTTTTCTCTTCTTGTATAACTAGTCTTTTGTAACACATTGATTATAATTCAGGCAACTGTTGATTCGCTGTGCTGGTGCTTGTTTTTCTTATTCTTAGTATTGAAGAGTCTAGTCTAGATGCTCATTAATTTACTAACAAGGAATATAAACTTATTTTGCAGCCCCAGAGTCACATTTTGTGGTTACAGCATACCACATCCCGCTGATGCTCGGGTGAACATAAGAGTGCAAACAACTGGTAAAGTTTGTAAAGTACTTGTGCTCTGTTGAAAATAAGAAACATGCATTGTCTTTTTCTTCTGCTTTTCTTTGAAGAATTTGAGACTTCCTTTATAAAAAGGTTGCGTGTTTTGTTTTGGTTCTAGGCGACCCGGCAAGTGAGGTATTGAAAGATTCGTGCCAGGATCTAATGCTTGTATGCCAGCATGTTCGGAGTACCTTTGATCAGGCTGTTATGGAGTTCAAGAGTAAGAGAGGCATGGAGTCCATGAATATTAAACCATAAGTAGGTTGCTTTTTGCCATTTTTCGCTATAGAGGCAATCAATTGTCAATGTATCAACTCCCTTAGTTCCCCCAATATTGTGCTTTGATTGACCTCAGCTGAGAGGGATACTCCCTAAACCTTGAACATATTTTGTACTTTCTCACTGTTTATTTCTAGTGCCACTTGATTGTGAGTATTGTACTTGTATTCTTTGGCTCGTTTGGGGAGGAGGCAAGTCTAGAGTTGAGCAAAATCAACTTTGTCCTGAGCAATGCGTGGCGCTGGTGATACATATGATTTGGGTGACTCGAAATGAACCGACTATCAATGTACAACTCATTGCTTGGCCAAAATAGAATTGTTATTTTTCAATAAGCATACTCAATGCAAATTTTATGTAACTTTTTGCTGTGTCCTCGTTTAATTGTACAATGGGAAACATGAGAAGAGGAAAGCTGCAGACGAGACTAATTTCTACATGGGAGTAAAATTTACAGACAAATGAATATCATGTTCTCACAAAGTTGTTTCTATGCTAACTTAGGATCAATATGAATGAAAACTGATTACTCAGCCATTGGTTTTATATTCCCCGTGCAAAGAACTGACTTCCCAAAATATTTAAGGGGTCATACTCTAGTATCTTGTTTAAATTAATTGAGCTGAAAACGAAAATGTGAAATGAAAGATGAATTAGACTTGATCATCAGAGAGAAAGCGTTTGTGTGTAAGTAGCTCACATCCCGTCTACATTGCCACAGTATAAAGTCCTCGTGCAGTAAGACTATAGTTTGTATGCAAACAACAATATGCCTCCAGCCTCAAAACAACAATCAAACAATCTGTCATGGCATCACAGAAATGCCCGAGTAAGCAAGCATAGTATAATTCTATTTGATGGTAAGCTCAGTATAATTGTTTCTGCACAGGTTCTTCAAAACATGTTTCGCTAAGTGAGTAGACAGCCAGTTGGTGAGCTACTTGCATCTTGACGAAAGTACAATACAATTGAAAGTTCGCTACCTGAAATAACCCGCAAGAATTATAAGAATGAGTAATAGTCCAAATAACATTCTCAATCATGCAATCAAAAGATAATTTAGCTTCATCAATTCTGCAACTGAAACTAGAACAGCAGCAGAATTAGTAAGATTCTGACAATTTATTTCGTAGAACAGGTCAAAGCATGACACAACAAGTTCCCCACTTTCTAATTGAAGACCATAACGCCTGTCTTAACATAGCATTGACAGAGCAGCTGCTAGCCTATATACCATCTAATAATGCAAATATCAGCTATGCATCCATAACAGTGAAGTCCTATATTTTCAAACTTAATACATATTTAATCACAAGTATCATACTTTGATATCGCAACAGCAATTTTCATAAATTACCAGCCCAGATTTATTTCACAATAATAATAGCTGCACACTGGCTTGCATCCATAGAAGTTATGGGTTTCTCTCTCATTTAAGTAGATCACTCATCTCAAACAAAAATTACCTTCAAAAAGTTCAGTTGACAAGATCATTAAATATATATATATATAACATTGCAGAAATAACTAACAATATCTAGTGTCAACAAACTTATGAAATTTTGATATTGAAGGTAGATTAGAGAGCATACTCAGGATACTAGATGTACCTCGTCGAAGGAGCAAAAATAGAGTTATCACATAAGACGACCAACATAATTAGCTCGAGGGTATTTGCTCTTAAGCTGTGGCCATTGCACAAATAATTGATCGGCCATCCGTAGTTTGTAAAGAAGCAGCCCACTCAAAGATAGCCTCCTAACTCTAGCAATGCTCTCAACATAGAAAATGGAAGACCACCTGATCCCAAAAACCTGAAAGTTGCAATTATATGCTGATCAATAATTTCAATTCCCAACAAAAAGGAATGAGCCATTTCACAGTTGGCTCATTCCAATTCCTGACAGAAAGGCGCAAACATTATACTTAGTTACCCAATACAAAAGAGGTTTTCCCAGTTCAAACTCTAAACTAGTATGCATTGCATTAGTGCACCAAGCAATGGCCAATAAGAATAAAGCAAAAAGAAAAACCATCTAGCAAAGTTAAGCGAACCTTGAAAAGGAATGCAATCATACAAAGTGGTATACAAGTTCCAGGTCCATTGCACAAAATCTGCATATAGAAAACAAACCAAGCAAATAGATCTTTTTTTTTAAAACAAAAAAGGTTAAAATAATGCCAGTTTAGTGAAAATAAATGGGGGGAAATATCAATACCACTTGAGGTCTGATCTTGATCATTAGCCACAATGCATGGGTCAAGGCAATTAAAGTCGTGACAACTGAAGTTATGTACGACTGACCAACCTCACGACTTCGGTAAATTTGTGTAAAATGGGAATTTCCTAACCAACTCAACACCTGCCTAACACAACAAAATTCCATTTCAGAGAGCATGTGATTCATGAAAGCAAAAGCAAACAAAAGGACAAAGTTCAAGGATCTTGAAAATGATCCCAAGGCCTAATTTCATTTTACTGATTCTTTTATATAACCCCCTAACTTTTTACCACACAAAGCCAAATGGATGGAATGAATTACTTTTGAGTCCATAGCGAAACTTCCATGGTATCTCTAGAAAATGTTCACATCTCTATCCGAGATATAAAGGCATGAATAAACCTGGAGTATTTTAATAAACTTTCAGGAGACAATTTGACTTGTGCTTTAGTAAAAACTAGACTGTCTGAATTGAGCCCTGAAAGAGTCATAACTCCACAATAGCAGTACTGAATGCATGCAGTAGTCAAAGGTATTTTACCTTGTCCAACAAGGAATCCTCCAGCACACGAGCCTTCTGAAGGCTCATATTATCAGTGGCAGCAGCGATATAGTATCTTGGCTTAAACCAGGCCATCTGCATCACAGCTAGTAGATTTAGCATCTCCGCAGTGTGACCACCTAGATTAGAATCAAATCCTAGATTAGAATCAAATCGCTTGCAATTAAAATTAAGGAATCAGTGATAGCTAACAATAGACTTCAACAGTGTGCCTGCCCATATAAAATTAGAGCCTTAGAATGGGAAATATGACAAACTTTCTTCCAATTTGACAGGACTTAGCGAGAGTTCCAATTCTGAAGCTGCAATTACCATGGGCCAAAGGGGGGAAGAATCACACACCTGAACCCAGAACTATCAGGGTACTGAGAAGTCCTGGTGGTTTACTATATAGCGGTTTGCTGCTCCGGTATATAACATAAAAAATTCGGACCACAATCAAGGTTGAAACACCAATTATGAGCAGAACTGCAACGTTTAGGAATCCAATGTCGGAATACAAACAGCTAACTCCGTTGTCCATTGCAAAAATCTTCTTGTATTCCATTAAGGAGCTACTCCTACAATATAACTTGTATTTCTCAAATCAATGGTATACTCACAATCAAATAAAAGTAACAGTAGCTAAAAAACCACTTGAAATACACACTCAGGAGTTCATTGTCATACTTAAAAGGCAACCAAAGATGTAAAGAACAATGATTTTAAAATTAGAAGCAAAAGTCAGTGCAATGTTCCAAAAATGTTTAAAGACAAAAGAAGAGTACAAATGCTGTATTCCAAAAGGTGCAAAAAATATGTGCCAAGTATTTTGATATTTGCCAAGTTATGATGCTTAGGATTAAAGTACCATAACAGCATAAAACAATAGGACCAAACACCTCCACGACTTCATGTCTATCTTCCATCCCTCTTTAATCCATGACCTCTTCAATGCACTATTATAGTTAATCAGGCATCATTTCTAAAATACGTATGACATCCTACCTTGGTACACATTTGGGACAGTACTCAATTAAAGCTCAGCCCATATGACAGTCATAAGGTTACTTGTAAGACAACTTAAGACCTATTGCACCAGAAGAAATAACAGCCGCTACTATTGATTCCAGAAGCAACAAAGAAAACAACGAATGGAAGAGAGGTAAATCCTCCAACTGTAACAGCACGATATACTCATTCGCAAAAGGACAACTTTTTAGTTATATCCTCCATGAATATCAGTAGCTGACATGAAAGAAACAATAAGCAGGCTTGAATGATGAAATATGTATAATGAGATGATAACCAAAAGCAGCACCCCCCGATCCCCATCCTTTTTGGGATGGGATGACTGATGATATGGAGAAGGATAAACCAACTAGGGTTAAAGCATGAAAGAAATGACATCACCGTGGACAATGTAACACAAATCAAATTAACTGAAAGTAGGAGCAGGTATGTGACGAAAAGTCAAACATGAAACTATAATGGATACCGGACAGCCAATCCATCCCACCTATCAGCTATACTAGACCCATTTGACATGGAAACAAGGACCAATGGTGCAGGTAAGAGAACCACCATTTTTTCTGAGATGCAGATTAACATATAACCAATATAGCATAGAAGTGTTATAGCAAAAACAGATGAAAGAAATGTATTCAACATGGTGTATTAATGTCTGCTCGGTAGTAACACCCACTGAGTCCTAAACAACGAACATTAGAACAAAACTTGTAAAAAGATAAGATTCCAACTCAGACAACTAACATTGACATGTATTGAGTCACAGAGCCCATGAGTAGTGAATAATCCATCCGCATGAACTGGCAAATTAAAGAAACTTTAGGGCCTTTTCTTGATAAAATTTTGAGCCGTTAAATCAGTCAAGGATGGGGAAAAAAATAGTCGCACAGATCAGCAACAATTGCCACAATCATCTATAGACGTGCCAGAACAATGAGGTACGCGATGAAGCAAAATTGGAAAAGCCCAAAACAAACTGGAAAAAGGAAAGGACTGTATAAATAACAGAAATCAATCAATACATCCATCACAGACTCGGAGAACTCACACGCTGGATGTGAAATCCATGTCTTCAAACCCGTGACTCAAAAACTACACCAATAAACAACAGACAAACTCCAAAGTCCAAACTAATCGAAGAAATTCACATTAAAAAAAAAATGAAGAAGTTCGCTAAAAACTCACAGTAAACAGGTGTGAGGAGTCGCCTCTTTCGCGAAACAAGCTTTTACCTGAGTTAATTTGAAAATTCACTCCGATTTTTCAGGAAATCCTCAAAATAGGAATTTGGGCTGGGTACAGCGAATCAAATCAAATGCAAAGAAAATAGGACAAAAACAAAATACTGATATTGATCGATGTCAGATTGCGGAGCAGTGATAGAAATCAAAGTTTCACAAGCGAGATCGATCTTTGGATCGTTGCCGGCGTTGAGAAGAAAACAGCGACGCCATCGACCTTTAGATAATTGCCAAACAAACGCTAATTGCAGCTAATTGGGCTTTCTTTTTGCCAAAAGTTAGTCCCGTCCATCTAATTATTTTTTATTATCTTTTACCCAATCAAAATTTGTTGTAAGTATCTAAATAAGACTAATAGGGCCTAAACGTAGCTATGTAGATGGAATGAGAACTAACAAATGAAAAATAAAAATATTAAAGGAATGTACTATTAATAAATTACTAGGAGTGTAATGCCGTGCGCAAAATATAACAATGATATAATTTTAAGAAAACTATTCAATGGGCCATTGGACTTTATGAACTGTTTTTCTCATCCATTTTGATAATTCCGTTCAACATCCATCATTTTTTTTATAAAAAAATATTCAACTAGATCGGTGTTTTTCGGTTAAAAACCCAAACCCAAACCAAATCGAACCGCATTGGTTTTTAATTCAAAAAATTGAATATTTCGATTAATCGAAGATTCAATTTTTGACTTTTAATATGAAAAATTGAAACCAAACAAGTACTCCTAATTATATTAGAAACATAAAATACTAATTCCTTAACTTGTGGGATTCGTATTTTAAATATTTGGTAAGCATGTTTGTTTTGAAATAAATATTTTTTTAATTGAAATTTACAAAACTCACCACATTTTTAACCCAATCAAAACTTGTGTTGTCAAGTCGATCTAAATAAGACTACATAGGGCCTAAACGTAGCTATGTAGATGGAATGTAGACTAACAGGAATGAAAATTAATAATATTAAAGGAATGTACTATTAATAAATTACTAGGAGTGTAATGCGTGCGCAAAATATAACAATGATATAATTTTAAGAAAACTATTCAATGGGCCATTGGACTTTATGAACTTTTTTCTCATCCATTTTTTTTTTTTGGGGTCAGAAAAAAGAGAAATAGCAACACTCAGGCTGCCCTGTCGGCTTCCAGCCAGGGGATAACCTCAGGAGGAGGAACATCTCAAACAGTCCAATTATCGTCGAGATTGTGTCCTAACTTAGCTAAACTGTCAGCAGCTGCGTTTCCTTCCCTGAATGTGTGCTTAATTTTTGTCATCCACGGCTTCCTAAGCAAGTCACAACAGTCTTCAATGATGTTCCCCATCGGGTGATCTTCTGTTTCAGCGCACGAGACCAGCTTGAGAACGGTTTCTGAGTCCAACTCAATGTGTAATCTCTTAACTCTTCTGTTCCAGGCCAGCTTCAAACCTTCCCTAAGCCCGAGTAACTTAGCCATGGTAATTGAGACCTGCCCCAGCTTCAATGAAAAACCAACCACCCATTCCCCCTGGTCATTGCGTAAAAGCCCCCCAGCCGCTACAGCTTCCCCTTGACGGATAACGCTCCCATCCGTGTTTATCTTCCACCAGCCAGCGTCCGATTTGGCCCACCGTTCGTGCTTACGAACCGACTTAGAAGCATATGACAGCGGATATGCTGCTGTTAGATTAAGACAAAGTGATCGAATATTATTCACCACCTCTCTCCAGTTGCACTAGTTACCCCTGAAAACACCATTATTTCGAGAAGTCCAAAGGCACCATATTGTAGCAAGGAATACCGTTTGCCATTTGCACTCTGGCACCACGATGTTCCGAAAGTCAGCTGTCAAGTTTGTCCCAAACCACTCTTATTCGGCAGTAGCTTTAAATTCAAACCGTTAGGACACAACCACAATATGTTCCCAAACCTGATTGGCTCTAGGACAAGTCATGAAGATGTGGTGTATATCTTCTAAAGTTGCCTGGCAGGCCTCGCATTCCGCAGATTGGGAAAAACCCCTGTCAACTCGTAACGCATTTGTAGGAAGGGAGTTGTGTTTGCATAGCCAAAGAAGGGTTTTAAACTTCTCAAGGCACTTTAGTCTCCATATTAACCTCCAACTCCCTGTATGCGCCTGTTTCTGCTCTATCCCTTGGCTAATCCATTGATAGGCTGATTTACACGTGAGCTTCCCGTCTGCCGAACCTTTCCAGATGCGTAAATCTTGGTGATCTCTTTGCAAGGGGATGGGCACGCTCTTGATGGCTTGCTGAATTTCTGTGGGCAGTAGGATATTCACCACGCTTAGGTCCCATGTACCATTATTCGACATGATTTTGGAGACCATGAACAAGGCTTCCTCAGGACGAACATGCCCCGCCACCAAGTCCCCTATCTTGTGCTTGTTGAGCCACTGGTCATACCATAGTGAGACATTGTCACCGCTGCAAATTTTCCACCCTATGTCGTCCTCAATCCGTTTTATACTTTTGACGATCCCTTTCCAAATAGGGGATGAATTCGGGGGTGGAGTGTGGGCTAAGACGTCTTCCCCTTTCAAGTATTTATTTTCGAAAATCTTATACCATATGTTCAGTTCATGTTTGGCTACTTTCCAGCCTGTTTTTGCAAGAAGGGCAATGTTCATTCAACGTGCCTCTTTAATTGCCAAGCTGCCCTCGCTCTTGCTTCTAAGGAGTTTGTTCCATCCAACAAGGTGGATTTTCTTGACACCTTCTCTATCACCCCACAGGAAATCACAGTTGAGTTTGTCCAACTGGTTGCAAGTAGCCGAAGGCAACCAATTGGTGTGCATGTGGTAGATGGGAATCGAAGTTGTCACTGCCTTTACCAAAGCGGTTCTTCCGGCGAGGTTGAGCGTGCATGCCTTCCATGAAGCCAACCTGTTCTGAACACGATTAATGATATCCGTTTTTCTCATCCATTTTGATAATTCCGTTCAACATCCATCATTTTTTTTTTTATAAAAAAATATTCAACTAGATCGATTTTTCGGTTAAAAACCCAAACCAAACCAAACCGAACCGCATTGGTTTTTAATCCAAATAATTGAATATTTCGGTTAATCAAAGATTCAATTTTTGACTTTTAATATGGAAAACCGAAACCAAACAAGCACTCCTAATTATATTAGAAACATAAAATACTAATTCCTTAACTTGTGGGACTCGTATTTTAAATATTTGGTAAGCATATTTGTTTTGAAATAAATATTTTTTTAATTCAAATTTGCAAAACTCACCACATAAATGAGACTATTACAAATCATCTTATAGCATTTGAATTTCAATCGAATTTCAAATTATACAGCTCATAAAAAAATTCACTACCATATCAAACATGCTTATAAAAGGGATTTCATGATTTGTGAATAACATACGAGATTAAATCAAATATGTCCTTTAAGTTTTATTATGGTAACAACATAAATATTTCCTAATTTTATTGAATGAATAGACTTTTGTAGAACTATTTGAAATGCGTTTTAATAAATTAAGGATATGTAACTTATAAAATAATTTTAAAAACGAAATTATATGAATAAAAAACAAATACAAAAAAAGAAAAAATGAATAATGAGGGATGAATGCGTGTAGAGATAGGAAAGTGTGAGAAAATATAAGATCATCTTTATTAAGATGATTATTAGACCACCCGATGCTTGATTAATCGTATAGATAGATTGATTGATAATCTCAAATAACTTTAGTTTTGGAAATTAAATAATTGCTCTTATCATTAAATTGAAAATTGGGAGGCTTTTATTATCAGTTGCAAAGGCAAAAAATTCCTCTACTCTAGCTCATAGATATGGCAAGTGCGCCCCGCAAGATCTGGCCGTTAACGCTAAAGCCACGTGTCAGATGACCTCAAAATCACCGACTCTTGACAACAACGGCACACACAATATAAAGCCCCTTCCATAAAGCGGGGAAAATACTGATACACAAACACGTAGCCTGGCGAGGCAAGAGAAGATAATAAAATAAATATAGCACTTTTTTCGAGCTCTCAACTAAGGTGAGCAGTCGTTGGCTCTAAGCAACCGTTTTGCCTCACAAAATTCACACACACTGGGGAGTGTTAGTGTGTGAAAATCGATGGAGTCGACGCTGTCGACGTGTTTTCTTGGCCGCGGTTTGTTCGGAGGAGGCGTCAAATGTAGTCAAGCGATTGTCCGATTATTCCCTTCGCCTTCCCAGCGCTTGTACCCTGCTTCTTGTAGAATGCGGCAGCGAAACTTCAGGTTTTGTTATTTCGGATTTTCATCTTTTTTGTTTAATTTGTTTTTTTTTTTTTTTTTTTTTTTTTGTGAAATCCTTTTTACTTGTTGGTTTCATTCGTTAGTTTTGTGTTTTGATTGGTTGAAATTGGATGCTGGATTGAAATCTCGAATTTTCTTGGGATTGATGAATGTATTTTGTGTTCGTTTGTGGTTGGAATTTGCTGTTTTGCAAGTTTCTTGATTGTGGGGGGTTAATTTGTTCGAGATTTCAAGATTCTTGACGTTAAGAAAGCACACTTTGTGGTTTGTGCTTCATCTTGATAAAGAATAACATCATAATTACGTTACTTTAACAGGGGAAAAGGTACTTTTACTTCTGTAATTCCTCGGCTATGTGTTGAAATCACTCTGTTTAAGGTTCTTGAATTTGATAATGCACTTCACTTGATCTTGATAGAGCATGTCGCTATTTTAAATGCTTTGCAATATTGACTGGGAAAGGTATTTTCGTTCTCTCTCTCTCTCTCTCTGTGTCTGCAGATGTGCATCGACACTGTTCAAATTTCAAGTTTTATCTGATTTTGTTGGACTTTGAGCATATGTTGTATTGGCTGCTGAAATAAATATCCTGCTATGCGTGATTAACTGCACTGTCTTTGACTCTCAAGAAGTTGATGGAAGAGAATTTTAATTTGATTGAAAACTTTTTTTGAAGATGTAATGAAAACTGAAACAAATGGCTAGTGAGATGCTCTGACATAGAGATAATATATATGATAATTTGTCTGATTATGGGGTGAAGATCTGCAGGTTCATTGTAGGTCACCTTGTGCGATGTGATGGCAATTCCCAGAGCAAAATTAACTTGGCCCCATGATTCACTTAAGATTATGATTTAATGTTGCTAGTCAATTTTTTGTACTGTTGCATTATGATGTATTTGTTACCTAAAATTTTGCAGTTTGCAAAACAAGAGACAACATGCAAAGAAAGTCAATCCTGAACATCCAGCAAATACAAATTTCCAGCAAAATGATGATAGTGACTCTGATCCGAGCAACTTATCCAAAGATCGAACTTTAGATTCAAATCAAGAGGTGGCTTCGAATGACCATATTACTGTCATTACAGAAGTCAGAGCTTTGCATAATGACACTGTTGACCCTGCAGGAGACTCATCCCACTCAAATGGTGAAAACATGAGCAGTCCTTTTCCATCAAATGATACTGAAGTATGGCCCAAAACTTTGTTTCTTTGAGACTAACACTGAGGATTAATCAAATTTTATACCATAAAGTATGATTAAGTTTTTACAGTGTAAAAGGTCAAGGTCTTGGTGTTTGTTTATCCATTATATAGTTGAAGTTCTTATTTCTGTTTGTTCATAATTCAGCTTTGTGCACTTATTTGGACTGAATAGAGAATAATTAATTTCTGATGAATATGCATAAGAGTTAACTTTTTAATTCCCTTGTTGCATCATGCATGTTCAGCATTTTAGTTCGTAAAATTTGCTGTTTTGAGTTCATCTTAAGGGAATTAGATACTCTTCAGAGGGTTACCTTTGGAATGTAAGACTTTTAAATCTTGTAATTTAGCTGTTCAAGTATTATCACAGAGCTTAAGGTTACAATTACATCAAAACGAAATCATTTTGTCTGTTTGATAATTAGCTTGAAGCCTGAGGTAGGCGCTGATTCTTTTAATTACTTTTCGAGTGAATAAGAAGTTCTTTAATGTCATCTTATTTTTTTTAATTGTTTTTGTGGTGTCTCCTCAACAACCTGTTGCTCTCTATTTACTGTTGCTAAAAGTGTAATAATCTGAGAATGTGGTTCCCTTCTCTTTAAAACAGTCCACATCTATACATGGGGGAGAGCAACTTTCGGGCATTCATCTTCAAGATTTAATAGGGATGATAAGAAATGCTGAAAAAAGTAAGTCATATCCCTTTATTTTGAGTTAGTTCTTTACTTGCACAATCCATGAATAATGAAGTCGTAAGAGGCCGTTTCAATTTTTTTTCCTCCCTTGTCATTAGGAAACTTGCAATAAATTTTATGAGAGAATACTCATTTTTCAAATGAAAGCTAAGAATATAACTTTATTGTCATCTGAATTTTTCCTAACTTGTTCTGGCTAGTTGCATAGAATATAACTCTGCTGTCATCTGAATTCACTCTTGCTAGTTGCATTACAGATATACATCTTCTCAATCAAGCTCGTATACGTGCCATTGAAGATCTTGAAAAAATTCTCAGCGAAAAAGAGGCATTGCAGGGAGAAATCAACACTTTGGAGATGAGATTGGCTGAAACTGATGTGCGACTCAAAGTGGCTGCACAAGAGAAGATACACGTGAATCTTCTAGAAGACCGGTTGGAAAAGCTGAGAAATGAACTGTTGAGTAGGGGTAGCACTGAGGAACACATACAAGATATTAATAATTTTGTTTCTTCTTCGCAAGATGATCTTGTCGGTTCTTTTAGCCAGGAGTTAGATTTGTTGAGGGCAGAGAATATGTCCCTAAAGGATGAGCTACGGGTTCTGAAGGCAGAACTTGGTAACATCAGGGAAACTGATCAACGCATTCAAGTGCTGGAGGAAGAAAGGTCATCTTTGGAATCTTCTTTGAAAGAGTTAGAGTTCAAACTTGCTGCTTCTCATGAAGATGTTTCAAACATTTCTGGTTTGAAATCTGAATGCAAAGGTTTATATGAGAAAGTAGAGCATCTGCAAATGCTGCTAGATAAGGCAACTAAACAGGCTGATCAAGCTATATTAGTACTTCAGCAAAACCAAGAACTTCGCAAGAAGGTTGACCGGCTTGAGGAATCAATCGATGAGGCCAATGCCTATAGATTGTCATCTGAGAGAATGCAACAATATAATGAACTAATGCAGCAGAAGATAAAACTTCTGGATGAGCGCCTGCAAAGATCTGATGAAGAGATAAATTCTTATGTTCAGTTATATCAAGATTCTATGCAGGAATTCCAGGAAACGCTAAATAATTTGAAAGAAGAGAGCAAGAAAAAGGCAGAAGAGCAATCTGTGCATGAAAAGCCTTTGGAATTTTGGAGTAATTTGTTGCTTATGGTGGATGGATGGTTTCTTGAGAAGAAGATTTCAGTGGATGAAGCGAAGCTGTTAAGAGAAATGATATGGAACAAGGAGAATAGTATAGCTGATTCATATATATCATGTAAAGACAAGAATGAGCGTGACATCATTAGGACTTTTCTCAAACTGACATCATCAACATCAGGGTAAGAACTAAATGCAACCATACTTCATTTCATACATAACAAAAACTGGTTTTTAACTAGCACTTGCTGTCATTGTTTAGTGAAAGGTTACATGTCATACACATTGCAGCAGAGATGGCACCTGTGGCAAAGGTATGTGCAAAAAATTTTAGGGCTTTCATGTTATGAACTTTAGTGAATCCATCTTTCTTGTCCATTGTGACAGTTTTAATGGCCTGGGGCTCCAGTGGAAGTAAGCTTTTAGTTTCCTAAGTTTGGACTTTTGATAGTTTCATCAATATATTATTGGGTGAGACATCGTATCGGATAAAATTGTCCGGAGGAGTGTGGGGGCTAGTGAAACTAAAAGTTTAAAATAAAAAAGAAGTAAAAGATGGAACCATTTGTCAAATACAAAATTTGATTCCCCAATGAGAAGAACTATATTTGGAGGCAGGCAGTTTGTTTTTAGTTCACTAACAACTTATTTGTGAGTCTAACAGCATGGGGTTGTAATTCCTGACGTATCCCCCTGGATGGTGAAGTTTGTTTTCTGTTGGAACTTTTATATTCTTTTGTAACATTTAATTTGTCTTCGGCATGTTTTAGTGCTTTTTCATATCTTTCGTATTTCTGTTTATGCTTAAACAGTGGGATGGTGCAAGCAAATTTCCATGATTTATTGACTCTGTGAATTTATTATCTGCTGATACTAGATACTTGTAACTTGAAGAATGTCTTTTTTTTTATTATTTTTTATTTTTTTCTCTATCTATTTTGTTTTAGGTTGGTGGGTTAGGGGATGTTGTGACTGGTCTCAGTAAATCACTTCAGAAGAAAGGCCACCTGGTGGAAATTGTTCTACCGAAATATGACTGTATGCATTACGAGTTCATTCGTAACCTAAAGGTATCTTTTGTTTAATGGAGATGCGTTACTGTTTTTTACCTTAATTTTCCTTGACCTGGTGGTTCATATTATGCAGGTTTTGGAGGTGCCTGTTGAGTCATATTTTGATGGTCAGTTATACAAAAACAAAATCTGGGTTGGCACTGTTGAAGGTCTAGAATTATTTTTATCTCCAATATCTAAAAATATTTCTTTCTTCTTCGAGTGAATTCAATCCTAACACCTTGGTTTGCTGCAAAAATTTAACTATTTAGGGCTTCCTGTTTATTTCATTGAGCCTCTTCACCCAAGTAAATTCTTCTGGAGGGGTCAACTTTATGGAGAGCATGATGATTTTAAGCGGTTCTCATTCTTCAGCAGGGCAGCACTTGAGTTGCTTCATCAAGCTGGCAAGAAACCGGACATAATTCATTGTCATGATTGGCAGACAGCTTTTGTTGTATGAACGCCAGATATCTTGTTACTTGACTTTTCACCTTTCTGCAGTATTTCCATTGCTTTTTTTTTTTTCCTTCTCTGTCTGATACTACTTTGTCATTTTTGGTAGGCACCCCTTTATTGGGATTTGTATGTGCCAAAAGGACTGAATTCAGCCAGAATATGTTTTACATGTCATAATTTTGAGTATCAAGGAGTTGCACCAGCTTCAGATCTAGCATCTTGTGGTCTTGATGTTTACCACCTGAACAGACCTGATAGGATGCAGGACAACTCAACAAATGACAGGGTCAACCCTGTTAAGGTAACAAGATTCTCTGGGTTCCTTCCTTCTTTTTAATGTTTTTTAAAATTTTATTATGTATATAATTTTGCATCAAGGGTTGGTGGGTATGGTTCGTTGGCACCTAACAATTGACTCTTTAATTGTCTATGACATGTGTTGGGCTGCTGTCAATCACCTCATTTTCATGGCTCCTCATTTTTTCAAACGTTCTTGTCTCTTCTCAGGGTGCAATAGTGTTCTCAAATATTGTTACAACAGTTTCACCATCCTATGCCCAAGAGGTGCGGACTGCTGAGGTATGAATGTCAATAGTTTCTCAGCTTGTACTTGCAAATGCTTATCTGAAGCACCTGTTGTCCTGCTTCTGTTGTAGAATTGCCTTCTAGGCTTCTCTATGCGTTCTTGAGTCCGAGGCAGTTGATTTGGTGCAAACCTCGTTTATATTATATACTGTCACTTGATCAAGAATTGTCAACATTATTTTGGATTGCTATACAAGCCTGAAGCAAGACTTCCAAATTTTCCACTGAAATTATTATATTCTTAAGTGCATTTACAAAGTTTTGGTACCCATGTGATTGATGAGTTCATCTGCTATATTTTGTCTGATACTGCCAAAATATAATGAGTGCTGCATTCACATGATATGACTCCCAAGAGTCACATAACGTTGATGTTTATGGATTTAGTTACATATGGGGACAGGGATGAATCATTAATGGTAGTTGCATGGGGCTGCGAAGTTATGAGTCGTGTTACTTTTTCCATTACCAAAAAGTCTCTGAGAGTAAATTGGATGATTTTCCTTGACTATTAACACTTGCCAGCATATAGAGTTATAAAGTGAATGGGGGATATATTTAATTGCCTCAGTGGGAATTTGAGAACTGAAGAAAATGTAGGACTTATGCTACCAAATTGGCTTTGGAACTGCAATACAATGTCGAAGAATTTTGATTTAACTGGAAAAACATACACATAATTAGTTGATATTACCCAGAATAATTATATTATGTTCAACTTATGATGTACAGGGAGGGCGAGGACTGCACGCGACACTTAATTCGCATTCAAAGAAGTTTGTTGGAATTTTAAATGGAATTGATACCGAAGCGTGGAATCCAGCAACTGACCCATTTTTGAAAGTTCAGTACAATACCAATGACATTGAAGGCAAAGCAGAAAATAAAGAAGCTTTAAGAAGAGATCTAGGGATGTCTTCAGCTAATGTCAGGCAGCCGTTGGTAAGTATTGCTTGAACTTGAGTACTATCTTACCAAGTGATCATAATTACATGGCCTGGTCTCCTGTTAATGCTTGCTCGTATTCAACTGGTAATTTATTTTGGTGCAGGTTGCTTGCATAACTAGGTTGGTACCTCAGAAGGGCGTACATCTTATAAGGCATGCAATATATCGGACATTGGATCTGGGTGGTCAGTTCGTTCTTCTTGGTTCAAGTCCGGTGTCACAAATACAGGCAAGTTTGACTTTCTTGATTTTGAGGTGTCTTTGATGCTGCTGCAGTTGAATTGTTTTAAACATGAGATTGAGATCATAGAAACAAAATAGAACGGAATTATGAGCTTCAAATGCAAAGAATACTGTCGGTTAAAAACACAATTTTTGAGTAGCTGGAGGGAAGGATGGTTATTTGTTTGAAGAACAGGAATACATTAGTTTTAGACTGCTTCCTCCTGCTCTTTTTTTTCTTGGTTTTCCCTCTTTTTCTTTTCTTTTCTTATCCATTCTCTCTCTCTCTCTCTCTCGTGGATTTTTTTGTGGCTTGCTTGGACTTGGATGAAGTTTTCCCTTAACCTCAAATGGTTGCCATGCTTATGACTTTATTATCATCTGATTTACATTTAAAGATTCCGCGCTTTTTCATTTTTCTATCTGCTTCAAGTATTTTAACTGACAACGAGAATTCTCTAGTTTTGCAGAGGGAGTTTGAGGATATTGCCAACCATTTTAAGACCCACGGGCATGCTCGGTTAATACTGAAATATGACGAGTCTCTTTCCCACTTAATTTTTGCTGCTTCCGACATGTTTATCATCCCTTCTATCTTTGAGCCTTGTGGCCTTACACAGGTATAGTTCAATTGCCTCATGTGAACCAGGCACTACAAGTCCAGCTGAAATTTGAATTGTTTCTTGAGCTCATGTAATATATGCATGCAGATGATTGCTATGAGATATGGTTCAATCCCAATAGCTAGAAAGACAGGCGGGCTAAATGACAGGTGAATTGTCTCTACATGACTTTTGAATTAGGCTGCATAAAGTTCGTTTCTTGCTTACCAACTTGAGTGATTTTAATTTTTCCTGCAGTGTTTTTGATGTTGATGATGATACCATACCTGTCCAGTACAGAAATGGATTTACATTTTTGACAGCTGATGAGCAGGTAATTGATCAGATAGATATTTCATAGATTATTTTCAATTTAATTACTCTGATTCTCTTATAACTATGTGTAATTACAGAAAACATGCCCTCTTAGTTTCAAAATTGTAAATACCCCCTTTTGATCGTTGATTAATCAGAATTGGAAAAACTTATTAAGAAACATAAATGGACATTATCCATACATGCGTATGAATAATTTGAAAAGTTTACTACAATATGAATTGTAACATTATTTAATTATTTGTGGAAATTAACATAAAGGGGTAACTGTAAGGTGAAATTAAATGATAAGGGTGGTCTGTGTAATTTTGAAATCGAAATAGGAAATTTGAGCAATTATGTTTAATTATAGGGAAGGTGCATCTTTTGACTGAAAGTGCTCTTGATATTTGTAAATTTTCATGACTATACAGGTATTCAACAATGCTTTAGAACGTGCGTTTTACCATTATAAGAATGATGGTGACGGTTGGAAAGAGCTTGTCCAGAAGGACATGCGCATAGATTTTAGTTGGGACTCCTCAGCATCAGTGTATGAAGAACTTTATGCAAAATCTGTTGCCAGAGCAAGGGCTGCAAATCGTACGTGAACATAATTTTCATTCTACGTTGGCTGAAGCTGGTCTTTGATTCTTCAAGTTAAGTTATGAAACGAAGAGAAACTAACCATCAGATATGGTATGTGCTGCTAGTAAAAAGGGCCTGCCATAATCAGATTCCTCTCTCTGAATCTTATTTTTTAAATGCAGGCTGCATAGCTCCGATTCTTTCATTATTACACCTGAGTAACTCTTCTACGTTTGCATGTAAATATGATGTGTACTCTTCTATGGGCAGGCATGCACGAACTTTAATATGTAGATGGTGTACATGTAATGCATGCCTTTGCTCAAATACACTGTATAAAAACCCGTAAGTTATAGTATAGTTTAGCTTCAGTAACACCTTATGGTTATCTGGAGGCTGGAGGCATGTCTAAGAATATATACATTGCTGAAATGTACAAGTCGGTTTATCTGATGTTGTATGCTTGTAGGCCTTTTCTGAGACTTACCACATGGTACAGATGAGAATTTTCTCCTATTTATTTATTTATTTGGCCGAATTTGAGATTTAGCAGTAGCAAAGCGGAAAGTATAGCACAGATTTGTTTGCTTTTTACTACATGGTATTCATCGTCCTCTGGCCGCACCATATTCACCTCAACAAAATGGTGTTGCCGAAAGACGCACAATCCTTAACATGGCACAGAACTCTGGCGAATAAACCTTCCCAAAGGTAGACTAGTGGAAATGGAATTGAGGTCTTGGCACTTCAGATGGCTTTAGAAGGTTTTCAGTCGTCTGGCGACTGTCTTCCTGCCGCTAGCTCATTAACTGCAGGAACTCAAAGACAACTAGCAGCTAAAAGAGCAACAAGAAGCTCATTAACCGCAGGAACTCAAAGACAACTAGCAGCTAAAAGAGCAACAACGAGCTACAACTGATGGGCCAGTCGCTATGTTTGCTTCGCTCTCTGGCTCCTGCCCCTGACCTCTTTAGAGTTTAATCCCCTCTTCCGTTAATAAAACAAGCTAGAGGAGAATTCAGTCAGTAAAGAAACGTATTGGCGGTTAGCTACCAACAACTCCAGTCTGATCCCATCTCCTTTCTCCAACTTCCTTCAATTAGCAAAGCCAAAGCTGGGCGGTAGCTGCCTTCCTTCATTCAACAACCACTTGTTGCATTCTAGCTACACTTGCGGGCTTCCGGGGTTTTATTTATTACTACGTCAGCGACACCCGAACCCTTTCTTTAGTAGCCCAAACGTCTGCGATGCTTACTTTATACCCGAGAATACCACAGGATGTTACCGTAGGCCAAGCTCGTTGCAAGTTCCTAAGTGACGTAGTTGTATTTGGTTTTAATATTCCAAATATTTCCGTTATATTATTGTTGTTATGATATGTAGTTGTCTTGTTGCTTCACTGGAGGGTCGGCACCTTACAATTTACAAACAAGGCTCGTTTGTGGATTAGTGAAGTTTCTATTATCTTTTGTCATTAATTTTACATTGTTTTCAGTTCAATTTGGTTTGAGGATAGATAACACAGTATATTCATTGATATGCAAGGAGCAAATGAAGCACGCATTCACATCCATTGAAGCACACAAAAATAACATAATATTCCAATAATTCACAGTAACTCTTACATCATCATCATCGTCAAACAATCTGAATACATTGTACTCTTCTTCGGTCTTTATCCACTTCACTTTCCGGGCACGAAGTTGGTCGCATATGCCCAGGCGTTGTTGTTAACCGGGTCGGCAAGGTGGTCGGCAAGGTTCTCCAACGGGCCCTTTCCAGTGACAATGGCCTGAACGAAGAATCCAAACATGGAGAACATAGCAAGCCTGCCGTTCTTGATCTCCTTAACCTTGAGCTCAGCGAAAGCCTCTGGGTCATCAGCAAGCCCCAACGGGTCGAAGCTGCCGCCGGGGTAGAGCGGGTCGGTCACCTCACCCAGTGGCCCGCCGGCAATACGGTAACCCTCAACAGCTCCCATGAGAACAACCTGGCAAGCCCAGATGGCCAAGATGCTCTGAGCATGGATCAAGCTCGGGTTACCCAAATAGTCCAGACCGCCCTCACTGAATATCTGAGATCCGGCCTTGAACCAGACGGCTTCGCCGAACTTGACACCATTGCGGGCCAAGAGCTCCGGGAAGACGCATCCAAGAGCTCCGAGCATGGCCCATCTGCAGTGGATCACCTCGAGTTCACGGTTCTTGGCGAAGGTCTCAGGGTCGGCTGAGAGCCCGGCGGTGTCCCAGCCGTAGTCGCCGGGGAATTCACCGGTGAGGTAGCTCGGGGGCTCACCGGAGAATGGGCCCAAGTACTTGACACGGTCAGGGCCGTACCAGGGGCTGCCGGAGGAGACGGACCTACTGGCGGTCTTCCTCATGGA
>CM047870.1:2306772-2325533 GCA_026212405.1 Petrea volubilis
AGCAATTTATATTTGTCAATGGAGTCACAAGTATTTTCAAACTCAGCATCAACCCCCGGGAAAGTTGATCAGGGGATTTATCTAGCGATGGTGGTGGAATCAGAGTAATAATCCCAGCAGTTATTCTTGGTTTTCTTGAATCACAACTTCAGGTGGCATACGTGTGTGGTGTGTGTGTGTGTGTGTGTGGTGTATACTAATAACATGTCCCATGAACAAGCGTGTGTATTTTGGACTCAAACTATATGATTTGATAAACCTCAGAACTGGACGGAGAAGATTAATAGCAAGAATCGGCATTGATTACTTGATGTAATAGCTGGGACGAGCACAGGAGGCCTTGTGACTGCAATGCTTGCAGCTCCGGACGAGAACAACCGCCCTTGTTTGCTGCAAAAGACATCAAAGAGTTCTATCTTCATAACTTCCCCAAAATTTTCCCGCCAGAGAGGTAATTTTAGCTGTGTGTTTTCTGCGTGAATTGTGCATATTTACTGAACAGCAAAGTATATCCTTGGCTCAGGGGTGATATTCTGAGTTATGCTGCAAGGGTGATCATGTCTTTATCCAGGCCGAAATACGACGGCAAATATCTTCATTTCTCTTCTCAAGGAGAAGCTTGGCCACGCAAATTGCACGACACGTTGACAAGTGTTGTGATTCCGACTTTTGATATCAAGAAACTCCAGCCCACCATATTCTCCACCTATGGCGGTGTGTGCATTGTGCACGCGTTATATATATATGTGTGTGTACATATTAACATCAGCTGTTGTGATGATTTAGGTGAAGAACAAGCCGGGCCTAGACGCTTCGCTCGCAGATATATGCATAGGAACATCAGCTGCTCCAACTTACCTCCCTGCACATTACTTTGAAACAACAGATTCACAGGGAAAACAACACAATTCAATCTCATCGATGGCGGCGTAGCTGCTAATAATCCGGTCCAAAATTGTCTTCATAAAGTATTAACACAAATCAAGAACAGATCGTAATGAATGTGTTATTTTTTTTTTTTTTTCAATGTTCGACTTTGATTGCCATTGAGGAAGTGCTAAAGGACATGATAATTCAGAAAAAGACCAATCCTTGTCCCCAGTATCCAGAAGAACATGGTAGGTTTATTGTTCTTTTCTCTGGGAACCGGTTCGCCAAAAATCAAAGGGAAATACGATGCAAGAAAAGCTACAAAGTGGGGTATCCATCAAATGGTTGAGAGACTGTGGCTCAACACCTCTGCTGGATGTACGATTAGTCAGAGGCTAGTACTGACATGATTGATTATCACAGTCCCACTGTTCTGCAAGCCCCTTCCTCCCAACAAAATTATCTAAGAATTCAGGTACTTGTTTTCGTTTCAGAAACATAGCCGTGTGTGTGCAGTAATTATAAGAGTCGAAACAACATGAATTTACAGGACGACCGTTAACTGGAGTGGTGTCTTCTATTGATGTTGCAACCAAGGAGAATTTGGAGGATCTTGTGAAGTTGGGAGGTGTTGCTGAAAAGGCCAGTTTCAAGAGTTGATTTGTGTGTACTGGAACTTATGTGCCTACTGAACAGGGAACAAATGAAGAGGCGCTTATTAGGTTAGCTGCAATACTTTCTAAGGAGAAGCGGCTGACGAAATGATGATCCATGAGCTAAAGGGGGTTGGCATAGGAGATGAAATTGTACATATAATTTGGTAACTAGACGGGTCTATGGTCAAGAAAAGTTGATTTACGGTTCAGTTGTGTGTCTTCTGCTGGTGTATTTATGTAAATGTTTCTACACTTCAATGCTTCCACCATCTATAAATATTTCTATACTTTTCGCCACTCACTTATCTATATCTGAGTTTACGGACGTGTGTGTGTGTGTGTGTGTGTTAAGAGTTCTAATAATTCTTATTATATGCATAATATCTCATCATGCATGTCAAGTCACATGCTAATTTTGTGCATAAAACACCATTTCCTAGCATAAATTACAAACTCAAAAAGGCTGAATATAATGATCAGAGATCACACAGATGACCCTCATAAAATTCAAAAACTTATGTGTGTGTGCTTACCACAAAAAAAAAATTATGTGTATGACTTTTCCTCAAATTTGGCACCACAACAGAAGGACATATGATAAAGGTTGATGGAGTGAATGAATTATTTTGCGGAATAAAAAAAATAAGTGTCGCATACTTCAGGACCGTTCTTGTAAGCTTGCATTCAATTTGAGATGGTTCTTCAATTTGTCTACTTAATAGAGGTCAAAGGGGCTTCTAAAACTTCTATGAAACAAGGTCCTCAAGAAATCGGAAAAATTATTACATGAACCACTTAACGTACTCTACAAAACATATTATTATATTTTTTTGTATGATTGATCATTTTTTTTTTAAATATACACAATCACGTGACAAATGCATTCTCTCGTTGGATACTTAGTATTGGTATGGTCGAACCACCGGCCATAACTTGAACTTCCCCGAATATTTTAACCTCTAATACTTTTGGTCAAACCTCAATCTCACTCTCTGAGTCCTTAATTTCTCTTGACAATCTCAATCTCAGAAGTTGATCTTTGCATGACTTCTCAACATGGCTACGGCCTACATTATAATCCCAAATTGTCTTGTGTTCATATCAAACCAACATATCCATATACCGTCAGCACTTAAAAAGGGGCATTTCCGTCATTTCACCACCACCTCCTAGTTAGTTCAATAACCTCACTAACCTTTAATTTCAATGACTGACTGCCACACTCTACGGACCTCTCATAAAAGCATATCCCCGTTTGACTAAAATGTGAAGTTTCAGGTTTATAAAAAATTTTAAATAAAAAATTCAAAAAAATAAAATAAAATTGCAGTTTCATATTTATCAACATGAATGTATTGTCTATATAATAGTGTTATATTTTGTTATGAAAATGCTATTTTTTTTGTAACTGTTCATATTTAATATATAAAATTTGAATGTAGTGATTACATGCATTTTGACCTATAAAACTTATGGTTTGGTAGTTAAAATATTAATTGGAGACATTACATGAACTTCCCATAAAATTTGGGTATGCATATAGGACACCACCAATGTTTTTTTTTCCCTCCTTTTTTTTAATGCATGTTTAAATTTCATACATCTTCCACAATACAAACTTTCAAAAGAAAATCCATTATGAAATAATTCAATTTACCTTTTATAATAGCAGCCTTTGTTAAGGTTTGTCGAAATTATAGAGGCATTTCAGTAACATCTTAATTTATTCCCCTTGCGATATAGTGTTATTACAAATTAATTCATCTTATTTAAAAAATTACAAATACTTTGTAAAAATTTAGAATTTTTTTGTAAACATTAACAGAGATATTCAAAAAATAATTTTCCTACAACTATAATAGTCAACTAAATTACCAAGAGATGCGTCTCATTGAGTCTTATAAAAACCCTCAATTATTTTTTTTAATTCCACCAACTTTTAGAAAATAATTTCATTTTATACTACAAAAACCACACTTGATTATCACTATTTATAATACAATAACACTACTATGTTTTTAAAGTTGATTTCATATATATCTTCTGCATCTTTAATATATCAAATCATGCGAATCTTGTTTCACAAACTCCTCCACAAACATCAGAAATATAATTTACAATTACGTTTCACTTTAATGAAGAGTAATATTGTTATATTCATATATGACTTGAAAAGGTATTTAAAATTTTAAATTAATAAAAATTAATTTATAATTATATTATATCTTCGAGGGATATAAACATAATTTATCCTATTTAAAATAAGACGACAACAAATTAAGTTTTTATTAAAAAAAAAAAGAAACACAAATTAAGTTGCCAAAATTAATTTTTGAAAATTGTCCCAAAACACCACTCTGCTAGGGGCGTTTTTGTTAAATAGCCTTTTCAAGTTTTCTTTTTAATTAAATAGCCCTCAAGTTTTAATCTTTAGCTAGATAGCCTTTTTGTTATTAACTCTAATTAAATGAGATTTAGATAAATAATCATCTAACTTTTAGACTTTATATTTTAACCCCTAAAACCAAGAATATTGCAACCCACGATCAAAACCCTCATCTCATTTCTCAGACAACCTGCGATTTCTTTGGGTAGTAATTTTCCTTCCACATTGTAGTCGAATATTGACAACCTGCGATTTCTTTGGGTAGACAAACTGTACAAGAGTTTCTTCACAAAAAAGACTTAACTACTTAAGGTAAGAACGCCCTTTTTTGTGGTTTTAATACTAGATTTGAGTAGTACATTCTGTATAGAGCACCATTAATGAATCATTTCATAATGGGTTTTGGAAAATAACCATTAATTCGACAGTTGGGTTGGTGGTTCACCATTAATGGCGATCCCGTGCACAGGGAAGTGAAACAGTTAAACCTTGTGTGATCGATTGATCGACCATAACTTATCGATTAAGAGATCTCTTGATGCATGTGATCGCTTGATCGACCATGTGATATCGATTAAGCGATCTTGTGTGAATGGTCCATCTCTTAATCGACCATCTTATATCGATTAATCGATGTAGTTGTGATCGATTAATCGACCACATATATCGATTAATCGATCTTAGACCACATATATCGATTAATCGACCATAAAATATCGATTAATCGATCTTCTTGTCTTTATATCGCCTAAATCGACCATTTGATATCGATTAATTGATGTATTTGTGATCGATTAATCGACCATAATATATCGATTAATCGAGCTTTTTGTCTTTCCATCGATTAATCGACCATGTTATATCGATTAATCGATCGTTTGTTGTCTGTCGATCGATCGTTTTTATTATTATTATTTTTTGGCGCTCGTGATAATTTTGCATTTCTGTTATCCTATAATATAGGTATTTGGCAGCAAATATGGCGGAAGAATTTGTTGTAGGTGTTGAATTTGGCGAGTGGGTAGAAGAAGAGGCTTGTTTTAAGTGGACAGGGAAATGCAAAGTAACGACACCTCTTGTTGTTACTAAAGACATTTCTTTCAATAGCTTGATTGATAAAATTATTGAGAAGGGGCAACTAAGTTGTTCACGGGCTGATGTTAATGTGAAGTATATGATAACAAAGGCACCTCCTCCACCACACATAACACATCCAGCTGAAATAAAGTCGGACGATGATTTGAAGGTATACTTTGCTGATGTTGCTAGTGAGGGTTGGAGACCAATTCTAAAAGTGTCGGTGTTCAAGTCGAATATTGATGGTTTCAACTTTTACAATAATGACAATTATTTGAACAATGAAAATCCAGTATATGGTTGTACATCAATTGGTGATAATGACATTGTGGAGGAGCAATACACAGAGGAACCTCTTCACAATGATGTTATGGTCCATGAAGATGTCGCTATGACTCAAGAACTACATGAAGTGGATTTTGATGTCGCAGAAGAACCCATTTATATAGAACATGTTTCAAGTGATAGGAGCGTGATAGGAAGTCAATCACGACATGCGTTTGATGATAGGTCGGAGTTTCAAGTGGGGTGTTTGTTTAATAACAAAGCCGAAGTAGTAAGAAAAATTCAACTCATTGCTGTGAAAGCAAAGTTTGAGTATTCCGTCAAAAGATCAAACAAATCATTATATGTTGTAGCATGTGTGAGCCCAACATGCAAGTGGTGGATTCGTTGTTGTAAGTATATGAATTCGGAGAAATTTATTGTCAAGAAATATATTAGTGAGCACACATGTGGGCTGGATCATATATCAGGCCAACATCCCCAAGCATCGGCCAATCTCATAGGAGAATGTGTCAAGGACCAATTTGTCAAAGGGGAAGGACTCACACCTAGCGGAGTGAAGACTTATGTAGAAAAAAATTTAGGATGTTCTGTGAGTTATTGGAAATGTTGGAGGGGGCGACAACTTGCAAAGGATTTTGTGAGGGGAACAGCAGAGCATGGGTATGCAGTTCTTGAGGCCTATCGTTTCATGTTGGAGTCAGAAAATAACGGAACCAAGACAGATTTGGTGGTCAACTCTAAAAATCAGTTTCAATTCTTTTTTGTAGCATTTGGCCAATGCATACGTGGTTTTTCATTTATGAGGAAGGTAATAGCTGTTGATGGATGCTTTCTTAAAGGAAAGTATGGCGGTACATTGCTAGTGGCCACTACACAAGACAGTGAGAAGCATATTTATCCTATTGCATGGGCTGTGGTTAACTCTGAGAATGACCGTTCATGGGAGTGGTTTTTTAAAAATCTAAAAGATATAATTCCCGATAGTCACGAGATATGCATAGTATCCGATAGACACGGCTCTATCAAGAGGGCTGTGCAACGTGTTTATCCTTTAGCACATCATGGGTATTGTATGAAACACATTGCCGAGAACTTGAAGCAAAAGTTTAGATGCGGTGATATCCTTAATCTATATTACTCGGCAGCTAAATCTTACACAGTTGGTGAGTTCCAACAACATTTCAGCCAAATACGCCAACTTAAAAGTAAAGTGGCTGACTACCTCGAAAAGATATTGGCTTCGTGCGTTGGAGTAGAGCTTATTTTCCTGGTAATAGGTATAATATTATGACGACTAATATTGCGGAGTCTATCAACTCAAGACTTCTAAACGAAAGGGAATTTCCAATTGATGCTCTTTTTAACGCAATCCAACAAATCTTGTCAGAGTGGTTTTGTGAGCGTCGTACGGAGATGGTTAAATGCAATACACGATTGGTTCCATCAAAAGAAAGTGAACTTCGTGACAGTTTGGAAAACTCAGCATCTCTTGACGTTGTACAACTCAACGTGCATGAGTACCATGTGCGTGGCTACGGTCCGAATGTTGTTGTTGATCTTAACAATAATCGATGCAGCTGTAAAGTATTTGATATTGATAGGGTCCCATGCCCTCATGCCATAGCTGCTTTAAGACATCAGAATTTTCCCGATTTTGGTATGAGATTGTACTCAGCATGCTCTTCTGCATATAGAACTGACGAGTTTTTGCATGCTTATGCAGAAACAATCTATCCTATTCCTCCGGAGGATTTGTGGGTGGTTCCTGAATCGATAAAAGATATTATCATTGATCCTCCTCATGTGAATCCATCAAAAGGCAGGAAAAGAGTCAAGAGGATCCCAACTGCTTGTGAGGTTCATCAGAAGAAGAACAAGTGCGGACGATGCAATAAGCCAGGTCACAAGAAAGGAACCTGCAAAGAACCCCTTACAAATAACTGAAAAGTGTGGATGTTAGCATTTGTAGTTTATGAACAAGTTTGTACCTGTAAATATCACTACTTTTAATAAACGGAATTTCAAGTTGATCATCAAAAGTCTATTTTGAATCAAATTCTTGTGTTTATATATCGAACAATCGACATGATATATCGAACAATCGACATAATATATCGATCGATCGATATAGTATGTCGATTGATCGATATCTCCACTAGTATTCTGTCCAATCTCAGAAGCACAAGTCGATCAGTCGACATGGAATATCGAACGATCGACACAATTCATCGATCAATCGACATTATATATCGATTGATCGATAGACCCAGTCCTCTTATTCTGACCAATTTCAGAAGCACAAGACTTAGAACCAAAAAAAAAAAATAAAAATCGATCAGTCGACACCGAATATCGAACAATCGATAAAGTACTTCGATCACACGACATAATATATCGATTGATCGATATCCACAACTTGTATTCTGACCAATTTCAGAGGCCCAAGCCTTAAAAGCAAAGAAAAAAGTCGATCAGTCGACATGGAATATCGAACGATCGACAAAGTAAATCGATCATTCGACATTATTTGTCGATGGATCGATATCTCCACGCCTTAAATCAAAGAAAAAAGTCGATCAGTCGACAAAAAAATCGAGCAATCCAGTGATACAATCGATCAATCGACACAATGTATCGATTGATCGATATTACCACAACGTGTATTCAATCATAATATAAACTATATATATATATATATATATATCTAGTCTGACATACTATATATCACCACAACTAGCTATATATACATAATACATATATATCTAATGATAATATAAAAATATCTATATCTATAGTATGACGTATATATACAATTGCAATACATACATAATACATATATATCTAATCATAATATAAAAATATATATATCTATAGTATGACGTATATATACAATTGCAATACATACATAATACATACATATCTAATCAATATATAAATATATATATATATATATATAGTATGACATATATATACAATTGCAATACATACATAATACATATATATCTAATCATAATATAAAAATATATATATCTATAGTATGACATATATACAATTGCAATACATACATAATAGATATATCTAATCATACTATAGTATGACATATATATACAATTGCAATACATACATAATACATATATATCTAATCATAATATAAAAATATATATATCTATAGTATGACATATATATACAATTGCAATACATACATAATAGATATATATCTAATCATACTATAGTATGACATATATATACCATTGCAATACATACATAATACATATATATCTAATCATAATATAAAAATATATATATATCTATAGTATGACATATATATACAATTGCAATACATACATAATAGATATATATCTAATCATACTATAGTATGACATATATATACAATTGCAATACATACATAATACATATATATCTAATCATAATATAAAAATATATATATCTATAGTATGACATATATATACAATTGCAATACATACATAATAGATATATATCTAATCATACTATAGTATGACATGTATAAACAATACTCCTTGATGTGATTACTTGATTACTGTTTTGTTCAATATTCTTGTAGTGATCGCTTGCTCGATTACAAATATCGATCGATCGATTGTTCCATAATATTCATCTTGTTGTGATCGCTTGATCGATTACAAATATCGATCGATCGATTGTTCCATAATATTCATCTTGTTGTGATCGCTTGTTCGATTACACTGATCGATTGATCAATTATGTGTTTGTTAATATTCGTCGTATAATGATCGGTTGATCGATTTTTTTGATCGATGGATCGATTAATTGTTTGTTCAAATACTGGTCTTGTAGTGATCGCTTGATCGATTACAAAGATCGAGTGTTCGATTTTTGTTGTTGGATAACATTTTTTACTCCTGCTGTGATCGGTTGATCGATTATAATCATCGCTTGATCGATTACAAGAATCGATAGATCGATTATAAAGATCGATGGATCCATTTTTGCAATATTCTAAATCTTGTTGTGATCGGTTGATCGATTATCAAGTTCGCTTGATCGATTATTATGATTCAATATTTACACATCTCAATAAATATTATGATTCAATATTTACAATTTACAAAATTTACAATTACAATTACACATCTCAATATTTACACATCTCAAAAAACAATTACAATTTACAAAATTTACACAGAAGCAATTTTACAGTGTTTCAAGTAGGGACAAGTGGATCCATTTTTCCAAAAAACATTTCAGCAGCTAACCGCTTCCGGAACTCGATGATGTTATCGTCGTTCAACTTGTCCATCGCGGTGCCGGTCAAGTGAAATTCGACGAATTTTAATGCATACATCCCACAGTCCCCACTGCAAAAATATATGAAGCACATATATGAGAACAAAAAGAAAGAATAAGAGAGGAAATGGGATACATTACATAAAAAAGAAAATAAATACCTTCGCTTATTAAATGGACATTTGTCTAGATGTAAACTCCATTTTTGTTCAAGCAGCTTGCCCAACGCCCCAAAGTGACCCGTCTCTCTCAAGACTTTGGGGAATAATAAACATGCTGGTGCGAGCAGCTTCTTAAGCTCTGGACCCCGACAAACTTTATTGTTGCAATCTAGAACATGCACTTCCCCCTTATCCAAAATCCATGCGACGGCAACCCAATGCTGATTGTGTATGTTCAACACCCCATAGACTTTCTTGAGTTCCACCCATGGGTCGGCATATTTTGGTTCATTGCCATTTGCATAGTCTAATAATTTCGGGATAATATGCATGAGTTCGATTGCATTATTCAAAGACTCGTTGTCGGTGTACCTACAGCTATCAACTTTGGAGGGTTCCACTCCAACAAGAAGCCGATCATAAGCATGTTCTAGCAGCTGCATAAACTGACAATCGACAAAACCTACGTCTTGATCATACAAAGTTGGATAATGCCTCTGTCTAATCCTCATAAGACATAGAGCTTCGTCGATATGCTGCAAAAATAAAAAAAAATATGTCAAGAATTTAATATGGAAAAATCGATCATGAATGTATCGATCAATCGATAAAACAAATCGATCGATCGATGAATGTATCGATCAATCGATAAAAAAAATCGAGCGATCGATGACTGTATCGATCAATCGATAAACAAAAATCGAGCGATCGATTGATGTATCGATCAATCGATAAACAAAAATCGAGCGATCGATGAATGTATCGATCAATCGATAATCAAAAATCGAGCGATCGATGACTGTATCGATCAATCGAGTACAAATATCGATCAATCGACAATTCTAATTTTATTTTATCAATATATATCGATCAATCAATAATAAACATCGATCCATCGATATGTATATCGATCAATCGACACAATAATCGATCAATCGATAGTTTATTTTTATTGAACAAAAACTGTAACTTACCTCTGATCGGAGCCATAGGCCTTCACCCAAAAGCGTGTGGAAAAATGGCTTGTCCAACGTCCCCATTTTACCATAAACCTTTTTGCCTTCTGGGCCTGATTCATACCACTGTAAGAAATCAGATAACCTTTTTGAATCAAGTGGCGTAAACAAATCAGGCTTGGATGGTTGGGCAGCCACTTTCGCTTTCTTCCCTTTCCCACCCTCTTGAGTGAACGGAGACTTCGCGTATTTGCTTTTCTTTTTCGTTCTCTCCGGTTTCTTGTCCACCAATGCATACAGCAAGTCAATTCTTTTTTCTGTCTTCTCCATTCGTTCAGTCAGAAAATTTTTCAACCCGAGAATTCCATCATCAATGCTTTTAATTTTTTCCATAATTTCAATCGATGATGGATATGCACCGGCTTCCTTGGGTTGGGCAGAAGTGACTTGCTCCTTGATAGACTTCAGTTGTTTAATGATTTCATCATGATGTGCACACGATGAAGATGGAGACTCCCTTACTTCCTTGGGTTGAGCTGAAGTGACTTGCTCGTTGAAGCATTTCAATTGTTCCATTATTTCATCGTGATGCGCACATGATGATGGTGGACGAATGTCTTCCTCAAGAGGCAGGCTTGGTTTGGGGGCAGGAGTTCTATTCAGGCTTGGTTTTGGGGATGGAGGTGGGGTTCTTGAGACTGTCGCTTCCTCATGATGCTGGAAATGTGGCGCCCCTTCGCGTTTAAACTCAATTAAGTCAGCATCATGCTCAGAAGGAGACCTCAATTCTGTAATCCCTTCCAAGTCTCGAGTGAGTTGATCGATTAGATCGTCAGAAATCTCTTGCAGATCATCAAATAATCTCATGTACGGCTCTCTCAACTCCCTCTTTGTTGGGTGTAGGAAGGGACGCACGACCACCTCTTTGCATTTTGAGATTGCATCTTCAACCATCTCAAAAGGCAACTTTTCCGATTTTGTGGCATGCCACCTCACAATTCTTGGAAGTGGCAACAACGGATCATCCTCATCTGGAACCATGGGCAACCCGATGTTCTCAAAAGCAGGGACAGCCTCATAAGCCCAAGCCTAAATGCAAAGAAACAAATCGATCAATCAAGGAATATCCTGAAAATTTTCAAAACATCGATCAATCGACAACAAGTATCGATCAATCGATAAATCATATCGAACGATCGATGTCACACGGTCGATCAATCGACAGTGTATCGTTTGATCGACAAATGCAATCGATCACTCGATACAGGGTATCGATCGATCGACGACAACACAATCGATCAATCGACATAACAGTCGATCAATCGACTAAATGTATCGACCAATCGATATAAAGATCGATTGATCTACAACATACATCGATCAATCGATACATTTAGTCGATCAATCGATTAAAATGATCGATCAATCGATATTTGAATAGAAATATGAGTTTACCTGTAAGGCCCAAGGAAATCCGACAATATTGTAGGACTCTGTTTTTCTGAAGTCTTCTCCTTTTTGAACCCATTGGAAATATTTTTTCTTCAATTCTCTTGTCCGGAGAGACTCCATTGTCATCACAAACGACTCCCTTCCCCATGGATAAGAATTGAAAAATTCCAGATTGTTGACAAAGAGAAGAAGGTCTTCGTTCACGTTTTTATAGTCGTCCTTGGCCAAAAGGAATGTATGAACAAACCATACGAGACATAGTTTAAACTTGTCTTCTGCCGAAAAAAAACTTCTCTTTTTCAAGCATTCATCCAAGTCTGGAATTTTACTGACTGTTTCTTACCCAGAACCTTCTGCAAGAATTTATTGCTCTTCTCGTCGTTTCTCATCTTGTCCATTTCATTATTGGGAGGGAGGGGACCACAATTCAGACCAGTGACTATGGCGAACTCTGGCATGCCAAAACGAATGGGTTTGTTGTCGATGGCAAACCATAGCTCCCACTTCTTCTTGCACTGAATCTGACGGAGCATAAGGTAATGGCAGAGTTGTCCAGAAAATGACCAGAAATTCGTCATACGTAATAAATGGCCAAAACAGGTTTCAGAGAACCTCGACAACATATTCTCTCCCAAACCCATTAAAACTTCCTCCATTTTCCGAAGCTTAGCAACAGAAGATCTCACAGTCACCCTCACTGGGAAGTATTGGATGTCATCCAATATTGTCCGGAGTTGGTAACTATTAAAGCTGATAGACCGCGAACAAGATGGAATGGATAGCTCATCATCAACTGGAACATCCTCTTCTTTATTTTCCTATGTTCAAACAAAACACCAAAAAATCAGTTAATAGTGCAAAACCTTAAACCCTAAACCCTAAATCGATAAGGACAATCGCTTAATCGACATTAAAATCGATCAATCGACAATGACAATCGACCAACGGTTACGGTTGAAAGACGAGCATTAATTCTTCATGTGCAAATAATGGATTAAAGTACCAGTTCTTCTTGTGGAGCAGCACCGGTTTCCACGTTAACCACTGGCTCGTTCGTCAACGGCTCTTTCATCAACGGCTCGTTCACCAGTGGCTCGTTCACCAATGGCTGTTGTGCTTCTTGTGGTACAGCATCGATTTGTTGGTCTTTCCTTTCTGCCATTTTTAACAGGTCTTGTAGTAAAGGGTAAACGTGATTAAAGTTTTCAAGGGATTTTTTTGGGAAATCGACGAGACAAAGAGGGGAGAATTAAATTTTTTGGGATTTTATCAGGGTTTCACGACGATTTTTTGAGTTCTCGAATGGATTCCAACTGAGATGAGAAGGAAGAGAAGAGATGAGGAAGGAGGAATGTGAAGCGTCTCTGAGAAGGAACTAAGAAAGTGTACCGCGCGGGATTCTATTATGATGATACACTATGATCGATCAATCGATATAATATGATCTATCAATCGATATATGTAGATCGATCGAGCGATATATTATAATCGATTAATCGACTTATGAAGATCGATTAATCGACTTATTTGAATCGATTAAGCGACATGGCTTAATCGATCAAGCGACATGTTGTGATCGATTAAGCGACATGTTGTGATCGATTAAGCGACATGTTTTGATCGATTAAGCAACACGTATAAACGATCGATTGATCGATATAGTATAAATTATAAAATTATTTATTTACAAATCGACCCCCGTCCAATTCTGAAGTTTTTAGTTCACTTTATTGACCTTTAAATTATGCCACATCGGATATTTAACTTAAAAAAAAAAAAAAAAAAAAATTGAGGGCTATTAAATTAAAAAAAAACTTGAAAGGTCGGATGAACAAATTTTCTGCTCTGCTAGCGTAGTCCCACTACAAAAGTAACAAACCAGCAAATCCCAACTTCTTCACTTTCTCTTCACAACAGCATCGCCCGCATCGTTTTCATCGAAAACTCCGATTCACCTCCGCCACCATGCAAGCCCTCCAAACCACCGCGCTCCGCCCTTCCCCGCTCGACCCCCTCCGGAAACCGCCGCACTTGGCCGCTTTACCCAGCAACAATGCCAAACCCCCAGCTAGGAGGCTCCCCCTCACAATCTCAGCGTCCACCACAACTGTTTCGCCGCCCAAGCGCGAGACGGACCCGAAGAAGCGCGTTGTAATCACGGGCATGGGCCTGGTTTCGGTATTCGGGAACGATGTGGACGCCTACTACGAGAAGCTGCTCGCTGGCGAGAGTGGCATCACTCCCATAGACCGGTTCGATGCGTCGAAATTCCCCACGCGCTTCGGGGGGCAGATTCGGGGATTCAAATCAGAGGGGTACATTGATGGAAAGAATGATCGGAGATTGGACGATTGTTTGAGATACTGCATTGTTGCGGGGAAAAAGGCGCTCGAAGGTGCGGATCTCGGGGGCGATAAACTTAATAAGGTATTAATGGTTTGAGGAGCTCAATTCAGTTGATTTTGGGTTCGAGAGACTGGTTTTGTTTGGTGCTTTTAGTTAAAATTATGGTTTTCCAATAACTTTGTCTTGATAGGTTTCACTGCTTTCTAGCCTTTTTTATTACTCGAATGCTTTAAAGCACTAGACTAAGAAAGAGCTTGGGGCTCTGATATATTGGGTTTGCTTTGGATATGGGTTGGTGTTATTGAATTGGGCAAGTGGTCAATCTGGGGGATTTTCACCAATGAAATAGTAATTCAACTTGAATTTTTCTAATCTTCTATTTGTCCCACATATACACTGGTTGTAAGTGTTTCTATTTGATTTATCATCTTAGATTTGCTCCCATTTTGTTTTATGATATCTTACTTCATTTCCCACAGAGTTTGATGTAGTTTTGGCTTAAGTTTTGATGTCAACTCTGTGGATTTGTGATTAGTTTCTAAACTGCTGCATAATTCTATTTGATTATACGGCATAATCATGAGGGTTTGGCAGTTGTACTTACTGGGACACTCGTACTAAGTTGATGCATTGATATAGATTTCATTCCAGTATCTTTATTTGTTTGTTCCATCTGTTCAGGTGATTATGACTTTGTGAATTATCATCCCTTTTTATTCATCTTTATTTTATTTCTACTTTAATTTGCAGGCACAAGCATCTGAATTATTTGGTTTATTTGTATTTTCAGATTGACAAGATTCGAGCTGGTGTTCTGGTGGGGACAGGAATGGGTGGTCTTACCGTATTTTCTGATGGTGTTCAGTCTCTAATTGAGAAAGGTCACAGGAAAATTACTCCATTTTTCATACCTTATGCTATAACAAACATGGGATCTGCATTGCTCGCAATTGATCTTGGCTTGATGGGGCCCAATTATTCAATTTCAACTGCTTGTGCTACCTCAAATTATTGCTTCTATGCGGCTGCAAATCACATTCGTCGGGGTGAAGCTGATTTGATGATTGCTGGTGGAACTGAGGCTGCAATTATTCCAATTGGATTGGGAGGTTTTGTTGCATGCAGAGCTTTGTCTCAGAGAAATGATGATCCAAAAACTGCTTCTAGACCTTGGGACAAAGATCGAGATGGCTTTGTTATGGGTGAAGGTGCTGGTGTCTTGGTAAGCGTGCTGTTAGTTTTCTGCATCTTTTAAGAGATTGGGGTTATGAATCAACTGCGGAGTAAATAAACAACTGGAAGTATCTTCACTTGAGCGATGAACTGAAAATTACGTAGGATAAAAAAAATTGGATGTTGATTCTTCTTTTTTTTTTTAATTTTATTTGTTGTGTGTGTGTGTATCCCCTGTGTGTTTGCTGGAGCATGCAACTTACCATGTCATGTTAAATCTATTTAAAGTTCAGCCTTCCAGGCACCTGTTTGTGAAAGGGATAGATATAGAGAAAAAGGATGGTAGAGATGCTTAAGCTCCTCATTTGGGTAGAAAATTTGAAGTGGGTGAAATGAATACCCTGTCCCCCTCCCAAATTGAAATATAAGAAGCAGAAGGAAGGGCCAGCCATGAATTTCTGTACAAGCCTGCAGATTTTTTCCCCTCTTTTTTCTTGTTTATAGCAATGTTCCACTATAAGAAGGTGAATTAATGGGCATAACCATCCCCCTTTCTTCAAAAGTTTCTGGCTAATACTAAACATAAATTTTGATTTGATAATTTTTGTATTTCCTTACATTCCTTCAACTTTCTTAACAGGTTATGGAAAGTCTGGAACATGCAACGAAACGAGGTGCACCAATAATTGCAGAGTATTTGGGAGGTGCTGTAAACTGTGATGCTCATCACATGACTGATCCTAGAGCAGATGGACTTGGTGTGTCTTCATGTATCCAGAGCGCCCTTGAAGATGCTGGTGTTTCCCCTGAGGAGGTGAACTTTTCTTGCATTAGTTTGCAACATATTGGTCTAAACCACCAGGAGGAAGTATAAAATAATGAATCTAATACTAAAAATTTTCGTAATGTGCACATTCCTGCAATTTATTGCTGGTAGTACTGTTTCTGTTGTGGTGCAGCATGAGGCCTCCTGTCATAAAATAAAATTATCAATGAATTTGATTTATCTATCTTCAAGAGCAGATCTTATTCTCTTTCAGGTAAACTACATTAATGCCCATGCAACTTCCACAATAGTAGGTGACCTAGCCGAGATAAATGCTATTAAGAAGGTATTCAAGAACACTTCAGAGATCAAAATCAACGCAACTAAGGTACGCTCCCAATTGAATCCTCCCCCAACAGGGAAAGAAAAAAGAAAAAAGAAAAGAAAAATCCACACACGCGCACTCAGAAACAAAAAAAACCATCACCCGCACAACACACATACTGGTGTTGTTTACTTGAGTATGCGACGTGGTGGTGATTCATGGTTGATTGTGGGATTCTCACATTTCATGTTGGTCCAGTCAATGATAGGGCACTGCCTAGGTGCTGCCGGTGGTCTGGAAGCTATTGCAACAGTTAAAGCCATTACAAGGGGCTGGCTTCATCCCACGATAAATCAGTTTGTACGTACAAATTAATTTGTGAGCTTCGACTTGTATGTTTAATGCTACTGCAAATCTTTACCAACTTTTTGGTTTGTGTAGAATCCAGAGCCTTCTGTCGATTTTGACACCGTTGCAAACCAAAAGCAGCAGCACGAGGTCAATGTTGGTAAGATGCTTCAGATTCCCAGCTAATTGATGATCTTTCTGCAGTTCCCTAGTGTTGATCCTAATTTGCTTTTTTCATTTATCATATGCAGCCATTTCAAATTCATTTGGATTTGGTGGACACAACTCTGTTGTAGCATTCTCCGCATTCAAGCCGTGAGTTGAGTACTTAAGTATCACGAGCAATCTTGATTGTCAGAGTGCTCGCCGTATCTCGCTCAGCGTCTCTCTCTCTCACTGTACTCATTGTAATAGTTCTTCTTTTAGCATTTTGAGCACGTCATGCGTTTGCCAGCGTAATAATTTTGAGTGTAGCGTTTAGTTTGAGGATTGTTGTCATTCCTTGGATTCATATACATTTCTGCGGCTGGTTTAGGGGTTGAAAATGCAACGGTTTTGCTTCATTAGTGCTCCGTTGAAGATTTATTATAAAAAAAAACAAGGTGCTCCGTTGAAGGATTTGGGTCTCTATTTCGATCTTTATTTGTGTAAAGAGAAGAACTCTTATTTCTCTTATTCATTTAGTAAGACATTACACATATTTATACTAATATCAAGAAAAAAGATCCTACATATTTTATGCTAACATGTTTCCACTAACCTATAATTATGCTAATATATTTCCACTAAGCCTATAATTATGCTAACATGTTTCCACTAAATTTATAATAATGTTCCCTCTAAGTTTATAATAATGCTAACAATTCTTTACACCTAGAATTATTCTAACACTCCCCTTCAAGCTGGAGCATATATATCAATCATGCACGGCTTGTTACAAAAGGTTTTAAATTTATTTCCCCCCAAGGCTTTAGTAAATACATCGACAATCTGCTCTGACGACGGAGTGAACGGAGTACTGATGATGTGGCTCATCACGGCATTTCGAATGAAATGGCAGTCTATCTCAATATGTTTCGTTCTTTCATGAAAGACTGGGTTATTGGCAATGTGAATAGCTGTCTGATTGTCACAGTGCATGGGTAAAGGTTCATCGTAATTGAACCCCAATTCTCCTAGCAAGCTTTTGAGCCACAACATTTCACTCGTGGTATGTGCCATAGCCCGATATTTAGCTTCTGCACTAGACCGAGCCACTGTTGTCTGCTTCTTACTACGCCAAGTCACCAGATTTCCTCCAACATACGTGCAGTAGCCAGAAGTAGATCTTCTATCTCCCTTAGACTCAGCATAATCTGCATCTGAATAGGCCTCGATCTTCAAATGTCCATGTTTCTTGAAGAGTAAACCCTTACCAGGAGAGGATTTTATGTACTTTAAAATCCTCATGGCAGCATCTAAATGAATAGGTCGGGGTTTGTCCATAAATTGGCTAATCATTCCAACTGCAAAGGATATTTCTGGTCTAGTTATAGTTAGATAGATCAGCTTTCCCACTAGTCTTCTGTACTTTGTTTTGTCTTCCAAGCATGTATCATCATCATCCCATAAATCTGGATTTAAGTCTATAGGAGTGTCAACTGGTTTGGTTCCAAGCAGGCCAGTTTCCT
>CM047870.1:2326033-2354933 GCA_026212405.1 Petrea volubilis
CCTGTAGTAAGTCAAGCGCATACTTCCTCTGAGACAATGAAATTCCATGCTTACTACGAGCTATCTAATTCCCAGAAAGTACCGAGGAGGACCCAAGTCTTTAGTAACAAATTGTTGTTTTAAGTATTCCTTCGTGACCTCTATTCCTTTAACATCGCTGCCAGACACTAGGATATCATCAACATACACAATTAGAATGACAACACCTGCTGGTCTGCGTCTCACAAATACAGAGTGATCTGTCTGACACTTGTGGAACCCAAAATCACTTATAACCTGGCTGAACTTGTCAAACCAGGCACGAGGACTCTGTTTCAGTCCATAAATTGCCTTCTTTAGCCGGCACACCATAGCTTTTCTCTCCCCCTGTGCACATACCCTGGAGGTTGCTCCATAAGGACTGTTTCTTGTAAGTCACAATAGAAAAGGCATTTTTGATGTCCATCTGAAACATAGGCCAATCTTGATTAACATCCAATGAAAACAGCACTCGAATGGAGTTAAGACGAGCAACGGGGAAAACGTCTCAAGGTAGTCCACGCCATAAGTCTGGGTGAAGCCTTTAGCAACCAAGCGGGCCTTGTATCGGTCAATAGTGCCATTAGCATGGTACTTGAGGGTGAATACCCACCGACAGCCAACCACATCAGCATCAGAGGGAGGAGCGACAAGTTCCCACGTCCCCCGATCAATAAGAGCAGACATCTCCTCGTCCATTGCCTGTTTCCATTTAGGATGACGAAGTGCCTCATGGTGAGTAGAAGGGATTGGTTCTGTAGAAAGAGAGAGAGCAAAACTACGATACGAGGGACCAAGGTTAGCAAAGGACAAAAAGTTAGTAAGAGGGTGAGCAGTACAAGAGCGTTTACCTTTGCGTAGGGCGATAGGTAAGTTGGAGTCCGAAGAAACAGGTAGGAGGAGGTTTGATCTACAGTAGGGGAAGGCTGATCAATAGTAGTCGGAGGCGTAGGGGTCCGCAATGGGCGTCGCCGTGAGTACACCTGCAATGAGGAGGAGTAGGAGACAAAGGAGAAGGAATAGGCAAAGGAACCGAGGGTGATGAGGTACCCCCAGTAGAGTAATAAGGTGTTGACTCGAAGAATGTGACATCAGCAGAGATATAAGACCGACGAGAGAGGGGATCATAACAACGATACCCTTTTGTGTACGAGAATACCCTAGAAAAAGATACTTAACTGAACGGGGTGAAAGTTTGTCAAGACCCGATGAAGAGATGTGGACAAAGCAAACGCACCCAAAAACCGGGGAGTGACATGAAACAAAGGACGATCAGGATAGAGTGTCGAATGTGGGATACCCCACGAAGAACACTTGAGGGTAACCGATTGATAAGATAGCAGGCTGTAAGGACAGCATCCCCCAAAGTTTTAGGAACATTCATCTGAGTCAAAATGGTGCGCGCAACATCCACAGAGGTGTCGATGTTTTCGTTCTGGCTACCCACAATTTTGTTGTGACGTGTGGGGACAAGTTGTTTTGATGATAATTCCATGGTGGTGTCTACAGAAGAGAGAGACTGTTTTGAACATACTCCAAGCATTATCAGTACGAAGTATCCGATAGGACTAGAAAATTGAGTCTTTATTTCATTATAAAAGGATTGAATTACAATAGGGACTTCGGGACCGATCTTTTAACAAGTAGACCCAAGTATTCTAGAATAATCATCAACAAAACATATAAAATCACGAAACCCCCCAACAGACTCGACTCGACAAGGACCCCAAACACAGAATGAACTAGTTCAAAAGGTAAAGGAACGACGCTTTTCGACACGGGGTGGAAGGAAGCACGGTGATGCTTTCCTAATTCACATGACTCACAATTTAAACTAACAGACTCCATAGGTAACAAGCGTTTTAATGTAGACAAAGGGGGGTGCACCTAACCGACAATGCCATTGAAAGGGTGTAATGGAGCAGAGAGATGCTCGATGCATCCACGGGTGTATCCACCGTATGTAAGTAGTAAAGTCCACCACGCTCACGACCGCCACCCATCGTCTTTCCCGTGTGTAGATCCTGAAAAACACAATGGGATGGAATAAATGTGATAGAGCATTGGTGAGACTTAGTAAGTTGGCTAATAGATAATAGGCTAATAGGAAAACTTGGAGCAAACAAGACATTTTTTAGAGTAATAGCAGTAGGGGGTGTAACAATACCCGAACCTGATACAGGAGAGTAGGAGCCATCGGCTAAGCGAACAGGATTTAGAGATGGTGATAAAGAATGAGGAAAAATGAGACTTAGTACCAGTGATATGGGTGGAGGCACCTGAATCTAATAGCCAGGACTCACCCTGAGATGCCATGAAGGCACCTGTAGAATGGGAAACTGGAGAGGCAGAGGAGGGAGACGCCTGCATAAGCTTTCATATTCTTCACGGCTTATGAGGACCTGATCTGAGGTAGGCTGAGAGGGTTGAGTTTCGTGAGGAACAGCATTGGCCCACTCCGGCTTACCAAACTTCTGCCAACAATGATCAGGGGCATGATTGTACGGCCACAATGAGTACAAGGAGGAAATTTGCCACGACCACTACGACCGCGTCCATTATTAGATGTGTTACCCTTGGGATTGCCGCGACCACGGTCACGAACAGTCGAGGCAGAGGCCTCAACAGTAGGAGTGTGGGATCCTGAGACGCCCGTAGATACACGCAAAACTCGGGAGAATGCAGTGGGCAATGTCGGAACGGTATCACTCGCTAAAATTTGATCACGAGCTGGTTGAAGAGAGCTGTCTAATCCAGACAGAAATTTGGTCACCCAAAATTCTTCCCATTGAGATTTGCGGGTTTCGAGATCACAGTTCAACGGGTGGTATAGAAGAATCTCATACTGTAACACCTTTGATAAGAGAATAGTAATTCGGCCACATTTCTACCATCCTGTTTCATGGAGAACACTTTCTCGTTGGCATACATGGCATGGACGGTATCCCACATTTCCTTGGCGGATGGTCAAAAACATCAAATTAGAAGCGACGGATTCTTCCATACTATCAATAACCAGGCCATGACAATATATTCATCCTTTTTCCATTCTTTAAATTTAGCGTCCTTGGAATCTGGAGGATCCGAAAGAATGTGGTCTAATTTCTCATTAGATCCAAGAAATAGTTTAAAGGATCGGGCCCAAAGAAGATAATGTGCCCGTTCAACTTAATAGAGGTACCATAGAAGGTTTTGGGTTCCGAAGAGGTTGCCATGAGAATGTGGGATAAATTTGATACCCACACAATAATGAGGACTATTGTGCAAATAAAGGAGCGTAAGATAGAGAGAGAAAATATCGTGAGGAAGAAATAAAGAGAAGAAAAAAGAAAAGAGCAAGAGTGAGAGGAAGAGAGCACAGCGGCGCTGAGCCTGCTGTTGCGACTGCTGCTGCTACAGTGGACGAAAAAAAGGATTTTTTTTTTTTTTTTAATAGATTGATCAAACTCGCTCTGATACCATGTAAAGAGAAGAACTCTTATTTTTCTTATTCATTTAGTAAGACATTACACATATTATACTAATATAAGGAAAAAGATCCTACAATTTTATGCTAACATGTTTCCACTAAGCCTATAATTATGCTAACATGTTCCACTAAGTGTATAATAATGCTACAATTCTTACACCTAGAATTATTCTAACAATTTGCATTTCGATCTCTCTCACTCATCTCTCTCTCTCTGTAGTTTTATTATTGTTTTTAGAATCCGTTTAACCTAGTGTATAAATTTACAAAATAGATTTGTATGCTCGCATGATCTAGTTGATCCTAGCGAGCTGAATAGTTAAGGTTACATTAGTTTCAAATTTTTTGTTTTGTGTTTTTGTTTTTTTCGAATTCAATTTATTACAATGTCAATTACATCAATGGTATATTACAATCATGAATTAATATTCCAAATAAAAATAATTATTACAATTAAGCATGAATCCTCATTCAATAACAACGAAATACAAATTATTATATACTAGGATATTATAGTTGAAACTATTATAATCAACCATGAATGAAATCATCATAAATAAAAAATGAATCATCATAAAAAAAAAATGACTCATCATCAAATAACAAGAAGATACAAATTATCATATAGTATGAAGAAAATAATATCAAACTAGAGTAAAACATGCATTCACAAAAAATTAAACTCATAACCCTCATATTATGGGGCTTCCACCGTACCATTGAGGTAAAATCTCATTGTTACATTAGTTTCAAATTATTTCATAAATCAGAAGCAACAAATTTATCCGACAAAAAAAAAAAAAATGAGGTTATTATAATTTCATAATTAGTGTTGGGTAAAGTAGAAATCCTTTAATTAAAATTAATAGTATTAATACGCTCGATATGTGTGTATAATAAAAAAATAATTTAATTTAATGACTTACTACTTTTTTGATAGTTTTTATACTAAATACTTTTAATTATTTTTAATAGATTTATAAAATTAGTAATGAGTAAAAATAAAATAATCTAAAATAAAGAAAAGTAAGAAAATAATTATACATAAATTTTAAAAAATAATATTAAAAAATATTGAGAGATAAAGATGACAGAGAGGTAGGGTAGATAGGGCAGGGAGAATAAATGAAAAGAATGTATAGGAGGAGAAGGTGGAAGAAAGTAAAAAAAGAAAAAAAAATGATAACAAAAAAAAAAAAGATTAAAAGTAGTACTAAAGGGTATTATTGCTTTATATAATAATATACATAGCATATATAGTGACCGGTTAAGTTAATAGTAATTGATTTACTGAACAGTGGGATTAGGGATGTGTTTGAAGTTGTGAATAAATTAATTGAGTTGGGGTAATTGCCCCCATATTGGATCTCTGTAGGACGTGAATCCGGATTAATTGATTAATGGGTTAGAAACTGAGTGGTTAACAGTGTTGTTCGTTTATATAATAGTATAGATGGTATAAATGGTAACATGTTAAGTTAATAGTAATTGGTAAACTGAATACCAAGAGTGTAGTAATTGAGTTAGGAGAGTCGCTCCCATATTAAACTTCTAGAATATTCGAGTTTGTATTAGTTAATTAATGAGTCAAAAACTGGATAGTTAAAACAAAAAAAATACGTATTTGATTGTTGTTTTATGAACGATGTAATGGTTTGTATTTGATTTGATTATTGGTTGTGAGTAATGTAATAAGTTTTATTTAATCTTAAACATTAATTTAAATTGATATAGATACACTCAGTTCAAAAATTTAGGTACTCAATTTAATCTAAAAACATTAATTTAAATTGACATTGATATACTCAATTCAAGAAAAGAAAAAAAAAAATTATTCAGAATCTACCGGCCCGTGAACGTATTATAAAGTCGCGGATACTATATCCCACCAAGCAACACGATTCTTTCAAAGAACGTGAAAACCCTTTCGCAGATTGAAAAAAAGAAAAACACCTTCCATCATCATTCAGAAAAGTGGACATTTTGACACCGCCGATCGGCACGGCGGCGCTGCGAATCCCTCTGGCGAATGAAAATCCTATCTATTGTTCTTCTTTTCCGGTGGATAGGAACATTATCCGTCTCTCACAGAGTGGGACTTTACACTCAGTGACTCACCCATCAGCACTCGACGCTGCAAACCCCTCCGCCACCAAAAGGCGGCGCCGCAGCTGGCGGCGGAAATGGCGAAGAAAAGGACTACTAGGTCTAGAACTTCCTCCTCGGCTTCTACTTCCACCGCAACTTATGGGTACAGAAAGAAAAACTAACGAACTTTCGCTTATGTAGATTATTTTCACTCCTCTCTCTCTCTCTCGAATTGCTAATATCCTTAATTCTCTAACTGAGCATTTTTTGGCTGTTGGTTTTATTTTTTCCAGCAAAATGGTAGTGAAGTCTGTTGAAACAAAGAGGTCTAAACGGAAGGTTAAAACGACGACGTCGCAGAAAAGGGCCGCGAAAATTGACGCCATGAAGCCTAAAAAACCCCCCACGGCTTTCTTCTACTTCCTGTATGGCTTTAGAACGATCATAATTTTCCTTGATTAGTTGTTCAATTCTTGTTAATCATGCTATTTTGACATTTGGTGTCACTGATAAAAGTACCCTGTTCCAGAAAAGAATTTGCCATTTTCAGAATTGATTTCTTGATTTTTTTTCTTGTTGATCTTAATGGTCACTGTGGGCAAGGCAAATTGGAAGCTAAATGAGGGAGCTAAGTTGTAGTTTGCTTTCATTATTATTATTATTATTATCTTTCCGTCCGGCACTTGGAATTTCTAAATTTCCAGGGTTGAGTAGTCCCTTGATAATTTGAAGGCGAACCACTGTGTTTGCCGGGTTAGAGCTTTATACCTCTCCTTTATATGTCGCAAGCTTTAGCGCACTTGCTAAATTGAGTCTGATTTGAAATGTTCCAGGGAGGATTTTCGCAAGGAGTATCAAGAGCAGAATCCAGACGTTAAGTCAATGCGGGATGTAAGTAAATATGAAACGAGATGCGGTATACCTTCACTCATTTTTGATAACTATTAGTTACTTATAGTTATCCTCAGATTCTGCGTTGAATATGTTCGTGTAGATTGGCAAGGCATGCGGAGAGAAGTGGAAGACGATGACATATGAGGTTTGCCATTTGATTTTTTTGGTTTGTTATTCAGTTTACAACCGAAAAATGACGTTCGAATCTTTACCGCCTTTACTATCTATGTTGTCCTGAAACATCGATAAGCCAAAATTAGAGGGCAACACTAGAAATGATAAGAGTCTTGATTGTGTAAAATGGTATTATCAATTGCTGATGTCTAATATATGTCCGAGGAAATCATACTTTCTCATGCAACTTGTGGCATCTCTCCCCTCTGATCAAATCTTCAAAAGATGAAAGAAAAGAAAAATAGGAAAAATTTCCCACCAGTCCCAAATTTTATTTCACCGTTCCCACTTATGTTGTCATTGCTGGTGAGTGATATGGTAGCATAAATTGCTGCATTGATAAAATCTCTGGGCTCTCATGGCTAGACATGATGTAATGAGTTAGATGTGTAAAGGGCTTGAAGTTTTGAGATTCGACTATAATTGTAATTTGACAAATATTGATCTGGAATACATATGGCAGATGAAAGAAGCGATGGCTCATTCCTCATATTGTGTTCTTTTCTGTTGCTTGTCTTAGGAAAAGGTGAAGTACTATGATATTGCTACAGAAAAACGAGCAGAGTTTGATACCGCCATGGCAAACTTCATTAAAAGAAAGGTTAATCTTCTTTGTAGTGCATTTTTCTTCGTACTCTGAGTTGTTTGTCCCATATTTTTCGTCCGGATACGAATATACAGTAATATCTATTCTGCAAAGATAGTAAATATTTGTATAACTCTTCTCATAAGACAAATGATTTTCAGGAAAATGGAGAGTTTGATGAGGATGATTCGGACTTGGATGACGACTCAGACTTTGATGGATAACGCTGCAACGATAGATATTGTGTGTAACTATAGATGTTATGTAGCTCAACTCTGCAACTGTATCATTTCTTGTACATCCCCAAGCAATTTTAGGGTCTTTCACAAACAAGTAGGTAGTTTCTCAGTTGGCTAAGATATGTAAGCACTAATTCTGCATACCTTCTCACTTCCAAGGTTGCATCTTCGGATTCAAGCATGAAAATTCAAGTTTTTTTTTAAGTAATTTGTATCTACTTCCAATCAAAAGAATACTCAGGTTACTTGTTTCTGTAACACTGAAAATTCACTTCATCCATTGCCATTCTGTAACACCGAAAATTCACTTCGTCTATTGTATAAGAAAATCTCTCTGAAAATCGGCTCATTAGATGCTATTAGTTGGGTAGTACGCAACTTGTATTTTCAATGGCATATTAGCTTGTATAAAAAAATCTCTTTGAAAATCGGCTCATTAGATGCTATCACGTTGGGTGGTATTTAACTTGTGTTTTTAATCATGGGATTAAGTATAACAATGTAATAATTTTATTTTTAACACTTTTTAACATCATTATATTTGTATTTAACTTGTGTTTTTAATCATGGGATTAAGTATAACAATGTAATAATTTTATTTTTAACACTTTTTAACATCATTATATTTATATATAACGGCTAACCACACCAATTGGGTGGTCTTCAATTGGATAGTATGAACAATTTCCTAAAATCTAGCTAATCAGATTTATTCTTCAATACTATTTTAAGAGTTTTAGTGTAAAATAGAAATTATCATAAATGTTATGGTTTCTTGATTTTCTTAAGGTGGTGTTTGCAAACATTTTACTTTTGAAAAATTAGAAGTTGTGGAAAAAGTTGTAAAAATAGATATTGTTTGGAAAGAAATAGTAAAAAATAGTGGTTAAATTTTGAAAAAGTAACTAGAAATTGTAAAAAAAAAAAAGGAAGTTATTGTAGCTTGTTTCTAGGAGAAATAGGAAAATAAAATACTATGGTACTACTTTTTGCTGATAAAATTGAAAAAATATTTTTTCGAGTGTTTTTTATTTCATTTGCAAACACCTCATAAGTTCTAAGTGGAATCTATGACAAGCTACTTCTAACTGTTTCATACCTAAATTAAACCATACTATCCAAGAAAACGAATAAAATTATAGATTATTTGTTGTTCATAAAAAAAAAAAAAACAAAAATGTGTATTGACTAGTTACTAATTTTATTCAATGATAAGAAAAGGGCACAAGTATAGCATCCTCATGAAAGAGCCCATCCAAATTGTAATATAGAGACACAAAAATTTTCCCTCCCACAAGAAACGGTCAACCGTCAAACCAAGCCCTTTCCAATATTTCCTTGTTTCATTCACCATCATGTATTCATTTATTATTATAACACCCTTAAGGTTGCTTAATTTTCTCATTAATCCAATAATCCAGGGTGGTGGTGGTTGCAAACCTGGCAGGCGGAGGAAGAAGAGTAGGCCGAGGCGGCAACAATGGCGGCTCAGCTTATCCCGGTGGATGTCGCTAGGCTGAACAAAACCATTGTGTGCTATGCCGAAACCATTTACAGGTTTAATGGTCTCTGGGAAGGACCTGATCCTTTGACACCCCTCATTTCTCTCTTCCTCTTACAGCTTACTTTCTCGATGGTCGTCGTCCACCTTCTCCTTTTCCTCACAAAACCCTTGAAGCAACCACCTTTTGTTGCAGAAATTCTTGTGAGACACGAATAATTTTGTGTTTTTTTTTATGATAATCATATGCATGGGATAATTCGTTCGTTGCTGGTACTTTATATATATGTATTCGAATAAACTGCCCCTATATATGAATATCCGACATTTATGATATTTTAAAACTGTATTTCCAACACGTTCTTTTGTCAAAAATTGTGGTGGTATGAGGATTTTCTTGAATTTATGAGGATTGAACTTTGATGCATATTTGCTAGTTTGTGACATTAAAACGACGCCACTGCAGGCTGGTATACTCCTGGGACCTTCCGCCTTGGGGAGAATATCATCATTCAGAAAGGTGGTGTTCCCAAGTTACTCTTTCAAAATCTTGGAGCCAATGGCACATTTATCCATCGCATACTACGCCTTCCTATTGGGACTGAAGATGGATGTAAAATCAATCATGCGTACCGAGACAAAGGCCCTCAAAGTTGCTCTTGCAGGAATCGCCATCCCTTTCGCATTCGGCTCGGGCGTATACTTCGCCTTCAAAACCAATAAGGACCAAGTAGCGGGTTTCCTCCTCTGGGGCGCAGCGCTCACCGTCACGGGCTTCTCAGCGCTGAACAAAGTCCTTGACAAGCAGCAACTCCGCCAAACGGAGGTTGGAAAGACGGCATTAGCCTCGGCCCTCGTCACCGACATGTCGGCCTGGTGTTTCTTGGCCATCGGGTTCGCTGTCACGGGCTCTCCGGTAAACATGCACTGGTCAGTGATCAGCACCACCGCATTCATACTGTTCTGTATCTACTACATCCGGCCAGCCCTCAGGTGGGCCGTCCGGAAAACGCCCGAGGGGCAGGGATACAGCGAGTTCTACATATGCTCGATCCTCACCGGGGTGGCACTGTGTGGGGTCATCACCGATACATGCGGGACCCATGCGATGATCGGGGCATTTGTTTTCGGGCTGGTGATACCTAACGAAGTACTCGAAGCTACCATTGTCGACAAGATTGAAGACTTCGTGGTGGGAGTCCTAATGCCGGTGTACTTTGTTGTGTGTGGGCTGAGGACAAACATAGATGAAATGTCCTTCCAGACTTCTTCGGTTGTGGTGGGGTTCATTATAGTTTCATTCTGCTTTGTGAAGGTCATTAGCGCTCTTGTTGTCACCTTCTTCTCCGACCTTACAATCAGCAACGCGTTGGGAGTTGGATTGTTAAGCAATGCCAAGAGCGTCATGCTGCTGTTCATTATTGAAGCCGGTCAGGTTCAACAGGTAGAAACAATTGAATATAGGAAAATAAACGCGCGCGCGTGTGTGTGTGTGTGTGTAGAGGTTATTTGGGTATAATGATAATGAGCAACCGTTTCTTGACAGGTGCTCAACACGCAAACTTACTCAATTATGGTGGTGGCAGCCCTGGTAATGACACTGACCGTCACACCAGCAGCAATCTGGTACAGGCCCGTGCAGAACATGATACCCTACAAGCGCCGGATGATACAGAAAGCAAAATCAGATGAAGAGCTTCGAATCCTCTCGTGCATCTACAACACCCGTAATGTCCCTGCTATCATAAATCTCCTCAGGACTTCACATTCCACCCAGATATCCCCCATCACTGTCTTCGCCCTCCAGCTGGTTGAGCTCGTGGGGAGGGCCACCACTATGTTGGTGGTGCACGACCAACGCAAGGTCGGCCCCAGGAACCCAAGCCACTCAGAGGCTCAAGTGGATCAGATCATAACCGCGTTCGACAACTATGAGCTGGGATCGGAGGGCGTGAGGACACAGGCGCTCACTGCCCGATGCACCTACAACACCATGGACGAGGACATCTGCAATGTCGCCAAGGACAAGCGGGCAGCCTTTATAATCATCCCTTTCCACAGGCAGCAAACGCTTGAAGGTGAGATGGAGGATATTAATCCCTCCATTCAAACAGTCAACGAAGGCGTACTGGAAAACGCACCTTGCTCTGTGGGCATACTGATTGACAGAGGGTTTGCTGAGTCGAATGATAAAGCAAGGAACATCGCTGTTTTGTACTTTGGTGGGCCTGACGATCGAGAGGCATTGGCTTATGCATGGAGGATGGCTGAGAATACAGATGTCAGGCTTACAGTGGTGAGGTTCAGTCCAAGCACAGATGCAATGGCACTGGGTGGTGATCCTCTGGAAACAACTCAAGAAAAAGCCCATTTGGCTCTCCAAATCGACTATGAAAGAGAGAAACTGCTGGATGATGATTACCTGAACAAGTTCAAGATTGCAACAATGAACACGAGTACCATAAGCTACTGCGAATTGGTGCTTAATGATGAGGAAGAAGCTATTAAAGCCATAAAATCAATGGATGAACACAAGCATGATCTTTACCTGGTGGGAAGAGGGAGAGGCATGTTGTCACCCCTGACATCGGGACTAGCAGACTGGTGTGACTGCCCGGAGCTGGGCCCAATCGGTGACCTTCTGGTCACATCAGAATTCGAGTCCTCATTTTCAGTGCTTATTGTGCAGCAACATATCATGAAGGCCAACAAGGAGGGCTCCATAAGGTCTTTAAGCTCGGCCAACTATGGCGAGGAAGTTGCTATGAGACCATCGGTGTCTGAGAGTGAGGGATTTGAATCTTTAGGCAGTTTCAGGAAATGGGATCACGAACTTTGAGAAAAAAAGAACTAGTGCACAGTATATTTGATATGCTAGCCTTGCTCCAGGGAGTGACTGTAAAAATTTACTGCTATTCTTCAACATGTATGCGCCAGGATACTAGTAGTGTTCATTCACAGTTTCACATATACTCTTGCACATGCAAGAAACAATGAATCCTTGAGTGCAACAAGATTCATTGTACATTTTGGCAGACTATGTCTCGGAAAATTATAAATGCACGCAATTTGAATCCGCATACCTATTGAAATTAATATACAAACCAAAATTACTAGCAACCCAACACGATAAAACCCGCATACAAACTAAAGGACCCTCCGCACCGTTCCCGCGGCCGTTCCGGCGAACCATGCTCCACAGTGAAACTAGACAAACTACTGTTTCAATTTGTGGTTGAGGCAATTGGTTGAACATCTTCAATTCAAGAACCTCTCTCTTCAAAACCTAAACCCATACAATTCAGTACTTGTCATCGCCTGAAAAGAAACAGGAAGGAAATGTATGTGAGTCGATTGCTTTTCCTTTTTTTTTTTTTTCTCTTTAATCTTTGGAAAATCTGGGCTCCTCTCGAGTCCAAAATATTTGCAAGAATCGTCTTTTTAACAAGTATTCCATTCAGAAAACATGCACAGCCCACATTTAGAATCAACATTGCACAAACGTCTTTTTCACAAGTATTCACATTCCTGTTAAATCTCAACGGAAAGTTCAAATCTTGATTTTGTTATTATTGTTCTTTTAAAATCTTGACTCTTGAACCACAAATATTTATTTGAAAAGCAGACTGTGAGACATAAAACGTTAGTTGGCTATTCATACTATTTATTTGTTAAAAAATATGTATGATATGCTTTTGTATTAAATGTTCCTGCATTTAACTAGCAGGGCAGGTACTATTTTGAAACAAATTTGGAAAATTGAGTAATAGTTGGATTGCAATTGCACAAGCATCACACAATGTCTAACGAAATCTAAGAACACATAAGTTCCTTCTTAGAAAGCATGGTCAGGCCTCTTGAAAAGGGGTGTGAACTTGGAAGTTTCTACCAAGGTCAAACTAAGTAGGGAAATAAGAGTCACCTGCCAAATTAAAATAACAAGTGTGAATCAACAAAATACAAAGGAAACACATTGTACTCAAAACCCTCATAAAAGCAACCTCTATCATTTCACTGTCATATAAAAAGCATAGTCAACAAGGATTCACTCAATTCTTAAAAACATGGATAATATCACATAAATCATTCTCAAGAAAACACAGTTATTACATAAATCACAATTTTAGCCAATCGGGTGGAATTGGAGAATCAGTACGAACACCGGTTTCAGCCTTTTCTGGATCAGCATTCTCCAGAATCGGAGGCTCTGTAGCATTCATTAAATTTAGAGTCTGGACAGAACCCAACAGTGGTGCGCTGGCCCGACGACGCACCTCATCCCTAAGCTTCTCCAACATCTCCTTCAATTGCTTGAGTTGATGTATATCGAGCTGACCTAAGCACTCCTCTGAGAATTGGAAAGCCGAGCTTTCCAGAGCTGCCTCAATTTCTTTACCTTTCCTCTTTTGATTCTCCAGTTCTTCATGCTTCTGATCGCACTCCTCCTTCAGCTGCTGCAGCATAGCAGCATGGATCCTCATGCCATGCACAGAGTCCTGCAGATTTGGTATGGGGTTTCTGTTAAAAAACCGATCCAGGACAGATTCTACATTAGGATGGCCAAATGAGTAGGCCCGGCCGCCTAGAGAGAAAATTATAAGGGCGATTTGAGCACCACATAAAACAGAAAGCTCTGTAGCTTTCTTGAAAAGACCAACTCGTCGCTTTGAAAAAGTGACCGTTCGGGCATTTTCGTCAGCTATCAATTTCATTTCAATCTTTCTCCGGCCCTGTGACCTCCTCCTTCCTTGTGGAGGAGCCATGTGATTATGACTGATGAGAAATATCAAGAAAGATTGCCGGAGATACCGAGGGAGATCAAAAGGTTTTTTGAGGTTGTATGGAAAACATTGACCCCAAAACCTCGATTATATAAGGCTTTTTTTGGGGCATTGAATATAAGGCAACAGTTGCTGGAAGGAATCCCAGTTGGATTACCATAATATGTTTCAAATGTTTGGAAAATCTGTTGACAATCAATGCAAGGGCACTGTAATCATAATTACATTGCCAGAAAATTTTCTGGCCGGTGGTCATACCATGTGTCAATCCCATTTTGTATAACCATGTGTGACTATCCAACGACATGTTGACATTTCAAAAGAAGTGACACGTCACGCTAGCAAAAAAACAAGTACTTCTCTAAAACATATACCACCCAGGGTTTGCCCTAGGGGTGGGTGTTTGTGTCAGTTCTGAATTCTATCCTCATATCACCAGACACACATGCGCCGAACAAGTAAGGTATTTTGAGTTTCTTCTCGGGTATCACCATACCAGTTAATGACGCTTCACATATCAGATTGTGTAACGGGTGGGAAAAACCACACCAAAGAATCCGATTTTTCACACGTAACTTAGGAAAACAGAAGTTACATCAAACTATATATCCATGACATATTCATTGGTCCAGACTCCAAAATCATAATATAATATTTAATATTTACTCAATATTTGATTAATTAGGTTTATACCTAAACATTTTCTATAGGTGTCGTGTGTTGTCAAAGTAAGAATTGAACAATGAATTGTTTAAAGTTGCAAGGAACTCAGACGTCTGTAGTGGATTTTGGTAAGGGTTAATAGGAATTGCTTTATAAGTGAGTTGGATTTCGGATTGTCTGGAATTGGAATTGAGACCATATTAATGGGTGAAAGGGGTAAGAACAATATAAGGAAATGAAAATGTTTATATCTGAGCCGAGCAGCCCAAATCCCACCATATACTCGACTAGCCAAGTACCAAAAATGCTCATGTGGGTAAAATATTCATGAATGCAGATTAATACACTCGCACAAACTATAAATTACCATCATTCAAGAAGCAGCGGCTAACCAAAGATGATCTTCAACGCCATATGGTACTCTCCACCAAAAGAACAGACGATCCACTGCCCTTTATCGTTGAAGCGTTTCATCAAACACCTTCACTTCACTATCCATTGCTCCTTCAAGACAAAAGCATAAACACCTCTTAAGAATTGAAATGATTTGATGATTTCGTCAGAACTGTTAGTTTCTTTAATGAGAAGCACGCATTGATAGTTCAGAGACAAGATAAACAGATTCAACCAAGAGATCAGGGAAAAGATGACGGAGAAAATAAATTGGCACTATACCACCCCCAATCTTTCTCAAGTAATAGGAAAACCCATTAACAAAATCGTTACCATTAATATCACAACTACGGATTCTTAGATTTTTTTCCTATTTTACTCCTTCCAATTTTTCATTTTAGTTTCTCGCAGGGTTTATCAATTCCTCTCTAATCCCCAATTATCACTGATAATCTACTTAATTGCGAACTTGGCAATACACAACCGCATTGACAACAACAAAATCCAATACCTGCTCTTGTACGCAACATTCCACCGGAGAAATAAGAACCGCCGGAAATTTTTTTCTCCGGCGAGGAAATCATCGGTTATATCCTTCCTGCAATTTTCCGGTATCAAAATCCGGTGAAAATCTTCGCCGGTGGGCTCCAAGTGCTTCCCGTTAAAACAGAGAATCTAAGCACCAAGGAACTATGGGTGAAAATCTACGTGTATTGATGAATGGTTAAAATTAAAAAAAAAAAAATTAACAGCTTTTTTCTGCATCATTTTTTTTTCTTTTTTAATTTCAATCAGAAACATGGTCGGTTTTTTTTTTCATAATCATAATTTCTTTTCTCTTGATTAATCTCAATCGCTTATCAATATATTCGTTTATCAATACACGTAATGTGTATTGATAAATGTATTAAAAATATTATATGAAGATGTTAGAGAAAATTCAAATTGTAGTAAAACTAGTATGTTACGTGGGGTGTATTGATAAATATAACAAAAATGTTACATGAAAATGTTAGAAAAAATTCGAATCTATGCATGAGATAAGAGTTTTCTTTGCCAAAATTGGACTTTAGTTTTTTGTTTATTTTTCAAATTTCACAAATTTCCAAAGTCAGAAAGATAAATGTTTGACGCGGACTGGATTTCGTTGAAACTTGAAATACGGCTCATTCTTCTAGTCTCTAGACCGCATACAGCCAGCTTAGCCACACGGCCAAGTTGTTTGCACGTACGCATAAGATCTTAGTTGGATATTTTAGTACATTATATATCATATATTTTCTCTAATTGCACTTTATATACAAAAATGTGTATATGCATGTAAAATATTTATTTAAAGAATATAATCAACCATGTATATCTAAAACTAATAAAATATTTTCTCTAATAGTTTTAAGTTTTGCTCCTTGAAATAAAAAAAATACTTTAAATATTTTATAAAAATTAGATTTTGCTTTTTCAAACAAAGAATTATGGTTCCATCCCTATTGATCACGTGTTAATATTCACTTTAACGGTAAACATCTCATGCCAAAAGTATATGTCTAACATAAATTGGGAAAAAAAAAATTCTTATTTGAGACTAACGATTGATCTCGCATATGAATTGAACGGTTTAAATTACATTATGCTTTTTATTATATATATATATATATATATATAACATAATTCGAATTGTTTAGTATATATATAAATATAGAGCCTAATTATGATGCTTATATAAAAGAAATTTCTGTACCAAAGTGACACGATCACATGTATGTCATTTTTCCAGTCGTTTTTTCATTAAAACTGCGACTTAGTTATTTGTTAGCTGTTGTATTATTTATTGTTATTCTATTGTTTTAGTCTTCTAGACTTTTTTTCTTCCTTGGTTGGTAAGGAATCAATCTTAATACATAATAATAATCAGAATCAAACGCCGGTACAAGCTATTACAACTGTCATTTATGTTCGCCCGTCGGGGGCCCACTATGACCATTTTCTTTTACAAAGGCGCAACTTGTTTAAATTATCATTTGATTGCGAATTAAATAACATCCGACCGTTGAACGCCAAGTTATAATCACAACGGCTAAGGATAGAATTAATCATCAAATACTTGGTGCGATTTAGTACATTAGCTTTGATTTTTTCTTTTTGTTATATGATACATTCACACATCACCCGCACACATAGTATCAAAATTTAAAGCCCGGCATACCATAGCACCGAACTCCTTACACTTTTGAAGGTAAGATACATGTTATTTAAACCAAGCCCACGAACACTAAATTCCTTAGGAAGAAAAAATTATTAGGAAATTTTTTTTTGACTATATAGTTGCCAAGGAAAATGTTAAAAGCCAAAAAAAAAAAAAAAACTTAAGAATAACATAATGTGATTGAAAAAAAAAATTTTAAACTGTTTTATTAAAAATGGAAAGAGAATGAGAGGAAAGTTCTTTAGCACTCTACTTATTCAACTCACCCTTTACTAATCTTCTCCCATTTATTTTCTATTACATAATCGTGTTATATTTTTTGTTACATTCATCAATACACGCCACGTGTATTGATGAGTGGTCAAGATAAAAAAACAGAAAAACTTATGATATCAAAAAAAAAATATAAAAATTCTCCTATCTTATCTAGAGCGTTCACCACATGACGTATATTGATGAATTAATCAGAAGGTGCAACATGTTGATTTAACAGAAAATTCAAACCGGTCAAAATTGATAATTGTTTCATTACACGCCGTCACTTATTTAATGCATTAACTAGTAATCACCATTAAATCAGTAATCCTCAAAACCAGGCCAACTTTTAGTCATGAATCATGATGCCATTAACTGTTAAGAAATTAATTAGTAGTATATTTTCATATCATTGACATACAATTGAAGGAGCAACAATTGCTGTGCTAGGTTAACCACAGCCAAATTAAATTTGGGTTGATTTTTTTTTTTTTTTTTTTTGGTTTTAATTATATCATCCACCTTGTTATCATCTCTAAGTATGTTGTGTTAATGCATCAAAAAATATTTAAATTATCTTTTTCCGGAGAACAGATAATTTGCCGACTATGATGCATTAAGTATTTGTAGCTTCCACAATTCACAATCAAGAAGGCATAAGTTCAAATTACATTAAGAGAATGCATTAGCCAGAACATAGAAACTACATTAGCAAAATTGCCAGAAAGGTTAAATGGCTAAAATTAGCCTTTTTATATGGAAATATAGAAAAAGATCAATAGAAAACTCTACAGAAGAAACAATCCACCGTGGTCATCAAGGTCGAATCAAAACTATTTTTTGCAAAAAAAAAAAAAAAAAGCAGCAAATTACTCAAATTTCCTTCGGTTAATTCAACATTGAAATATCAGTCATCTCCGTGTGCATGAAAATTCCAGGAATGCGCGCTTCAAATTTTTGATCGATCGATCGATCTCGAAAAATTGATCGATCAGAAGTGGCATCCGCAACAGAGGAAGAAGAAACAGAGCGTGGAGACGAGAACAATGGCCTCGAAAACAGAGACGATCTTGAAGAGGAAATCATCGATGAACCAGAGGTGCAAGTTGAACCGCCTCTTCCACCGCAGACCGGCGGAGCTCTTCAACTTCCACGGCCATGCGCCGCCGCTGCCGCCGCTCCCCAACTTGTTCAGCCTCTTGAAGAAGAACGAGAAACTAGAACGCGAAGCCTTCTTCTCCATGAATTATATGGGTAAGATTATGTGAATTTCGTGTGTGCGCGTGTATTTGTTTTGGCGTGGGGAGTTGGTTATAAGGAGTTGGGGTTTTTGTATTGTTTTTGAAGGTTTCTTGGGAATTAATAGAAGGTAGGATTGAAGAGGAATTAACGGTGGAAACGGGGGTACATTGGGAATTTCAATAGTGGGGTTTGCTTGGTGGGGCCGCATGGTGGGGCGTGAATTCAACGATTCCGCGTTATCGTGGGTGATGTCGTGCGATTGTTGGAGGATAAAAAGGGAAAAGTAATCACTATATCCAGGGCCTTTTGACTACTTCCACTCCACATGCTGAGGCTGGCTTAGTACTTCACTATATGGTGGTTGGTTGAACTCGTGTTGTCTTTGGATGAATGAATCTACTAAAAAAAGTTTATAAATTTTATAGCAATAATTTCATTGTTTGGTAATTACTTACATAGGAAGTACGTGATGGATGGAGTAAATAATTAATCAATCCCAATTGTTCGTATAGAGTTTAAATACAATTAACAGAGCCGTCCACATTCTAGCTAGGAACGCTTTTCACTTTCAAGAAATAGATTCCAATATCCCTGATTGTGTTTTTTGAATTGTATCGTCATTGATTAAGCATCTCTTTTGAGATAAAATTCTCTCGCTTCTTCAAAGGAAAAAAGTTTTGATGACTAATTTTTCGTAAATAATTTACAATATCATTAAACAACATGTTAAATAACTACGACTCACAATTATTATAAAAATAGGCAAAGTAAATGTTCAAATTTTAGTAGAATTCGAATATAGTCATATTTCGAACCCCAATTTTGACATTCAAACTAATTAAAATTCATTAATTTTAGTAATAAATTTACTCGGTTTTTATTTGTTCTTCATCAATGCAAAAAGATAGCAATTAATAACATGCTTTTTTTCCCTTTTCATTTTCTTTGTTTTTCTTAAAAAAAAAAGAAAAAAGAAAAAGGAAAAAGGAAAAAGAAAGTCACAGTTGCCACTTGCCACCCTCTCAATGAGCAATAGAGATACAAATTCGAAGACACAATGCACCTTAATTTGAGGTAGAAGTGCCGCTAGGGTGTATGGAATCTCTTTTACTAACTTTTAAGCACTTTGAAATATTCATTTCAGATTGAAGCTTTGTGCCCAGCGAGTGAAAAAAAAAAAGGCTAAAAAAAGGGCATAAAAATGAACGATAGGAATTTGAATTGCTTTTGAACCGACTAGAATATTCCAACAAAGCTGGAGACCTCTCAATGTAACTATCTTCATTTGTGCGTGTGTGTGTGTGATTGATATTACGTTTTTATGAGAATGTGCGAGTTGGGGGGGTCAATTTCAAGAATAATTCATGCATATATGGAAGTTGCTTTCGGTTTTTTAGTAAGAAATTCGGTTTATCTAATGGTTTTTCAAAGGTATATTTGGGGATTGAGATGTTAGTGCTAAAAAAATTGTTTCTTGTTTTGATAAAAATAGGTGTTACGTAAATTATAGAGAATCATATAATAAGAGAATATAATGTTGCATACGACTTTACTATCTAAATACATGTCTTTATGGCTTGTCGAGTTTTGATCAACTTTTGGATTTGTCATTATTGGAAAAACCAGTTATATCAATTTACAGTGACGTGAAAAATTCAAACTTTGCCAATCAAGCCCAACTCAAGCACGGAAGTTGCGACCGCAATGGATTCGATTTCTCATAGATGTGTGAGTTTTTGGCTACTTTTATTAGTAATTGTTATTTGATATATTACTAATTATTATAATTATTGATGGTAGCATTTCAATTTTATTTCTTTTTTGGTCAATAATGTCACTGTATCTTTCTTTCTTTTCTTTTTTCTTTTCAATAGAATGTGATTCATTAAAATACACAGCATACAACATAAAAAAATAATAATATCAAAGTAGAACGATACGGCATACACAAAAAATCAAAGACCCATAAAAGAACGCAAGATTTTAGAATCTCCACCTCACTGCTTAAGTAAAACCTTATTGGCGATGGTCATCTTTGGATAAAACTCCAAAATGATATACAAATTATGCTTAACACTACACAGTAGGGCCTCAGAATTGATCATAAGTTTTTATAAAAGTGATTCAGTTACCAGGAATTCGGTGGACAGAAAACTGATCCACATGTTGATCAACTACAAAATATTGCTTTGGTGTCGCACTTTGTGACAACAATTATAAGGAATTTGCCCAAAATGTTGCAGGCCAGCCAATGCCCACAAACCACATTTTGCTATTTAACAAACTTATTCTCTATATAATATATATATGTATGTCCCATTTGCCCCCAGTTCTTTTAAAATCTCTTTTGCTTAGTCTACAATGTGTGTCACAACATCACATTTGGCAATTAATCATGAAAATGTTAGTTGGGAATGGCTTTATTTGTGGGGTATGGCTTTTATAAACCCATTGCATTGTGACAACTACATAAAAATTATAAAGTTTTTTTTTTATAACAAGAAATTAGGAGTTTTATTAATATATAATTCAAATAGTGTACATCCATGATTGCCTCATTTATCAATAACATTATCATCATCCTAAACTGCTAAGGAAATTAGGAGTACTACTCCTTTACAAATATTAAAAACTAAAAACTCAAAAATAAGAGCATCACAAATAACCAATTGCCTAGAACTCAAAGAAGGGTCATCATCATCGTACTGTGTGTTCCAATCATCACTTGACTCTTACTGTATCTCTAAACTCCGACTCGTGTATTTATCGTCTCTACTTCATGACCATTAAAAAGATTTTGGGCCCTAGATAACTAATTTAGTATATTGTTTAATGAATTGACTAAATTAACTCCATTTGGTAAGTTCAAATCTAGGAAAGTTTGTAAATGTCAAACATGCAATGCTTTTTTTTTTTAATGAAAGCGGTTTATTACAATCAATCGAATACGTCAAATAACAAACTATTATAATTTGTGATCATCAAATATCAAACTTTTCAAACTACTATAGGAGTAGAATAAATTAGTATATAACTAGAACAATATCTGCATTCAATCATTCACGAATCATAGTTTTGATAATCAAATAACAAACTATCATAGTTTATGAATACAATTGTATACTAATTTGTTCTATTAAAAAATTAGTATACAACTGTATTCACAAAAATTCGAACCCACAACGTAAAGGTTGTAGGACCTCCACCTTTCCAACAAAGCAAGATCTCATAAGCTATAATGCTTATATTTTTTCTATCTTTTATTTGACTATACTACTTGGTATAATAAAGGCAAATCAATATGTTTAAATTGAGAAAAAAAAATGTACTCTCACATTGAAAAGTATTTTTTTTTCCTTCCATACCTAACTAGTTCTGAATAATCCCTACTTTCATTGCTGTTAGTGATTATTATATCTTTTTTTTTCCCCCTTCTCGTGAAGTTTTTAATAAAATATGTGGGCCGATCAAAGAAATGGAACCAAATCCACTTGGTAGTTGGGCGCTAGTCAGAGTTGAAAGATGGGCTTTAAGATCAAGATAGGCCCAATACTTTTAGCAAGGTTTTGTACTTGGAATTTGGAAATAAAAGATCAAATCCACCCACTTAAACCCAACCCCACCCCACACCCAAAAACATAATAATAATAATAATTAAATAAATAAAAAAATTAAATCTACCCTTAAGTTCCTGGTGAAAGAAAAATTTATTTATTTCGTCCTAGGGCATAGCGACAGAAATAAGCGAGAAATACATGTTGCAAATTACACAACCATACATACTTCAAACATACAGCAGTCAGTACTAATTTATTTAACTATTTGGAACAATATATATAGCATATATATGTATATACACACATATAGCAGTACTCATAATCAGTTTCCGTATTGCATGAAACATAGTGATACTCATAAAACACATCAAAAAACTTTACTCAGAAAGTGGAATCAACATACACTGAATCAAGAACTTGAATAAACAGATTCCCAGCATCCACAGAATCAGTGAGCCATAAGCTTTCCATATACGTCAAGCAAAAATAATGGAAAATCCATGTATATATATATCCTAAGACATAAGTTTTGTACCACTTAATCTAAGACAAACTCAAAAAAGACCAACAAACATTAACAAAATTTCCTAAGACAGACTCAAACTAGTTAGTTTAAGCTTGTAAAAAAGGAACTGGAATCTTGGAAATTATAGTTATAAAAATCCTCATTAAAATCATCAGGAGTTGGAGTTGGATTTGTGACCAAATTTGATGAAGAACCTGAAGCGCTTTCCTTTTCCATCATCTGTATCTTATCATCAGCCCCAACGTTAAACCCTTTCTGCAAAATTAACAACCAAAAACTTAGAAAAACTCATGTCACCTTATAATGTAATAACAGAAGCAGATTTTATAATCATCACACACACACACACGCACACATATATGTAAATAGATATATAGTATAAACAAACACATACACGCATTGAAATTTGAGCAAAAAATAAAAAACCCGCCCTTGGAGTAGGGTTTTCAAAATTAAAGGAACAGTGAAAGATCGTGAATGCCCTTTTAAGCAAGCAAAGATTTGATCCCAAACACAAAACACAAAACCCCAAGAAAACACTAACTATGTTCTTGAACCCTAAAACTTATAAAGAAACCCTAAAAAACAAGAGTTAATCCAACTTCTAAAACCAATATTAATCACTCACATGAAAATCTTGACCACTAAACTGGATTGGCAATTTACAAGGATCAAAGCCCTGATCACCTCCATAAACTGCGAAATTATTAGCAGAAGAATTAAAAGATTCCAGAAGTTTCACTTTCTCCATCTCCTGCACTTTCTTCAAAACATTACCCCTCAGCGATTCAAGGGACTCAAGATACTCCTCCAGTTCGTGCAGTTCCATGTCGTCAAATTTCAACTCCTCGTCCCACCAGAACTCTCTCTCATCCACCCCTCTTCCTGCGGTTCTCTCCTTTTCCTCCGCTCTCTTCTCCCTCTCCAGCCTCCTCAGAGCATCCTCGTACTTGCTTCGGTTCTCGTCCCGGAGAACAATCTGCAGGCCGGCAAACTCCGAACTCGACCCGTTCTCGAATCGGTCGACCAACGCGTCCACCGAAGGGTGCCCGAACGCGAAGATTTTCTCCGCCGGCGACTTCACTAGGATCGCCAACTCAGCGCCGCAGAGTACGCTGAGTTCGCTCGCCTTCCTGAAGAGCCCGAGCCGACGCTTCGTGAACGTGACTTGAAGGCTTGCCTTCTTTTCGATCTTCTTGATCTCGATCTTTCGCCGGCCGAGCGTTTTCTTGGCTCCGTTGATGTTGTCCATGGCCGCCGGCGACACTCGAGAGAGTGTTTTCTTGGCCCCGTTCGTGCTATCCATGGCTGTCGATAAAGCGCAAGAATATTTTTTTTCCCCTTTGTTTCGGCGAATTTAGTTTTGTTTTGCTTGAGTGTAAAGTATAGATGTAAGTAGAGACGAGAGAGGAGCCGGGGAGATATGTATATATGTGATTTATAAACAGGCGTATATGGAAATTTTGTGTCAGAACTAAATATTTTTGATTCTGTTACCAATTATATGTTAAGAGGTGTACGCGGAACAGTAGCATGCTATGCCTATGGGGTTCCGGAATGTTATTTACACCTCAAGAATAATTATTTTTTATATGTAAATTTTTTCTAATTAGTCCCATTAATTAAAAATATTTACTTAGTTTGGACTTTTCTTTTTTTCTTTTTTTTTTAATTAGTCCTATTAGTATTTACTCATCCTTGTTTGAACAAATAATTAATTGAAAAAATCACTTTTGAAAAATGAAGAAATTATAGTCCGTGATCGCGTTACAACTAATCACATAATAAATGTATTATATGTACTTATCACATGTTATCAAATTTTTTTACTTGACAAATCTGATTCTATAATTTAGTGTCTTTGCACATGTTATTCTATTTTTAACATAATTAGCATGAAGTCTCAAATGTGGTCCTTTTTATTGACAAATTTTGGCGTTTGCACAATTTCCATTCAAAATCAAATATCCGACCGTCTGGTTACAACGTGTTTTAACCAAATTCAATCTCCTGTCGTTCTTCATTAAATCCCTTAACCAAATATTCCAGTACGCTCATTTTGACAAGCATAACACGAATTTAAGAAGAAATTATTGAACTGTTATTAACCAAAACAAGGTGGCCAAACAAAAACATACATGCACACACGTACGGTGGAGGCGCATTACAAGGAAATGAGTTAATTAGTAACAAAATAACAAATAATAATGAAAAACTTGTCATTAATTATATACATTCAGTGGCAACAAATTTATGTTATTATAAAGCTTAGTTTACACAATATTAATAGTGACAACATAATGTAAAAAAAATGTTAACATAGTATAAAATTGTAATTAGTCACATATTTATAATGACAATTTAGTGACAATGGAATTTTGTCATAAAATCATAAAGACAATTTTTTTCAATTATCAAGTTGTCACAGTGTCACTAATGTATGTCACTAATTGTCCATGATGCATGACAACTAAAATCTTGTCATCATTGAATAATATTATGCCAATATAAAAATTATTGTCAAAAAAACAAACTTAATTATTGACAAAATAGAAGGTATTTTCACTCAATTCAATTATTGGTGATAATTTTTATACTATCACTTTTATATCTTGTTATTAATATTATTTTTCTTGTAGTGGTGTCGGGTCTTGTGTTTTTCGATAGATTTGGATAGGAAATGATTAGGGAATCACCGGTTAATAATGTAAACGCTCTTGGTGTTGTTTAACTTGTTGAAATACAGGCTGAGAAAAGGCACAAATTACAAGACCAAAAATGTAAACTCGCCTTGATACGGGATATTCGACACGTATCCTTGAAACCCACAAACTAGCACCACGTGCTATGCTCAGCACGTAGTGGCTCTCCTCGACGATATGCCATCCTCGGAGTTGGGCATAGACGGTTGAACTAAATGGTTCTAGAGGGGAGTTCCCCTCAAGTTTGGACTTTTATCGACTGTTGATTAGACTATCGAAGATTGCATAACCCACTTGCCGCCATCCTCTATACGTTGACATGCCACACTATACCTGTAAGGCTATGCTTATTCTGCAACCGCCAGTTATGGACTGAAAATCCAACTTGTACCTAAGTTCTGCAAGGATTTGGGTTCAATATAAATATCCCATGCATGTCTCCAAGAAAGGAAACACACCCACACATTCTCGTCACCCTCTGCTCGATTCTCTTTAGCATTTGCTACATTATAACGCTTTTGTACTGACTTAAACATCGGAGGGACTTCGCCAAAAATACTTCCGGCTAGATTCATGTGTTTTCCATTCTAGCAAAGTAGGGACTCCCCCTCGTCTGATTGTCGAGTTGTCGTTCCATGTCATCCTCCAGTAACAACCCAAGTTTCGACCTCATCACGCCTGAATTGAATTTGAACAAAATTTTGTAAGAGAACAAGAACAACTTTTTCCATTTTTATTTTCGTTGGATGGGTTTAATTAAAACCACCTCACAATTTCAACCAATTACATGGAATTGGCGACGCACCTCCTTTTCCCATCTCCACATTAATTCTTCAAATTAATCCCCTCACCACACTCCAATTCATCCAATGATTCCCATCGATCCACAAGACGACGTCGTATACTTCCCTGGAGCTTCTCCATCGCCTCCTTCATCCGCTTCAGCTCAGCCAAACCCAGCCCGCTCAAATACTAGCCGGAGATCCATTTCGAAGATCCACCAGAATATTCCTCTTCCGCCAGCTCCTTTCCCCGCCTTTTCACAGCTTCCAGCTCTTCACTAATTTTATCGCAATTATCCTTGAGTTTGCTGCAGCTCATTGCCCCGATCACGGAGCGCAAAATTCCGCCAGCCGTCGGAAATCGGATTTATTCCGCTGGAAAACAGGTGTAAATTAAACCAATCAACGTCTGGATGGCCGACTTAATAGGCCTTGCCGCCGGCGGATACGATAATCATGGCTATTCGTGCGCCGCACAGCGCCGATAGCTCCATCGCTTTCTTGAAAATTCAGGCGCGGCGTTTTGAAAATGTGATTCTGCGTGCTTTGTCGTTGCGGATCAGTTTGATTTCGATTTTCCTTCGCCCCTGTGTCTTCTTTCTCTGCTGTTGAGATGCCATGCGAGCCAAGCTGGTGACATATTATTGATGCACGCGCAGGCATATGTGTATGTGCACCTATATCTATCCTATTAATAAAGAGGCTAGAGATCTAATAACTCTTTGATCTCTCAATTTTCTCTCTCATCTCACACTTTTAATGTATTTTTATTTTCTTTCTTTTTTCTTCTCATTCCTGTGTCAATATATATATATATATGGAAAATTCTTGTCCAGACCCGACTTGGCCGTACCCAACCAATCATATAACAAGTGTTAATGCACTTGTCATGTGATTGGTCACTCTCCCTAAACTGTACACCAATCACATGGCAAGTGTAAAACACTCACCACCTAATTAGTCATGGTATGGCCGAACCCGGTGCGGATAAGAATTTCCCTATATATATATATATAAATTTTTCTATACATTTTTTATTATTTTAAAAAAATTTCTTTCTTCTTTATTTGTCAATCTTATAATTTTATTTCTATTTTAAACTATTTTTCAATAATAAATTTAATAATACAATATAAATTATTAAAAATATATAATATGTAAAATCCAATAAATATTTTAATTTCATATTCAGAATTTGAATATGTAATTAAATTATGTTTTATTTTAATTTCGTACAATAAAAAAAAATAATGTATAAAATTAAATAAATATTTTAATTTTTATATTCTTAATTTAAATATGTAATTTTTTTTTTGGATTTTATTGAGTGTGTCTAATTGACTGATATGTATACATGTGTGTGTATAATGTTTATATCGAAATTTAAATTTATAAGATTGATAATTGTGGCAATAAAATCCAAGTAGGATATGAAAGGACAATTTGCCATAATGTATAGCAAAAGTGTTCAACATAATTGGTGCTTTCATTTGCAAGCTTTTATATATGGAAAATCTGGATTTCAGCAACTTTATTAATTTTCAGTTTCCATGTGTTAAATTTTATTAGGTTTTTGAAATCCGATTTGTTCGAATTGTATTTCAATTAATTCATTGTAATCTACCACTGGGTTTGGAGACGAGTGAGTGGGGTTCGAATTTGATATCAATAAAGTACTGAATTCGAATCCTCTTGTTCTCTCCCCCTTTCCCCTTGAGTACGTGTGTGGGGGGAGGGGGGAAGTGTTTTTGCCGATTAATATTTGTAAGTGTCCCAAGTTGATTGTATAAAAAAAATCATTGTAATATTCAACACCCATAATGTACACCTCAAATTTTATTATAAGGTCAATGGGTGATGACATTACATCTACGACATTAATTTAAAAAGTATTATTGGATTTTGGTTAGACACTATCGAATTGGGTACGGAATTTTCCCAAGGGTTCGGATTTAGTCGTGGGTTATATGATAAATACAGTAATTTAATTGTGTAATCCATTACAAATACGGACCAATTTAACCCAACACGACCTCATTTAATAAAGACAAGAAAAAAAACCATTAAATTTAATTTCTTACACTTTTTATTTATTTTTTTTGTTTTAATTTAATTATGAAAATCAATACAAAAACATACTCATTAATTCATCACTTATAATTTTATTTGTTTCGTCCAAAAAATTATTGCTCTATCGCAATCTCGTTGTCAATTGTCATTGGTGTTTCCCAAATCTCAAACTTTCATTTTAGTCATATCTGTGATGTTACAACATTGTGTTTATTATGTCTTATTTATATTATTTATATATTTAAACAATTTATATGATGTTATTTAATAGGTGACTGTGACTATTCTTTTTATTGAATTGATGAATTAAAAATGTGCATGCCATTAGGGTGACATGGATTGGATTGTTGGCTTTGTATTATCGTCAACACAAAAGCTATTGTGCTAGGCCGAAATAATAACTTTTAAATTGTGTTTAGATTGGGGTTTGTTTAATTCTATTCGGGTTGATTAAATTTCAACACAAAATTAATATTCAACCTAACACGAAACACACAACCCAAACGATTGTCACCTATACATACAATCACCGACATCGATTTTAAAATGTGTGGGTGAGTGTGTGTGCGTGGCGTGAGTGGGTTTTGAGTTTTGATGAGATAAAGTTATAATAAAGTAAAGGATGATATTTTGTTGTTAAATCCAGAGCAAGAACACAATTATTTTTACTGTTTTTAAATTCAATTTTTGAGAACTAGAAATAAAACAAGCATCAAGGAAATGCTTAGTCAGAGCGTATATGATGCACGTATAAAAT
>CM047870.1:2355433-2382749 GCA_026212405.1 Petrea volubilis
AAAATCAGCCAAATAAAACTCTACCAACAGCAAACTCTTTAAGGTCACAATCATCCTATCATAAAGTGCAATTGTACAACCTATTCAAAACTTTCATCCGCTGTATATGTAACACTGCTTACATAGTTAAATGTTCAAAATGCATAATGGATAACAATAACACCGGTTCAAAATTCAGTCGAGAATGATATTCGGACAAAAACAATCATGCTTTTTCTAGATATGGAAAAATTGAAACTTGTAATCAACACAAAAGTTAGATTTGGCACAGCTCAACTTGCTAGGAAGTAATCTGACGACAAAAAACATATCATGGTAGATTTCTATTACTACACAAGAACGTATAATTACATGAGATCACGCACCTCATTGATAGCAAGAACCTGACCATTGCTCTTCTTCACCTTCTTAAGCTTCCTCAAAAAGTACCTGCGCAAAGAAACATCACCAACTGCCCATTTCATCCAATCACCGATAAATCTTACTCCCATTACATTATATCGTGTTATCAAGCCATTCTCTCAGTTCTTTTCTCGTTATTAAAACCCATAGTTTCAAAACAAATTATCATTATCAGCCCCTGAAAAATGGGAGCGAGATAATGAACAAATACTGCTCCCGAACAGATTTAAATCAAAAGGGTCTGCTTTCTTTAATCTTCCGCAGTCACCCCCAGAGAAAACAAGCATCATGCAAAATGGTTAAATTCACAAGGCTCGACGGATCACAATCACACACACACATTAAGGCGGATGGTTGATAATACCAGAATTTGGACTTGGCGCGAACTTCATTGGTGGCCCAAAGCTTCATCCGGTAGATTTTCGGGTGCTGGTCCGTCTCCGTCGGCAGAGATCTCCCGACCACCTGGTACTGATGGAACTGCACAAATCAAAAGGCACCAAACACAATAGGTCACATTCAGCAACGCTCCAATGATAATTTCTAACACGCGTCTCAAATGTACAAAGGCACAAGATGCGGATACGTATAATGGTCGGAAATAGAGAAACGATCGCCGGCGGCATACCTTGTAAATCGCCATTTCCGCCGGAGCTGAAAATGCTCTCCCTTCTCTGTGGTGAGTGTGGGCGGGCGAGTGGCGCACTTAGGGTTTTGTATTTTGGAGATGCTGAGGTCTTAGAAACCCTAGGAATTCGGTGGGTACTTGAATTTGGGCTCTTTGGATGACAATTTATGGGCCAATTTTGGGATATTTAGGAATAGCAAATATAGCCTCTATGTGGGCTTGAACGAATTTGTTTAAATTGGGCTTATTCCAGCTTCACCCACATAGGCTGTCAATCGAACGAATTTTAATCCCAATTCGATCCAAATATAAGTATATTTTTTTTTTATAATTCATTATAATCCACGCACACACTCTTAGTAGGTCAAGCCCTAATCATTATATCTCTCAAGTCTTTAAAATGAGATACATAGTTCATTAGACCAAAGGTACTGGACCAAATATAAGCATTTTGAATCAAATAAAATAGGGAAAATTACTGAAAATCCACCCCCCCACCCCCCACCCCCCACCCCCCAAGTTATTTTTCAATCTAAAAAACTCGTCCAATCAAATTTTAATTCCAAGAACTTAAACATTAACTTTTTATCATATTTTTTAACAAAATTACCCCTGACTATTCTTACATTGATTTTTTATATTTAATCATGAATTAATTTTATTTACCTGTATTACTTAATTATAAAATTATTTTAATCATTTTTTTTGTGAAAACCTAAATCTTTTTATTTAATTTGATTAGTTTTGAAAATTTAAAACTGTCTAAATTATAGTCTATATATCTTAAATTTTTGAACCAATTTAAAGAAATTAAAGAAAAATATTATATGAAAAAACAAACTCATTGTGCCTTAAATGTATATGTTAAGGACAATTTAGTCATACCATAAATTGTTGGACATTTTTTGAATGAAAAAAAAATAGTGGAATGGATTTTTAAGATTGAAAGTTATTTTCATGAGTTTTTTTTAATATGAAAGTTTATTTTGAGAGTGTTTGGTTGAGCTTATAGGGCTCAAAAAATATCTTTTAACACGTTTAAGAGCTTATAAATTTATTAAAAGTGTTTGATATATTTTTTTTTAATAAATGAGCTTATAAATTCAAAAAAAAAAAAAAAAAGCTACGAGGAGCTTATAAGCCCCCCCAAAAAAGGTAAACTCCTCCCTTTTTTTTTTCAAATAGCTTATAAAATGTTTAATGCTAAAAGATAAAATAACTTAAATATATTTATTTTTCTTCAATATTATATTTCTATTATTTCAAAAAATATTTATTCACATAAATTTAATTTTACTTTATCTTTTTCTATCATAATTACACTTAAAAAAACATATAAGCTATAATTTTTACCATATAAGATTACAACATATAAACTCTAAAATCATCTTATAAACTATAATTTTACAAGATCTTATTTTATCAAAATCTTTAAGAATTTATTTTTAAAATAAGATGTATAACGTTATATACTTCAAAAATATTTTATACGCTCTATAAATTTATAAACTCTTTAAAATAAATTTAGCTGAATAATCTCTTCGAAAACCTTTTTTTTAGTAGTTTTTTCCAATAAAATGTTCAACGGGTCAAATTCCATTGTAAATATTCATTATTTAAATTAAATGGAATGATGATGCGATCCACCGCCAATTTAAAAGACTCTTGTTTAGCGGGACAAAATTACTGTTAATTACTACAATCGGTACAGAACTTTAGGGAATTAAGAAACCTGGCACACGGTTTAAAAATTTGCTCACAGACCAGTCCTCAAAAATTCCATATCTCCAAAACACACCCCCACAAATCTACATTCACGCAGGAGGGAGAGAGAGATCGAGAGAGAGAGAGAGAATGGGCGAGGAGGAACAGAAGGCGGCGAAGAAGAGGGTGGTGGATTCGTTAGGATGGCTGACGGAATCGACGATCATGCCCCGCAAGCATCGCGCCATCGAAGGAGTTGGGGCTTCGTCCATCCTCGAGCTCAAGGCGCAACTCTACAGGTCCCAGGAGGAGTCCAAGCGCCAACCCAAAGACCCCATACACTCCGCCGACAGTCACTACGCTCAACAGCTTGAGGTCCATCGCGCCAAGAAGATCGTCTCGCAGGATGCTTTCTCCCATAAGAACGCCGGTGTCGATGCCCGTGCCGCCAAGTATGTCAAATTGTTGAATTTTTAGTTGGTTTTTGTTATTATTGGTTGGAATTCAACGTTGGTGTGTGCATGCTTGTGATTAAGATGTGTTCTGTGGGGTTATTTATGATGTTTTGTGGATATAGTTGTTTATGATTAGGGTTCTAGGGTTTCATCGAGTAGGGATTCCTAATCTAATTGACCCGAAGAAAATGAGATGAAGCCCATCATTTATGCCTCTATGCTTCGAATTCGGACCTTCCCTCCGCCCCTGCAATTAGCGTGAGCATTATAAAGATCAGTTCTTGAAATGTTTGCCAAAACAACCCTAAGAACTTCTGGCCTGGCTGAATTTCATGCTGTTGGTTATGATTGGTGACACTTTGGAACACTCGAAACATTTGGTCTTGTTTTAATGTTTCACTTGCTCTGAACTGGAAATAAAAGCTATCTCGTCTATTGCAGGGACAAACTCGAGCTAAAAGCTGTCAAGGATGGATCAACAAGCTATGCAGCATTAGAGAGAAAAGCAGAATTATATGATAAACTGGTGAGGGGAGAACTTTCTGATGAAGAAGATCAAGAGAAGTATTGTGTTGATTTCTTTAGGAAGGGTCTAGAGCAGAATGAGTCCCAGATGCCTGAAGGGACCGACACGTCTGCACCTCAAGCCCGAGATACAGATGGTGATGACGGTGATGATTTTCTGTTAAACAATACAAAAACTGCAGGGCTTGGGCAAACTTCAGCTACAGTAGACAGGAGTCAACATAAGCATTTTGTGATGTAAGTTCTTCAATGCTATCTGGCATTTTATGCTCTGCTTGTTGCATGGATTTTCTTTCGGAGTTTCATTCTTGGTTTTCTCCCTTTCTAGATATTAAGATCTAATTTCATCACTTTAAAAAATCTATAAGGTTTGAATGTGTATTACTGTGATAAAGGAAATGTCTTCACTTTGAACAGCAGCGTGGTTTATTTTAGGACACCAGTGGAGTCTTTTAGTCAGGGCCCTAAGACAGTAACTGCATGCTTTCCTTATGGACTATGGTTTTATATACATTCTTGGCTTATCTTGACTGGATGGTGTGAGAGTTGATGACATGTATATATGCCCTACAGAAATGCCTTTAATCGGAAAACTGACAATAAACCAAAGTTGCATTAAAGTATAGTTCTTGTTAATTGCGGTGCCATGTGTGATATTTTGATTGCTTTTTACTTATTTATCAAAAATAATTTGGGGGCGTCGCATTCAGTCAATGTATGTGGGACATACTATTTTTTTCTTTAGATGCTTTTTCATGCCTATTCTGAAACTGGAATATCATGGAATTCTCAGGCTTATATACTTATGAGTTCCCAATAGTTCCAGTCTCCTCTGGCATCTTGTGAAACTAATTTTCATTTAGTTATTGCTTTCTTTCTCAGGGAGGTTCATGAAGAAGCAAATCAAGCTAGGGAAAAAGTGTCTGAGCTTAAAATGCGCAGACAAGAGCAGGCTGCTGCTCGAAGAGAGAAATTAAAGCAGGCTTACCTTCGAAAGCAACTTGAGAAGTTGAAAGCATCCAAAGCAGAGCAAAAATGAGTCAGAGGTGATAAATCTGCTACTCGGTTCCAATATTAGATATTAGGAATTTACATTGCATCAGTCTTACAAGATCCAGCTTCTCAATGTCTGTGATGAACATACCTTGACAATGGCTGCTTTTTTGTTAAAATTCATTCATTGGTGATGTTTTCCTTTCTCCGTCATGTGTGTATGTGCTTGACAATTTTTGCTTCTTATTATACAGATAGTCTAACCATTTGATTACTCCCTTTTCGGACTTCTTTTTCCCAGAACAGGAATTGGGACTTGCTCCTGTCGCTGATGATACAAGTGTCTCAAAATTAATGGGTTAAGAGTTGTGTTTTTCCGGTTCATGAAACATCTAAAAGCTTAACAACCAGACTACAGCTTTGATCAACTTCTTTTGGCCTATGAAAGTTTGTCTCCTTAACTCTGGAGCATTATATTGCCTTCTTACAATTAGAGTGTCGAATTGATCCCAAATTTAAAATTAAAACCGACCATTTGGAGTACTTGAATGTTAAAATTTTCTTGACAACGTGCTAATGCTTTCAGAGTTGTTAGATTTCTGATGTAGTCAATGACTATTAATGTGACCTTTTGCCTGTAGCTTTTGTCTTGATCTAGGTCTGCTTCTTGTAAACATGTCGATTTCATATAAATGCTTTTGGATGCTCCAAGACTGAATTTCAAATAGTGAGCCTCTTGTGTGGCTGGAGCTCACTGGCATTGAGATCCAAGTTCAATGATGTCATAATAATTAGAACAGCTACTGAGCTGAAATCTGTGTAGACTAGAACCATTTTCCTTTAACGATAAACAACTACACAATGAGATTGTTTGGATTTGCCTTAGACTCTGTTTGAATTCGTGCGACCTGTACTTACTGCGATGCCTTCTCATTTTTTGCATTCCAGGTGCAGAGTAAGGGACAGGTTACATGCTTCGCCGAACAGCGAATATACCCGGGATGTCTTTGAGTTGTAGTCAAGGAGAGAAATGAATCGTTCTATGGAGAAAGAGTCCTGGCTGCCAAGAAAATCGCTAAGCCTTCTGTTTTCGGAGAATGTCTGTTGGAATTTATTTGTCTCTTTTTGTAACAGATTGATGCATTGCTAGGCCATAGGAAACTCGTTAGAACTGTAAATCTTTTTTTTTTTCGGTCATCGTCACTTTCCTGTACATACGTGATACGTTAACAGGCATATTTTATTTATCATCGTTGCCAAGAAAAATGAAAAAAGACAGTAGTTTTCAACCTAAAATTGTATGTTGCATGTTGATACTTAATGTTACTAACGGTGTTGAAATTTAAAATTATGATTATTTTAATTCTTCATGTTTAAATAATCACATTATGGTCCTTTGTAACACGTCCACACTAGTAATGAATCTTTTCGAGCAAAATTTCATTACAACACTTGTTTGAAAGGTATTCTTGTCAAAATTTAATTCTTCTGTAAGTAATTATTATTTAAAGCAGTAATTCTAACTAGAAATTTAAGGGGCTATTATTGGCATTTAACCCTTAGTTATTAAAAACTTTATTCATACTCACATTTTACATAAAAAGATCTCGACTCCGCCTTATCCATTGGGCCATGGAGTCATTTGCTAACAGTTTGTGTACTTTTTTATATATTCCAAACCACATAAGTTACTAATAAACTCAAAGAATCAAATAAATAGGAAGACACCAAATATCAATTGGTCTAGCTGGGTGAGGCGCTAGATCCTTTGAGTAAGGTCAATGGCTCAAACATTGGCATTATGAATAGAGCAACTGGGTTGGGAGGGTCACCCCAATAATGGGCCTCTGTAATACCCGATTCGAATTAGTCGGCCAATAAACTGGAATCGGGTGGATAAAACCAAAATAAATAAATAACTAGGAAGACAAAACGAATTTAACATTCGGACAAAAAAATTCATTTTATTTGTATTCAAAACGGCTATTAATTTCTTCAAAAAAAAAAAAAAACAGAGAACACAACATCAATGACAAATGGCACCCATGCGCGCACTTCTTGTCCAGTACTCTTACACCTCCTCCGCCCTCCCACCACCTTCCTCCGCCGCCTCCGCCATCTTCTCCCTCTCCCTCACACTAAACGACAACGACTCCCGCCGTACCAAGAACCTCCCCGTGGGCGGGACCCACAAATTCAGCCACCCCTGCGGCCTCCCAGACTCCCTCCAAACCTGCACCGTCAAGCATTGGATCGGATTGTCCAGCGGTTCCGCCGCGTCGCCGCCCTTCAAGGCGTCGCAGAGAAGTACCCTGGCGCTCCCCACCTTCCTCTCCAACCCCAAGTGCGAGTCGGCGTATATGTCCACGTTCAGCGCCGCCATGATGTCCCTCTCCGGCAGCCCCTTGTGGAACCTCACCTTCACCACCTCGTTCCAGACTGGGTTTGCGCCGCCGTGCTCGTCCACCCGGGTCCTCGCCACGTGGAGGTCACGCTCCACGTAGACCTCCGCGAACGTCCTCATCTTGGTGAGATGCTTCACGTTTTTCAGGTCCTGGGCGGAGTAGATCAGCACTTCTATATCCCTCAGCTCCTCCCGCGGCGGCGCTCTTCGCCGGAATCTGGCGTCGCTCATTGCCGGTGATATTATTTGGGGTTTTTGGCTAAAGGCGTATCTTTTATTTGCCAATTCCTTTTATGTTTTGAAAATAAATGGATTGCTCTAGAACTTATATATATATATATATATATATATATATATATATATATATGTGCCAGAAACAAAAGGGACAATGGTGTTATTAAAGGCCTTTATTTTGTTGAAACCTTCGTGATTAATGTTGAAATTTGGAAACATTTGAACAACACTAGTCTTCAAATATATAATTAAATAAATTGAATTATAAATGTCAAGTAGATTTTGAAACAGTTAACTCTTCCCACGACAAAATTTATTATATTAATCATGTATTTAGTTGGATTTGACTACAATTAATAGGTTATCAATGGGTAATAATAATGGCTTGGCATGCATTGCAATAGAAAAGGATGGGGTATTTGGATTAGGGATAGTTACGATTAGTACCCTTAAAGTTTGGCGTAATTACACAAACCACCATTGAAATATCAAAAATTACACTAACCATACGTTTGTGAATATCTTACACTTAGCTCCAACTGCTAATTCAATTGATATTTTTGTTGACATCATCAAAAAAATAAATAAAAATTATATTTTATCGTTAAGATTTACAGTCAATATCTTGATCAATTTTGTAAGACTAAAATGCCATCCAATAGATGATACGCATTTGAGGGGTTTTATGTAATAATTTAGTAATTCAAAAACAATAGCATGCATAGAGATGAGATGGGGGGTGTGGGCTGTAAAAATGCTAAGGGTTTCAATTGTATGAGCATTAATTACACATTTTTTTTCAGATAAAATTATGGGTAATATTATCATTTTCTTTTTTAATAGTTCTTTGCAATTTTTCTTGTTTCTTAATTGAGGGTGAAGTAGTGTAATTGTATAATTTCCATTAATGTTCACCAATAAAACCCTGAGGCTTCGTTTAGTAGGGTGGAAAATGGGAAGCGGAAGGAAGGAAATTGAAAGGAAAATTTATATTTTCCCTTGTTTAGTTGTGGGAGAAAAAGGGAAAGAAAGAAATTAAGGATGAAAAAATAAGTATGGGACCTACTGATTTTTTTTTTCCACCTAAAATCTAACGGAAAAGAAGAGGAAAATAACACAAAGATATTTATAAAATAAGATTTCCAAAATTGTCCATATGTATAACTAGGTGTTTAAATTATGTTTCATCTTCTACTAACATGAATTGTATCATTTTTTAAATAACAAATATGATGTGTTCATTTATATAATACATTAAAAATATATTTCGCATATTTATTTATTTTATTTGTATTAAATTATCTACGACATAATTATATTTATAACTTAATTATATAATTATATAAGATTGTAGTTGTCATTTGACACAATGCAAACAAATATTTCATTATATTAATTTATATATTTTATTTACATTATATTTATTTATTTGGATTTTATTAATTTATTTTAATACATGAATTCATAACATAATTATGATTTATAATGATATAAGGATGTAGTTGTCATTTAGTACAGAAATTATTTTATTTCCTTCCACTTTTCCATTCAAACAAATAAGAGAAAATAAGTAGATTTCTATTTTTCTTTTATTTATTTTTCTTTAAACCAAACATACCTATAAAAAATTAATATCCACCAATTTCTTTCCTTCTATTTTCTTTTCTCTCAATTTCTTTCCCCTCTATTTTTTTTCCTCTGCCAAAATCGATGTGATAGATTTTGACTATAAGAATGGTTAGTGCAATTTTGAATTTTTTAGGAGTGGCGCTGCGTAATTACGCCAAACTGAGGGTTACTCAACGAAAATATTATCTTGCTTTCGAGCAAAGATATGTACGGATTAAATGAAACATCATCTGCAAATAACTGCTTTTTGAGTTCAACATTTGACTCTCGTGTTTTGTATGAAAAATCAGTTTTTCTACTGAGCTAAATCGGTGAAAATCTGCTATTAAATCCAAATCAAAAGACCTTTGGACCTATTTCAATTTAAACCGTACAATTTTATTGTTTTTAGCTTTGGGCCATTGTTGTAAAAGGTCAAATTTCTTAATCTTATGATTGGTTGGGAAAAAGCCCATTGGGGGGTAGACTGACAACATATAGCTTTTGAAAATCCTTACATAGTGATATTATATTATAATAAAAAAATTGTTATAGGTGCTTAATGTAAATTTTGAATTTTCTCTTCTTATAAGTGTATCTTCTGAAATTTAATTGCAACACAGTACTCTATTGCCAAGATATATATATATATATATATATATATTAAAATGGATAACATCAAATTTCCTATTAAAATGATCTCTGTTTTAATCAAGAATTGATTCCATTCTAACAGAAAAAACGAGTGAAAGAATTTGGGAGGAGAGGGAGGGGGGGGGGGGTGTTTACGTTCGGGAATTCGAATAGATTTTATGAGATATAAAATGTAATTTAATTATTTAAAAGGGACAATATTTTATTATCATTATTATTTTTAAAATACATGGGTGGCATAATTGTATGTAATCTTAAGAAGAGACTTGTACGAGCCTCTTCCCTTTTAAAAGAACAACTGATGAATTAAGGCTTCAGGAAAGTGGATGTCTTGATGAATGGGGATGGATACATTCATATAAATGAATTTAAGCCTGAAAATTTTAAACTAAAAATATGATTCTTTTGGGAAAATAATCCATAATATATGATTGACGTTACGGTACGCAAATAGCATTTTGTCCCACATCGGCTTCTTAAAGAACCAAGCACACGGCCATTGAGCAATAAATAGAACAGGCGGTTCACCGACTAACTCATCTTTGCGCTTGGGGCAATGACGCAGCTAGTGAGGTTCTAACCGAGGCGCGTCTATTGCTGGTTGAAAACTATTTCCAAACCCCCTCTTGGGCCATGGCTTGACCGTGGCCCTCGAGAATTTTTGGAAGGGCTTCCCTCTAACCCAGGGGAAAGCCCTACAAGTACGAGTACAGAAACTTCTATCTTTACTTCAATATCATATTGCAGCGGAATAACAGTTACTATATCAATTAATAAGGCAAAATTTTTAACAGACCATGAGAGGAGGATGGATCGAACCGCACAAGATCCTTATTTTGTATGCACACGAAGAACACCCCATCAACTTTTGATAGAGAATGAAAGAAAGCTAGGTAGTCTCAAGCATAGGCATTTGGGTTCTGAATGAGGTAATCCTCGACAACCTTGTATGGTCCCATGACCTTGTCCTTCCCTGCCTTAACATCTTCCTCTTTGATCAAAAAATCGTCACTTATGTAATACTTGCTCGTCACATTAGAGATGGTGCCGCCGTTGGGCCGGCCTCCAACTTCACCTCGTGAGTGATCTTTCAAGTTTGTCCGTCAAGGCATCGCCTTCAATCACTGTGTAGCTATACTCGTATGTCTCCTCGTTCAGCTCATCAATCCGATACTTCAAATTACTGAGGTTGCTACCTGCATCAAATGTCACGTAACTTAAGACCACAAAATATAGTTGTCATAAAGCAAAGAGACAGACCCGTATGTGTTTATCAGATATCCCTTTTGAGCAACTTGTTTCTAGTGCGGTGTCGATGATTTTACTACCTTGAGCAAAGTTCATCTGTTTGATGCTTCCAGGTCCACCGGTGCCCTGAACGAACTCGATGCTCTTAATGACCTGTGGGACAAGTTTTGGGATCAAGTTGTGGGAGTCCAAGATTGAAGCTTTGAAGACTTGCTGGAGAGACTGCAGAAGTGTGCTCTTCGGCGAATGTAAGTACGGCCATGATTGTGATAATCGACAAGGGGTTAATTGAAGCTTTTGAGCTTCTAGTTGATGATATTGGATTGTGTTTGTGTTAGGATACAGCGATTATGGGAGCTATTTATAGGACAAGTCTAGTTTGTTGAAGGTACAAAACAGGATAAATCCTGAGAAAGTCTAGGATAAACAAGTAATCCAAACTTCTTCTTGTTTTTGTTTTGGCTTTATTTATATTCCTGTCTCTGTAACTGTTGTGTACAAATTGTGGAATCTTTGTTTAGTGTCCAAGATTTTTGGGCATACGGTGTTTCTTTTGTCCTGTTTCTTGTTTTCAATTAAAATAAATGAGACTCGATGAATTCAATGATTGGAAAATGTATCGGTGGTCTGCAAATCTATTCTAGGTGTTCAAAGAGTGATCGAAAAGTAATTAGAGATAAGGTATATGAAATAAACATATGAAAACACAAATAGTTCCTGTCCAAAGAAACATGAGCTAACCGAGTAACATTAAGAACCGAAACTCCAAAACTATAAATACCATTCTCCTCTCTTACCTTCCACACCATCAAAAGCTCAAGAAAACTCAATAATTGAATCCCAAAAAATTTCAAGAAACATGGCTATCACCACCTTCACAGACGAGCATTGTTCTCCTGTCCACCTTTATGGATCTTTAAGGCCTCCATCATAGACTCCCACAACTTGATCCCAAAGCTCATGCCACAAGCTACCAAAAGTATTGAGATTATTGAAGGCGATGGAGGCACTGGCAGCGTTAAGAAGATCAACTTTGCCGAGGGTCAATAATATAAATCTACTATTAATGTGAAAAAACACAAAATTTACTTTAATAAGTACATAAATTTTGTTAAATGCAGTTGTCTCTCCCGTGCATGTGGCAACTTCAAATCTCTGAAGTATAGCATCGACGAGCTTAATGAAGAGTCACTCACATACAATTACACATTGATTGAAGGTGATGCATAGATAGATAAACATGAGAAAATTGCTTATGAAATTGAGTTTGAGCAAACACCAGATGGTGGCTCTGTCTCTAAGGTGACAAGCAAGTACTATACCGTGGGGGATTTCTCGTTGAAAGAAGAGGAAGTTAAGGCAGGAAAAGAGAGAGTTATGGGACTGTATAAGGCTGTGGAAGCCTATCTCCTTCAGAACCCCAATGCCTATGCTTAGTTTTCTATAGTTTGGACTATGTTTTCTAAGGGTTCTCAAATCTGGTTGGTGTTTATTTGTGATTTTCCTTTTGTTTGTTTCCGGTGTTCTCCGTGGGAGTAACTCAAGATACAGTCAATTTGCTATCAATAATAAATTTTTATTCGTACGCATTTCATATGTTGTAAGTTTTTGTTATAAGGTTTTTCAACAGTTTGAATTGCTCGTGAGTCTGATAATCTGCACAAATCATGATCATCTAACAGGTAGTAACATGTCAAGTACACTGACCTCCCCTGTAACATGAAGGTAAGTTACAAGGGACGTATTTGTGTAACTGTATATAGTTGTAGATAATGAATCAAGAGGGCATATTTGTGTAACCGTATATAGCTGTAGATAATGAGACAGTAAATATGCAACTATTACAGAAGTTTTATGGGTTACACATAGTGTATGGGGGATAGAAAACACTGGAGCGACATGAATGGTAGTGTACACAAATCAGGATGGAAGTGTGGAACAAAATTTTGAAGGAACTTAAGTACAATGTGTCGTAGATTCTACAAGACCGATAACCAGCTAAGTCACCGTTGTTTGATAGAACCAAAGAGCTCCTCAAATGAACGCTTAGGAGCATCTGTTCGCGCAACAATCTCCACTACCTTGTAATGAGATTCTGGATGGAGCAATGCCTCAACTGCAACTTCTGCAACCTGATCTCTGGATATTGAACCTTCATAAAGAGTGTCCTGCAAGGGTGAAGTTGGAAGGAAAAGAGAAATTAGAGAACAAGAAAATAAAACATACATGTATATAGGTTAAATTACACTGACCTTCCCTGCAACTGTGTGCAATTACACAGATTTTCCCTCTTCATTTCAAAATTACAAGACTCACTTTCGACTATCGTAGTTTAACCAAAATTGGGAAAAAAAAAGACACAATAATTAACTTGCACAATATCATCCATACATGCAACAGCAATTTTGAAAGATCACTAAAATTTGAATTATAATATCATTTAGTTGTGTGTTGTAATCAACAAAAGGGGGTAATTGTAAGGTGTAAATAATTTGCAAAGTAATTGTGTGAAATGTTGAAATTAATAAGAGGTGTTTGTGTAATTGCACATAGTCACAGGGGAATGCACTGTAATTAATGCCGCACATATATACATTTTAACTGAAATTCAATAATTTCTTCCGAACATAATTACCCCTCTTAGTTCCAAAAGCACAAAATACAAAATTTTGATAACTGAAATTTAACCAAAATCAGAGAAAATAATGATAAACTTGCACAACATCATCTATATGTGCAATAACAATTTAAAAAGTTAAATAAATTTGAATTATAACATGATTTAGCCGTGTGTTATAATCAGCATGACAGGGTACTTGTAAGGTGGAAATAAGTTGCAAATGAAGTACATGTAATTTCGAAACTGCTGAGGGATATTTCTGTAATTGTATCTAGTTACAGGGGAATCCCCTGTAATTGTTGCTCTATATATATGCAAGTTAACCGAAGCTCAAATGTTTTCATCCAAGCATCATCACCTCTGGCTCCATGACTATGTTGCCCTTAGGCGGATCGTTCCTTAATCCCCCAGGCCTTATAATGGTATAATTAATACCAGACCTTCGAATATACTGTTCGGCTTGAAGCTTTGCTACTAAGGTAAGTCCAAAGACATTGAGGAAAATGTAAGCAGGGTTGAACAATTGCCCCATGGCAGCCCCATTGACTAAAATAGAGCTTATGAGTATAAATCTGTTGACATTTTGCTTCCTGCAAGCTTCGACTAGGTTTACAGTACCAAAATTATCAACCTGTATAAGAACGACGAAGAAGTAAATGAAGTATATGGCCATGAAGCATGACTAAATTCATATTGAAATGCAATTCACTAACCTTCCATGGAGCAAATAGATCCCATGAAGGTCGAAAACCTGTCGCACAGATTACTGCCTCAGAGTCATCACTAATAGCTTCAGCTAATTTTGTTGAACCCTCTGTTACATCTGCTTTCACCTGATTAGAGGAGTACATATCATTAGAACCATGACGTTCCTTGTTAGTGTGTTTGCACGGACACGAAGGATGCAGTCACTGATAAACGTAAGTTTGCACAGCAAACTAAGTTTTTATATATCAGGAGTTTAGATCTCGCACTAGAAGTTAATGAAAAGAACTATACGCTTTACCTTGATTGAAGAGAAATAGTATAGGAAGCTTGAAGGAGGATAAAGCTAGTATATCTGGTTCCAAACTTCAAATTAGCTATACAAGTTCAGTAATTCAAGGAATGCCAAATCACACGAGATTAGCAAGGCTAGCCTCATTGCAACATTCAAGAATCAGAACTTTCCTATAAGCTTAAGCAACAAGACAGCAACTCTAGCCAATGTTCTCAGTTTCATTGACTCTCAACCTCTCCTTTTTCCATGAAATACAGTATTATAGAAATATTATAGGGCTTGAGCCTAACTCAACCCTAAAAGCTAGTTTATGAAGTGAGAATTGCCCAAGCCGCCACATCTTAGTATTTATTCGATATGGAATAGTTAACAAGTAATATTTTACACCAACTGCCACACCTGCACAGCACCGACCTTAGCTCAGTTGGTAGAGCGGAGGACTGTAGTGGGCACCATCACCCAATAGCCATCCTTAGGTCGCTGGTTCGAATCCGGCAGGTCGGATTTCTTGATTTTCTTTTTTTTTTTCTTTCAAGACCTTCCTATGTTCTTCTCTGTATCCTAATTTAGGACAATCTACTTGTCTTTTGGATTGGGCTTGCTAATTTTAACTATTTAAAGGACATTAAGATGAACCACTCACTATATCCGCAACCCATAAAATACCAAATCAAAGGAACCCCAATTAAGAACAGAAATCATTTACCAAAAAAAAAAAAAAACAACTAAATCCTAACACTCACAATTTGAAGATTAGGATTGTTCCCAGGGAAGGTCGATTTCGCCTTATCTACATCTCTAACACCAGCCTTAACAGCAAATCCCTTAGCCAAGAGCTGCTCCACAATCCTCTTACCAGTGCTTCCAGTGGCACCCGCAACAAATATTTTCTTCTTTTCACTAAAACCCTCGCTTTGTTCCTCCTTAATCTCGCTGCTCTCCATCTGAAATCCAACCGAAAATTCAAGAAAAGCAATCGAGAAAATGGTTCTAGGCAGAAACGCAGAGAATTCTAGAGAGAGAAACAAAAATAGTGAGAGAAATGAAGGAACTTACAGTTGATGCTTTCGGGTAGAGAGAGAACGGTTTGGTGGTGAAAGGGGAGGAATGAAAGAGAGAGTTTCTGAGGAACAGAGTAGCAGTGGCGAGTGCAGCCATTGCCGTTGGCTTAATTTTATTTTTATTTTGTAAAAATAATATTATTTGGTTCGGGAAATTATAACCGCCACAATTATCGTTTGAAGGAATTTATATATTATTTGTTTGGGGGCCTCACGTGGCGTTAGGACACAACAATATTTGTAAAAATCAAGGATTATTTTTGAATAATTTTGAATTAATATTTTCTTTATCAAAATTGAATTGGATGTTCGAGGAATATGATTTATATATATAATACTAGCAATATCGCACACTTTACGTGAGTGTAAAATATATAAAATATATATTATAATTTAGTACTTTAATTTTTTTAGGATGAAAATATAAATATATTATTAAATTTCTTTTATAAGAATACTTTTTTAAGAATTATTTGAAAATAATTTATTAGATTATAATAATTTAAAAATAAAATAATTATATAAAATATAATTACATGATAAAAAATAAACACAAAAAGAAAAAAAAATCAAGTAATTGTAATTAGAGAAAGTAGTTAGTGGGTTGAGAACATGAGTTTTTAAAATTAGATATAAAATTACAATATTGACCTTTTTATTTATTTATTACATAAGTTTACTAATTAGAAGGGTAAAATTGACACATCAAAATTTGATATCTAATTGAATTGATTTTATATGAAATTTCAATTTTACCCACAATTTTACATATCTCTATTGATTCCATATAAAATTGAAAGGTAAATTTTATAAAATCACATAAATAATCGCCATTTATGAGACAAAAATAACTTTCTTTTTATAATATTATAGATATACGACTATATGATTATAGTTTTATTAAAAATTAAATCTTAATTTCGATTTTCTAGTAATACGAGCTTGCTTGGTTTATAAGTTATGGATATGGCCTAGTTTTGTGGGTTTATAATAAAAAGTATATCGAATTAAATACGAAGTATTATTTCGTATTAAAGAAAGATCACATTATCTAAAAACATTATGTAGAAAGGGAAAGAAAATATTAGATAAAATTATGGAGCAAGTATCGACTTGGATATGATTCTCTATTGCAAAATGGTGTTTCATCTCCTATTTCATAATTCACATTTATGTTATGTGTATAAAGTTACTTCCTTAAATATACACTTGATTTGATATCTTTATACTTAGCGTATATCTATAAATTGGAATTGAAAATCAAACATAATTTGAAATAGAGGATCTCTTGTGATCTCGACTTATCCAAGATTTATCCAAAGATTCAGTTGAAGATAGAAATTTCCATTCTTGAGAACAAAATAATAATAATAATAATAATAATAATAATAATAATAATAATAATAATTAATACTATATAAGACTAGCATGTAGTGCATGCATAATGCTTGTACTTGATACTTAAAATATTTTCAGAAACATTCTGCTAAAGCAATTTATATTTGTCAATGGAGTCACAAGTATTTCAAACTCAGCATCAACCCCCGGGAAAGTTGATCAGGATTTTATCTATTGATGGTGGTGGAATCAGAGGAATAATCCCAGCAGTTATTCTTGGTTTTCTTGAATCACAACTTCAGGTGCATACGTGTGTGTGTGTGTGTGTGTGTGTGTGTATACTAATACATGTCCCATGAACAAGCGTGTGTATTTTGGACTCAAACTATGATTTGATAAACCTCAGAAACTGGACGGAGAAGATGCAAGAATCGCGGATTACTTTGATGTAATAGCTGGGACGAGCACAGGAGGCCTTGTGACTGCAATGCTTGCAGCTCCGGACGAGAACAACCGTCCCTTGTTTGCTGCAAAAGACATCAAAGAGTTCTATCTTCATAACTGCCCCAAAATTTTCCCGCCAGAGAGGTAATTTTAGCTGTGTGTTTTCTGCGTGAATTGTGCATATTTACTGAACAGCAAATATTATCCTTGGCTCAGGGGTGATATTCTGAGTTATGCTGCAAGGGTGATCAGGTCTTTATCCAGGCCGAAATACGACGGCAAATATCTTCATTCTCTTCTCAAGGAGAAGCTTGGCCACGCAAAATTGCACGACACGTTGACAAGTGTTGTGATTCCGACTTTTGATATCAAGAAACTCCAGCCCACCATATTCTCCACCTATGCGGTGTGTGCATTGTGCACGCGTTATATATATATGTGTGTGTACATATTAACATCAGCTGTTGTGATGATTTAGGTGAAGAACAAGCCGGGCCTAGACGCTTCGCTCGCAGATATATGCATAGGAACATCAGCTGCTCCAACTTACCTCCCTGCACATTACTTTGAAACAACAGATTCACAGGGGAAAACAACACAATTCAATCTCATCGATGGCGGCGTAGCTGCTAATAATCCGGTCCAAAATTTGTCTTTCATAAAGTATTAACACAAATTCAAGAACAGATCGTAATGAAATTGTTTTTTTTTTTTTTTTTCAATTTCAGACTTTGATTGCCATTGAGGAAGTGCTAAAGGACATGATAATTCAGAAAAAGACCAATCCTTGTCCCCAGGATCCAGAAGAACATGGTAGGTTTATTGTTCTTTCTCTGGGAACCGGTTCGCCAAAAATCAAAGGGAAATACGATGCAAGAAAAGCTACAAAGTGGGGTATCCTCAAATGGTTGATAGACTGTGGCTCAACACCTCTGCTGGATGTACTTAGTCAGGCTAGTACTGACATGATTGATTATCACAGTCCCACTGTTCTGCAAGCCCTTCACTCCCAACAAAATTATCTAAGAATTCAGGTACTTGTTTTCGTTTTCAAGAAACAATATGCACGTGTGTGTGCAAGTAATTATAAGAGTCGAAACAACATGAATATTACAGGACGACACGTTAACTGGAGTGGTGTCTTCTATTGATGTTGCAACCAAGGAGAATTTGGAGGATCTTGTGAAAGTTGGGGAAGGGTTGCTGAAAAGGCCAGTTTCAAGAGTTGATTTGTGTACTGGAACTTATGTGCCTACTGAACAGGGAACAAATGAAGAGGCGCTTATTAGGTTAGCTGCAATACTTTCTAAGGAGAAGCGGCTACGAAATGATGATCCATGAGCTAAAGGGGTGTCATAGGAGATGAAATTGTACATATAATTTGGTAACTAGGACGGGTCTATGGTCAAGAAAATGTTGATTTTACGGTTCAGTTGTGTGTCTTCTGCTGGTGTATTTATGTAAATGTTTCTACACTTCAATGCTTCCACCATCTATAAATATTTCTATACTTTTCGCCACTCACTTATCTATATACTGAGTTACTGACGTGTGTGTGTGTGTGTGTGTGTTAAGAGTTCTAATAATTTCTTATTATATGCATAATATCTCATCATGCATGTCAAGTCACATGCTAATTTTGTGCATAAACACCATTTCCTAGCATAAAATTACAAACTCAAAAAGGCTAGAATATAATGATCAGTAGATCACACAGATGACCCTCATAAAAATTCAAAAACTTATGTGTGTGTGCTTACCACAAAAAAAAAATTATGTGTATGACTTTTCCTCAAATTTGGCACCACAACAGAAGTACATATGATAAAGGTTGATGGAGTGAATGAATTATTTTGCGAATAAAAAAAATAAAGTGTCGCATACTTCAGGACCGTTCTTGTAAGCTTGCATTCAATTTGAGATGGTTCTTCAATTTGTCTAATTAATAGAGGTCAAAGGGCTTCTAAAAACTTCTATGAAACAAGGTCCTCAAGAAATTCGGAAAAATTATTACATGAACCAACTTAACTGTACTCTACAAAACATATTATTATATTTGTTGTATGATTGATCATTTTTTTTTTAAATATACACAATCACGTGACAAATGCAATTCTCTCGTTGGATACTTAGTATTGGTATGGTCGAACCACCGGCCATAACTTGAACTTCCCCGAATATTTTACCTCTAATACTTTTGGTCAAACCTCAATCTCACTCTCTGAGTCCTTAATTTCTCTTGACAATCTCAATCTCAGAAGTTGATCTGTTGCATGACTTCTCAAATGGCTACGGCCTACATTATAATCCCAAATTGTCTTGTGATTCATATCAAACCAACATATCCATATACCGTCAGCACTTAAAAGGGCATTTCCGTCATTTCACCACCCTCCTAGTTAGTTCAATAACCTCACTAACCCTTTAATTTCAATGAGCTGACTGCCACACTCTACGACCTCTCATAAAAGCATATCCCCGTTTGACTAAAATGTGAAGTTTCATGTTTATAAAAAATTTTAAAATAAAAAATTCAAAAAAATAAAATAAAATTGCAGTTTCATATTTATCAACATGAATGTATTGTATATATAATAGTTTATATTTTGTTATGAAAATGCTATTTTTTTTGTAACTGTTCATATTTAATATATAAAATTTGAATGTAGTGATTACATGCATTTTGACCTATAAAACTTATGGTTTGGTAGTTAAAATATTAATTGGAGACATTACATGAACTTCCCATAAAATTTGGTATGCATATAGGACACCACCTAAGGTTTTTTTTCCTCCTTTTTTTTAATGCATGTTTAAATTTCATACATCTTCCACAATACAAACTTTCAAAAGAAAATCCATTATGAAATAATTCAATTTACCTTTTTATAATAGCAGCCTTTGTTAAGGTTTGTCGAAATTATAGAGGCATTTCAGTAACATCTTAATTTATTCCCCTTGCGATATAGTGTTATTACAAATTAATTCATCTTATTTAAAAAATTACAAATACTTTGTAAAAATTTAGAATTTTTTTGTAAACATTAACAGAGATATTCAAAAAATAATTTTCCTACAACTATAATAGTCAACTAAATTACCAAGAGATGCGTCTCATTGAGTCTTATAAAAACCCTCAATTATTTTTTTTTAATTCCACCAACTTTTAGAAAATAATTTCATTTTATACTACAAAAACCACACTTGATTATCACTATTTATAATACAATAACACTACTATGTTTTTAAAGTTGATTTCATATATATCTTCTGCATCTTTAATATATCAAATCATGCGAATCTTGTTTCACAAACTCCTCCACAAACATCAGAAATATAATTTACAATTACGTTTCACTTTAATGAAGAGTAAATATTGTTATATTCATATATGACTTGAAAAGGTATTTAAAAATTTTAAATTAATAAAAATTAATTTATAATTATATTATATCTTCGAGGGATATAAACATAATTTATCCTATTTAAAATAAGACGACAACAAATTAAGTTTTTATTAAAAAAAAAAAAGAAACACAAATTAAGTTGCCAAAATTAATTTTTGAAAATTGTCCCAAAACACACACTCTGCTAGGGGCGTTTTTGTTAAATAGCCTTTTCAAGTTTTCTTTTTAATTAAATAGCCCTCAAGTTTTAATCTTTAGCTAGATAGCCTTTTTGTTATTAACTCTAATTAAATGAGATTTAGATAAATAATCATCTAACTTTTAGACTTTATATTTTAACCCCTAAAACCAAGAATATTGCAACCCACGATCAAAACCCTCATCTCATTTCTCAGACAACCTGCGATTTCTTTGGGTAGTAATTTTCCTTCCACATTGTAGTCGAATATTGACAACCTGCGATTTCTTTGGGTAGACAAACTGTACAAGAGTTTCTTCACAAAAAAGACTTAACTACTTAAGGTAAGAACGCCCTTTTTTGTGGTTTTAATACTAGATTTGAGTAGTACATTCTGTATAGAGCACCATTAATGAATCATTTCATAATGGGTTTTGGAAAATAACCATTAATTCGACAGTTGGGTTGGTGGTTCACCATTAATGGCGATCCCGTGCACAGGGAAGTGAAACAGTTAAACCTTGTGTGATCGATTGATCGACCATAACTTATCGATTAAGAGATCTCTTGATGCATGTGATCGCTTGATCGACCATGTGATATCGATTAAGCGATCTTGTGTGAATGGTCCATCTCTTAATCGACCATCTTATATCGATTAATCGATGTAGTTGTGATCGATTAATCGACCACATATATCGATTAATCGATCTTAGACCACATATATCGATTAATCGACCATAAAATATCGATTAATCGATCTTCTTGTCTTTATATCGCCTAAATCGACCATTTGATATCGATTAATTGATGTATTTGTGATCGATTAATCGACCATAATATATCGATTAATCGAGCTTTTTGTCTTTCCATCGATTAATCGACCATGTTATATCGATTAATCGATCGTTTGTTGTCTGTCGATCGATCGTTTTTATTATTATTATTTTTTGGCGCTCGTGATAATTTTGCATTTCTGTTATCCTATAATATAGGTATTTGGCAGCAAATATGGCGGAAGAATTTGTTGTAGGTGTTGAATTTGGCGAGTGGGTAGAAGAAGAGGCTTGTTTTAAGTGGACAGGGAAATGCAAAGTAACGACACCTCTTGTTGTTACTAAAGACATTTCTTTCAATAGCTTGATTGATAAAATTATTGAGAAGGGGCAACTAAGTTGTTCACGGGCTGATGTTAATGTGAAGTATATGATAACAAAGGCACCTCCTCCACCACACATAACACATCCAGCTGAAATAAAGTCGGACGATGATTTGAAGGTATACTTTGCTGATGTTGCTAGTGAGGGTTGGAGACCAATTCTAAAAGTGTCGGTGTTCAAGTCGAATATTGATGGTTTCAACTTTTACAATAATGACAATTATTTGAACAATGAAAATCCAGTATATGGTTGTACATCAATTGGTGATAATGACATTGTGGAGGAGCAATACACAGAGGAACCTCTTCACAATGATGTTATGGTCCATGAAGATGTCGCTATGACTCAAGAACTACATGAAGTGGATTTTGATGTCGCAGAAGAACCCATTTATATAGAACATGTTTCAAGTGATAGGAGCGTGATAGGAAGTCAATCACGACATGCGTTTGATGATAGGTCGGAGTTTCAAGTGGGGTGTTTGTTTAATAACAAAGCCGAAGTAGTAAGAAAAATTCAACTCATTGCTGTGAAAGCAAAGTTTGAGTATTCCGTCAAAAGATCAAACAAATCATTATATGTTGTAGCATGTGTGAGCCCAACATGCAAGTGGTGGATTCGTTGTTGTAAGTATATGAATTCGGAGAAATTTATTGTCAAGAAATATATTAGTGAGCACACATGTGGGCTGGATCATATATCAGGCCAACATCCCCAAGCATCGGCCAATCTCATAGGAGAATGTGTCAAGGACCAATTTGTCAAAGGGGAAGGACTCACACCTAGCGGAGTGAAGACTTATGTAGAAAAAAATTTAGGATGTTCTGTGAGTTATTGGAAATGTTGGAGGGGGCGACAACTTGCAAAGGATTTTGTGAGGGGAACAGCAGAGCATGGGTATGCAGTTCTTGAGGCCTATCGTTTCATGTTGGAGTCAGAAAATAACGGAACCAAGACAGATTTGGTGGTCAACTCTAAAAATCAGTTTCAATTCTTTTTTGTAGCATTTGGCCAATGCATACGTGGTTTTTCATTTATGAGGAAGGTAATAGCTGTTGATGGATGCTTTCTTAAAGGAAAGTATGGCGGTACATTGCTAGTGGCCACTACACAAGACAGTGAGAAGCATATTTATCCTATTGCATGGGCTGTGGTTAACTCTGAGAATGACCGTTCATGGGAGTGGTTTTTTAAAAATCTAAAAGATATAATTCCCGATAGTCACGAGATATGCATAGTATCCGATAGACACGGCTCTATCAAGAGGGCTGTGCAACGTGTTTATCCTTTAGCACATCATGGGTATTGTATGAAACACATTGCCGAGAACTTGAAGCAAAAGTTTAGATGCGGTGATATCCTTAATCTATATTACTCGGCAGCTAAATCTTACACAGTTGGTGAGTTCCAACAACATTTCAGCCAAATACGCCAACTTAAAAGTAAAGTGGCTGACTACCTCGAAAAAGATATTGGCTTCGTGCGTTGGAGTAGAGCTTATTTTCCTGGTAATAGGTATAATATTATGACGACTAATATTGCGGAGTCTATCAACTCAAGACTTCTAAACGAAAGGGAATTTCCAATTGATGCTCTTTTTAACGCAATCCAACAAATCTTGTCAGAGTGGTTTTGTGAGCGTCGTACGGAGATGGTTAAATGCAATACACGATTGGTTCCATCAAAAGAAAGTGAACTTCGTGACAGTTTGGAAAACTCAGCATCTCTTGACGTTGTACAACTCAACGTGCATGAGTACCATGTGCGTGGCTACGGTCCGAATGTTGTTGTTGATCTTAACAATAATCGATGCAGCTGTAAAGTATTTGATATTGATAGGGTCCCATGCCCTCATGCCATAGCTGCTTTAAGACATCAGAATTTTCCCGATTTTGGTATGAGATTGTACTCAGCATGCTCTTCTGCATATAGAACTGACGAGTTTTTGCATGCTTATGCAGAAACAATCTATCCTATTCCTCCGGAGGATTTGTGGGTGGTTCCTGAATCGATAAAAGATATTATCATTGATCCTCCTCATGTGAATCCATCAAAAGGCAGGAAAAGAGTCAAGAGGATCCCAACTGCTTGTGAGGTTCATCAGAAGAAGAACAAGTGCGGACGATGCAATAAGCCAGGTCACAAGAAAGGAACCTGCAAAGAACCCCTTACAAATAACTGAAAAGTGTGGATGTTAGCATTTGTAGTTTATGAACAAGTTTGTACCTGTAAATATCACTACTTTTAATAAACGGAATTTCAAGTTGATCATCAAAAGTCTATTTTGAATCAAATTCTTGTGTTTATATATCGAACAATCGACATGATATATCGAACAATCGACATAATATATCGATCGATCGATATAGTATGTCGATTGATCGATATCTCCACTAGTATTCTGTCCAATCTCAGAAGCACAAGTCGATCAGTCGACATGGAATATCGAACGATCGACACAATTCATCGATCAATCGACATTATATATCGATTGATCGATAGACCCAGTCCTCTTATTCTGACCAATTTCAGAAGCACAAGACTTAGAACCAAAAAAAAAAATAAAAATCGATCAGTCGACACCGAATATCGAACAATCGATAAAGTACTTCGATCACACGACATAATATATCGATTGATCGATATCCACAACTTGTATTCTGACCAATTTCAGAGGCCCAAGCCTTAAAAGCAAAGAAAAAGTCGATCAGTCGACATGGAATATCGAACGATCGACAAAGTAAATCGATCATTCGACATTATTGTCGATGGATCGATATCTCCACGCCTTAAATCAAAGAAAAAAGTCGATCAGTCGACAAAAAAAATCGAGCAATCCAGTGATACAATCGATCAATCGACACAATGTATCGATTGATCGATATTACCACAACGTGTATTCAATCATAATATAAACTATATATATATATATATATATATCTAGTCTGACATAACTATATATCACCACAACTAGCTATATATACATAATACATATCTATCTAATGATAATATAAAAATATCTATATCTATAGTATGACGTATATATACAATTGCAATACATACATAATAATATATATCTAATCATATATAAAAATATCTATATCTATAGTATGACGTATATATACAATTGCAATACATCACATAATACATACATATCTAATCAATCTATAAATATATATATAATAATATATCTAGTATGACATATATATACAATGCAATAAATACATAATACATATATATCTAATCTAATCTAAAAATATATATATCTATAGTATGACATATATATACAATTGCAATACATACATAATAGATATATCATCTAATCATACTATAGTATGACTCTATATACAATTGCAATACATACATAATACATATATATCTAATATAATATAAAAATATATATCTCATAGTAGGACATATATATACACTTGCAATACATACAGCTAATAGATATCTATCTAATCATACTCTAGTATTACATATATATACCATTGCAATAACTACATAATACATATATAGTCTAATCATAATATAAAAATATATTCTATATCGATGAGTATGACACTATTATCACAATTGCACTACCATAACATAATAGATCTATATCCTAATCATACTATAGTATTGGACATTCTATACAATGCATACACTACATAATACATATATATCTAATCATACTATAACAATTTAATATCTATCATAGTATGACATTATAATCAATTGCAATACATACATAATAGATATATATCTAATCATACTATAGTATGACATGTATAAACAATACTCCTTGATGTGTTACTTGATACTGTTTTGTTCAATACTTGTAGTGATCGCTTGCTCGATACAAATATCGATCGATCGATTGTTCCATAATATTCATCTTGTTGTGATCGCTTGATCGATTACAAATATCGATCGATCGATTGTTCCATAATATTCATCTTGTTGTGATCGCTTGTTCGATTACACTGATCGATTGATCAATTATTTGTTTGTTAATATTCGTCGTTATAATGATCGGTTTGATCGATTTTTTTGATCGATGGATCGATTAATTGTTTGTTCAAATACTGGTCTTGTAGTGATCGCTTGATCGATTACAAAGATCGATTGTTCGATTTTGTTGTTGGATAACATTTTTTACTCCTGCTGTGATCGGGATTTGATCGATTATAATCATCGCTTGATCGATTACAAGAATCGATAGATCGATTATAAAGATCGAATGGATCCATTTTTGCAATATTCTAAATCTGTTGTGATCGGTTGATCGATATCAAGTTCGCTTGATCGATTATTATGATTCAATATTTACACATCTCAATAAATATTATGATTCAATATTTACAATTTACAAATTTACAATTACAATACACATCTCAATATTTACACATCTCAAAAAACAATTACAATTTACAAAATTACACAGAAGCAAGCAATTACAGTGTTTCAAGTAGGGACAGTGGATCCATTTTCCAAAAAACATTTCAGCAGCTAACCGCTTCCGGAACTCGATGATGTTATCGTCGTTCAACTTGTCCATCGCGGTGCCGGTCAAGTGAAATTCGACGAATTTTAATGCATACATCCCACAGTCCCCACTGCAAAATATATGAAGCACATATATGAGAACAAAAGAAAGAATAAGAGAGGAATGGGATACATTACATAAAAAGAAAATAAATACCTTCGCTTATTAAATGGACATTTGTCTAGATGTAAACTCCATTTTTGTTCAAGCAGCTTGCCCAACGCCCCAAAGTGACCGTCTCTCTCAAGACTTTGGGGAATAATAAACATGCTGGTGCGAGCAGCTTCTTAAGCTCTGGACCCCGACAACTTTAGTGTTTGCAATCTAGAACATGCACTTCCCCCTTATCCAAAATCCATTGCGACGGCAACCAATGCTGATTGTGTATGTTAAAACCCAATAGACTTTCTTGATTCCACCCAGGGTCGGCATATTTTGGTTTCATGGCCATTTGCATAGTCTAATAATTTCGGATAATATGCATGAGTTCGATTGCAGTATTTCAAAGATCGTTGTCGGTGTGTACCTACAGCTATCAACTTTGGAGGGTTCCACTCCAACAAGAAGCCGATCATAAGCATTTCAGCAGCTGCATAAACTGACAATCGACAAAACCTACGTCTTTATCATACAAAGTTGGATAATGCCTCTGTCTAATCCTCTAAGACATAGAGCTTCGCGATATGCTGCAAAAATAAAAAAAAAATATGTCAAGAATTTAA